>OY757926.1:60504759-60759759 GCA_963585895.1 Sepioteuthis lessoniana | reverse complement strand
GTTATTTTTCTATCACCCTGTATGTATGATAGCATAGATACAGAGACAATAGCGCTTACTAACTGCCAGTTTCTTGCCTATGTAAGCGTCAGACAAAGTGATTCTTACCTGGTAGGTCAAAATAAACACTAATAAATTAAATACAACAGTGTAAATAAACTAACATTCTACAAAATTTGTTGGTTGGTTGGTTAGTTGGTTGTGTTCACAGCATGTCATTCTTTGTAGGTTATTTAATGCCAAATCATATTTATACATATAGATTAAATACATATGATTTGTAAACGAATAGTTAGTAGATATTCTTTAAACAAGCCGGAGATCATTTGTTTGCCTATAGTTAAATGGTTTCAAGTATTGCTATTTAGCACTATTAATTCAAGTCAACATTATTCATTTGTTTACACACAGTTAAATGGTTTTAAGCATTGCTATTTAGCTCCCATAATTCTAGTCAACATTATTCACCGAGGAGTAATGTCGATGAAGGAGTATTCCACATTCCCCAAAGCTCAAGGATGGGAGACTCACTATCAAATTCAGTTTAGTGGTATATCCAAGACGCTCATTAGAAGGTCTTACTCCACATCATTGATGCAGTCAGTATAATCTACTGTCCCTGCTAATTGGGATGCCACAAAATTAATATTACCATGCAAACAACAATCCAGTATAGATTAGACCGCCCTTCCCAGAATGCCTCGCAAACTAGATCACCCTGGTTATCGTACCCCATGAAAGAATATATAAAGGGATATGAACCACGAGGAAACCTCTTGGTCTAACGATCGCATAAGCAAACTGACTGTTACAAAGCGCCGTTGACTGTGTATACACTATCCTAAGATATATATCCTTGTCATTAATATCAAACGCTCTATTGTTATATATATATATATATATATTAAATAATAGCCCTTATGGTAAAAAAACCCGGCAAGTGATTTGTAGATGAAAATATACAACGAATCACTGTCAAGAGGAAAAAAATATATATTGGAAAAAAAAAAAAAAGAAAAGGCCAACTTTGTCATACGAATTTAAAAAATCAAAAGACACGCAATTAGTTGGTCAAAAGAAAAAAACAGCGTTCGGGCTGGTAAGCTACTATGCAAAAAGTGCTCAATACTGAGTAGAGCAAAATAGTAAAGATAATTACTTAGTGAGTCAGGAACTAACCTACTATAGTTTCGCCAAAGCGGCTCATCAGGGTACCTAATCCCGACTAGGTACCCTGATGAGCCGCTTAGGTAAAACTATAGTAGGTTAGTTCCTAACTCACTAAGTAATTATCGTTACTATATATATACATATTCTCTTAAAAATACAACCATCGGTCACATTAAGATAATAGATTTATTTCCATCCTGTTAAAAGCATTGATATAAATCAATGCTCTAGAAAATTAACAGGACTTCTTCAGATCAAACAAGAAAATGAATTAAAATATTTTTTCATATTCACAACCAGACTCGAAAAAAAAAACCATAAAGTAAGCCTTAAGTCTTCAAGTAACAACTATTATCAAAATATTATGGCACGTAAAAGAACGTCCGGTTTCATCGTACTTAAAATTTAACAGAGGAAAAATTTACAGCAACAACAATACATGTAAAAAATTCAAGCATATATATGTAATTATTCAGACATACATAATTTTATATCATTTTTTATCATTGAATGAACTAAAAAAATCTAAAACTGTTATTTACGGTAATATCCTCAGCCAAAAAATTACGATAATAGAGTAAAAATCACTGATATAAATTCAAATTCTAATTCATTTACCAATTTAATAAATAGTTATTCATTTTTTGTTTATTTATTTATGCGCTTATCTTTGAAAATTGTCTAAATTTATTTTTATGCCTACATCTAGCAATAAAATCACATCTTTGATTTAATAGGTTAACAGGATCAAAGCATAACATAATTTGTATCTTTTCTTCCAGACTCAAATTATATCTACCATCAAAGCAACAAGGAGTAGATCCTTTCAATATTTTCCATTGAATTTTTGGAATTAAACCCATATTTTTCAATTTCCAAAAATGTTCGGATAAAGCTGTTTGATTTCTCAAGCGTTCATGAGAGAACAAATGAATATGATTATTATATCCTAAATTCCATCTAACCGACGAAGTTCCAATACAATTTTTTAAAACATTTTCCTTTGGGAAAACAGTAGCTTGATACACTACGTTTTTCAAATTACATATACCATTCATTGGACAATCAATTTTATATTTACAATTACTACTACTACTACTACTACTACTACTACTACTATTATTATTATCATTATTATTATTTTCAAGTTGGTCTCAGTATTTTCTAATTACTTCCGTATTATGAGTGTTAATTTTTTTTATTTAATTATTCATGCAGAAATAACTAATTTTTAAGGTTTTCCTATTAAATGTTTTGTGTAATATATTATACGGATTAAAGTGTTTATCTATTAATTTAAAAAATATTTTCCTATGTTTATATTATCAAGTTTACAAAAAGGGGAGGTATTTTTAAAAAATTTAAAAAACAAAAAAATTTAGTGTCAGTCCCAATAATAGTACTTGATACCTCCTTGCTTAACACTCAGCGATATAAGGTACGTATCAAGGGTAAAGTGGAGCAATCCAGGGAAAGGAGTAGCACCCTCCTCTACACCTCGGTGTAGTAGCTATTGAAAAGGGAGCCTTTACTTACTTACTTATTATAATTTGGTGGGGATATTACCGTAAATAACATTAGTTTTAGATTTTTTAAGTTTATTTAATAATAAAAATTGATGTTCTAAAATTAGATACGTCTAAATAATTTTTATATATACAGGGTGAAACGATAAAATTGTCGTCCTAAAGAAAACAACACTACAGCTTTATTTTAAAACTTTTATTGAAAAAAAACAATTCAGGTAACTTGATTATGTAGTAGAGCTGACATCTATTCAATGTAGCCGCCTTCAGCTTCAATCACCGCCTCGATACGGATCCAGAACTGGGAGCATACCTTTTCCTCGAGCGCCGGCGGGAGCTTGGCGGGAGCTTGGCGAATGCTCGGCGGGTGGTGGCGATCAGGTTGGCTTTGGTGTTGTGGGAAGTCATGTTGGTGATGTTCTCGACGTATGACCAAACGAAGTAGTCCAGCGGGTTCAGGTCGAGGGAGGAGGGGGATCCGACGGACTTGATTAGCCTGAGGTTCTTTGTCTTCTCAATCAAGATCTGGCTTGTCTGGCGCCTGTAGGACCTACACTTCAAGTCCTCCTTAACACATGCATTCACAGTTGTGTGTGAGACGCCTAAATCTCTGGCAATCTGACGAATAGGCCGCTGGGGAGTTTCATCTATGATTGCCTGGACCTTTTCGATGAACTCCTTGGTCCGGGTCTTCCTGGTGGTGTCCTTCCGCTCCAGCATCTCCAAAGGGTCGTCCGATGCGTTGAGCTGTGCCCTCAAGCGTTGAACCATCCGGATTTTCATTTTGAGGGTGCTGGCAATGGTCCTGTTGTCATAACTTGGATCGATAGTGCGCATGAGTACAGCGGCGCATCTCCGATCTCGCTCGTTGAACATTGTGTCACTTTCGGACGTTTGGGATTTGTACACAACTGGCCAATTAGTAGATGGTCTGCAGCAAAAAAAGAAAACTGGTTTTCATTAAACGGAAATGGAATCATGTCGTCTTTTCTAGGGTGACAATTTTATCGTTCCACCCTGTGTATAAATATTTAAATTTTTGACATAAATTATTGCAGCTGTAAATTTTTCCTCTGTTAAACTTGAAGAATGAGGAAACTGGATGTTGTTTTACGTGCCACAATAAGTTGATATTTATTGTTACTTGAAGGTTTAAGGCTTACTTTATTATGGAGGAGAAATAAGTTTTTTTGTGTTTTGTTTTTTCTAGTCTGGTTGTAAATGTGAAAAAAATTATTTTAATCCATTTTCTTACTGGATCTGAAGAGGTCCTATTAATTTTTTGAGAGAATTGATTCATATTAATGCTTTTAAAAGGATGGAAATAAATCTATTATCTAAATGTGACTAATTGTTGTTTTTCTTTTAAGAGAAAATTATTTGCTCGGTGAATTTACTTACATTGAGCTCATGACCGGGACTATTTAAATTTAATATCCTATTTTTGAATATTTTATTGATCCTGCTTGGAATTATTCCCAATTCCAGATTTCCTGGATTATATATATATATATATATATATATATATATAGTGGCAACTATAATGTTCAGAACGGCATAGTTTCGTCAGAAAAAGTTGGTATAACTTTTTATCTAAGTTGTTTTAGATTCTATAATTTTCACAGACAATGAATACGATATTAATTGTTATTCTGTGAAATTTTGGTATTATTTGAGATGATGATAAAAAAAGGATTGAAAGATTTAGTGATTTACTGCAAAACCCAGGGCGGCCAAAATGATCAGAACGATTGAAAAAAATGAACAAAATACAGGGTGGAACGATAAAATTGTCGCCTTAGAAAAGACGACATGATTCCATTTCCGTTTAATGAAAACCGGTTTTCTTTTTGTTGCAGACCATCTACTAGTTGGTCAGTTGTGTACAAATCCCAAGAGTGATAGGAGCCTTCTATCATATCTGAAAGTGACACAATGTTCAACGAGCGAGATCGGAGATGCGCCGCTGTACAACTAATGCTCTCTACCGATCCAAGTTATGACAACATGACCATTGCCAGCACCCTCAAATGCAACAGGGACGCGCCCAGGGTGATGAAAACAAAGTTTCCGGCTACGGTTATGGTCTTTGGTGTGGTTTCAAGTGAGGGCCACATCATGCCAGCTCACATCTTCGATGTCGGCTTGAAAGTCAACACCAAAGTGTACCTGGATGTGCTGAAGAGTGTGGTGATCCCCTGGTGCAATCAGGTGGCAGTTGGCAGACCCTGGGTCTGGCAGCAGAACTCGGCACCGGTCCACAAGTCCAAAGAGACCCAGGCTTGGCTTCAGAAGGAGTGCTATGACTTTGTATCCTTCTCTAACTGGCCTCCCTCCTCCCCCGATCTGAACCTGCTGGACTACTTCGTTTGGTCATACGTCGAGAACATCACCAACATAACCCCCCACAACACCAAAGCCAGCCTGATCGCCGCCATCCGCCGAGTATTCGCCGAGCTCCCGCCGGCGCTTGTAGAAAGGCATGCTCCCAGTTCCGGATCCGTATCGAGGCGGTGATTGAGGCTGAAGGCGGCTACATTGAATAGATGTCAGCTCTACTACATAATCAAGTTACCTGAATTGGTTTTTTCAATAAAAGTTTTAAAATAAGGCTATAGTGTTGTTTTCTTTAGAACGACAATTTTATCGTTCCACCCTGTACAGAAAATACAGAAATTATTAAGGTTCGAATGAAGGATAATCTAAATATTGGGGCTATTGCAGAGATTGTAAATAAGTCAAAAAGTGTTGTTCACGGTATTCTTAAGGTCTAAAATGATTATGGTTCGTCTGAAGCAAGAAAGTCTACAGGTAGGCCAAGAATAACGACCAATAGAGAAGATCGTGCTTTGGTAAAGTTGGTTAAAAAGGACCGATTTAAAACTGCTGCTGCTGTTTCTCGGGAAATGAGCATTCAACTGGGAAAACCTTTATCTAGGAAGACTGTGTCTCGTTGTTTAGTTGAACAACAACTTTTAGCTAGAGCACTTGTAGTGAAGCCATTGATATTCTCCAAGAATAAAAAGTGTCGTCTTGCTTTTGCAAACGAACATGTGTTATGGTCTCCAGAAAAATGGGAAACGGTGCATTAAAGATGTTCGGAACTATTTCTTCGTCGTCAATTTTGTGATGTTCCGTGAAGGGGGTAATTTTGACCGATACTTAAAAATCTCTCCACTCTCGTACAATGCCGAATACTGAGTATGGAACGCTAAACAACATCAAGTTACATTTCACATATTATTTTGCATACGCACGTATCTCTCTACTCTGTCGTCAGACCTCAGAATGACCCATTTTATATATCCACCACTTCTAGCCAGGTGAACTCCAGTAGCACAATCCATTTTCTTGTGTTTGTTGGCCTGAGATCCGTGTTTGAACCACGAGTAGGTATCGGTACATTATTCTACATAACGATATATATATATATCAGAAAAGCTCCACGCCTCGACAAAATACTCCCCCGGACCATAGAAGACAAGGAAATTTGACGACATCCTTCTTCAATTATGCAATGCTGTATATGAAGAAAATGCAAAAGAGAAATAAACGAAAGGCTTCATCCACCCCTTACCCAAGAAAGGTGACCTCGGAATAACAAAGGATTTCGGGTATATAACTCTTACTGTTTTAGCTGCTAAAGTTTATAAAACCCAGCTTCTCAATCGTATCCGACTTGAAGTTGAGAAAGTTCTTTGGAAAAATCAGAAGAAATCGATTTATAACTTTACAGATTCCGATCATCAGTCAAATAATCAAAGGAGTACGTGCAAAAAATATCTCGAGGCAACACTATTGTTCGTAGATTTCCCCGAGGCATTTGATTCTATACAAAGAGAAGGGATGTAAAAAAATAATAGTTTCATCTCCCTAAAGAAACAGTCATCGCTATAAAACACGAAAGCAATGGTCCACTCGCTCGATAGTTATCAAGACAACGATATCGTCTTTGGAGTCTTCCTAGAAGATACATTTGTACCATATATGTTTATACTCTGCTAAGATTACATACTACAAACGTCAATAGATCTATCAAAATAAAATGACTTCACATTTAAAAAGGCAAAAGGCGGATGATATCCCACAAAAATTGACAGATGCAGACTATGCATATGATCTAGTACTTTTCGTAAATACATCTGCCCAAGCCGAATCCCTGCAAGCAGCAAGAGGCATTGGTCTCTATGTGGCCGCAGATAAAACAGTTCATCTGTTTTAAATCAGATGGAGCCATCTCCACTTTAAGTTGCAAGTTTCTTAGACCAGTCTACATACCTTGGCAACAATATTTCATCTACTAAAAGGTGTGGACTGCTATTGATAGGTTGTCGATCACATGGAAATCTTATGTCTCAGAAAAAATAAAACTGAAATTTTTCCAAGCTGTTGCAGTGTCGGTACTGTTGTTAGGTTGCACTATCTGGACTCTTAAACTTTGATAAAAAGTAAGATGGGAACAACACAAGAATGCTACGTGCTGTTTTGAAAAATTCTGGAAGTGGCACACAACAAAACAATAGCTGTTCGGGCATTTTCCTTTCATCTCCTAAACCATCCAAATGGGATGAACAAGATCTGCTGGTCAATGTTAGAGAAGTATGAACGAACTCATAAGCAACGTTCTTCAGTAGATTTCTACACATAGACAAATCAATGTTGGTCGTCCAGCAAAAACTTACATCAGCTCTATGAGGACACAGGATGTAGTCGAGAAAACCTGTCAGGAGCGATGGACGATAGCTACGAATGGCAAGAAAGAGTCAAGGGACCCTGTACTATCAGCATGACTCAAAAAAAATATTTATAGGGTGACCCAAAAAATTTGACATAATTTCGCAGGCTAATAATTTTGGCAATTCTTGTTGAATTAAGCTCAAATTTTTTACTGAATGTATAGAAACAGATCAAGATTCTATATTTAATTTTTGTTCTGTTTTCCTGTTGAGTCCTACCGTTCACGACAAAGAGAAGTCATTTTGTGTCTTGGAATCTGCTCGTACACAATCATCCAAGACTGTGCAGCGTGTCTTCAAAGCAAACTTTGGAAAAACTTCACCAACTTGCTAACAAATTTGAACTTTATACCAAAAATCTAAAGTTGGAGCTGCTTATGTAGGGCAAAAAGGATCTGATAGGTTATCAAAATCAGAAGATAACATCGAGTAAATTCGTGAAAAACTTTTGTGAAGCCCCAAAAAGTGTGCCGTGTCACAGGCGGTGCACATATTGAACACTTATGAAATCGGTCCCACAATAAACTTATAATGTTCAACACCTAAACTGCTCAATGTCATTGAGCTAGACTTTGTAGTTTTCAAAATAATTGAGGGACACCCAGTATTGAATTACTAATATGCGGGCTCCGTTGGCGCCACTCAGAATATACTGACTGTATCCATGCAAAGGGGTAAGACACCCCTCACCATGAAGGGTGTCCTGATATGACTCTAAACTGCATCCGATGATGAGGTCGCAGTTCTAGAGATCTGGGGAATTTGGGGTATCCCTTCAATGCCATTGGTCCCTGGTCTACTCTGATCCTATTAGGGTCATATACATAGCTCAAATTGACCTGTTTAAAAATTATTCGTATTCGATAGGACCATGAGCAGAAGAAAACTTTTAAGAAGCCACTATGAAAAAAATGTAAATATAAACGCGATTCCCTAACCTCTAGTCATAAAATAATCCTTGATGTGTTGATATGTCGTTGAAATTTGTCAATCGATCAATATTACTAATATGCATTTAATATAATATAGCATTTGGATATTGAGGGAATTAGACAGGAGTGTCTGTTAGTCTAGCAAATATACTTAGAAGAAGTTGTTTTTCTGACAGAAATTAAAACCAGTAAATAATAATAATAATAATAATAATAATGCCAGAATACTGAGAAGAGTCTGGGAGACTTGAGGGGGCTTGCTGTCACTCAGACTCCAGGGAAAGACCATCAGCTACCGCTGGATTGAAAAACTCGTAAGGAATAATGATAATAATAATAATAATTCTTGGCGAGGTGGGGTGAAAATTTTCCATAAAGGTCGAGAATTGTTTCTTGGCCACCCGTTAGCAACGGGCATGCGCAGTGGGCACTCTCACAACGAGCCGTGTGCTCAATTGCTGCATTGGCCAGCAAGTAGTAGACGTCAAGTATTTGTAAATAATACAATAGAAAAATTAAGAGAATGACTCACAGCAGTAATGGCATAGGTTGTTTGTTGGCTGATGGTGGAACACCCGTAAGGAGGAGATGGTACACAGTGAGTCAAGTAGTAACGATTTGTTTAGTTGGAATACAACTGCACAAGTTAACTCCGTGGGAAGGCTTTAACTGTCTGAGAATGGGAAAGACTGTGTGAAATATGTCAATTTGAAGGACTTTAGTTAACGATCTGTTAGACTGACGCAGCATTTGCACTTCTCTCTCTCTCTCTCTCTCTCTCTCTCTCTCTCTCTGGCACATTTTTTTTTTATCTTTCAACGCTGAAAAAGAGAGAAAGATAGAAAAAAAAAGAGATTTTATTCTCTTGAAAATTATTGGGGTACATCAAAAGTATTTTCGTTTTTCAACTGATCATTCCATTCTTTTTTTCATGTACACATCAAAAGAATGTCTATGACTTCAGTATATTTTTAATATTCGTATTACATATATCTTAAGGTGCAGGAAAAGTATCTTCGTTTTCTTTTTTGTTGTTTTTTCTTTTTTGTTGTTTTTTTCTTTTTTGTTGTTGTTTTTTTTTTTTTTTTTTTTTTGAGATCTTCACTTCAATGCTTATTTAATGTTCACGTCTAAAGACTATAGCCTCTCGACATCACCAAATATTGTTATTTTTTACTATGCGAGTTTTAAATGGTGGTTTTTCACTAAAGTCTGTGTGACAGCAAGTCTCCTCGGGTCCCCGGGATTCTTCTAAGTATTCTAGTTACTCTTAACAGTGCTGTTGTGTAGATCCTTTGATTCTTTCTCTGATCACTAATACCTCCAGTCTCTTTTCCATGAGAAAAGAGTGTTTTCTTTTTAATGAAGAGTTGAATTTTAGATGGCAATTTTTCTCATGTTATTGTTATTTTTTACTATGCGAGTTTTAAATGGTGGTTTTTCACTAAAGTCTGTGTGACAGCAAGTCTCCTCGGGTCCCCAGGATTCTTCTAAGTATTCTAGTTACTCTTAACAGTGCTGTTGTGTAGATCCTTTGATTCTTTCTCTGATCACTAATACCTCCAGTCTCTTTTCCATGAGAAAAGAGTGTTTTCTTTTTGATGAAGAGTTGAATTTTAGATGGCAATTTTTCTTCTTTTTAACTAGTGGTTTTTAACCGAAGTCTTAGTGAGAGTAAATCTCCAGGACTCTTCTAAGTATCTTTGTGAATTTTAACACTGCTGTCGTCTTGATGGTCTTGATTCGCCTTCTGGTCTCCAGTTCATTCAGACTCTTTTCCAGGTTCTATTTCAAGAGCTCCAACTACTATTGGTATCACCGCCATCTTCATGTTTCACAACTCTTTCAATTCTTTAGCAAAATCTAGGTATTTGTCCAAATTTTTTGCTTTCTTTGAATGATTTTTTTTACTCCATGCGAGTTTTTCACGCCAGCGTGACCTAGTGGTGAATCACTAGAATCTCTCCTAAGGTCTCCAGGACTCTTCTCAGTATTCTAGCCATGGTCTGTATGCTCTCGGTTCTCCCTCTGATTTCCAGTTCCTTCAGTCTTTATTTCGAGCCTTTTGGGACCGTTTCAAGTACACCAACTACAATTGGTATCGTCCTCACCCTCATGTTCCACAGCTTTTTTTAGTTCCCTGGGAAGGTCCAAATATTTGTTGATCTTTTCGCTTTCTTTTATTTTCACTCTGTTGTCTGCCGAAACGGTAAAATCCTGGAGAATGCAATTTCTTTTTTTCTTATTAATTAACACTAAGTCTTCTGGGATTAGGTGATCTGTTTGTATCTCAAAACCCCTCCTAAATACCAAATAGGGAGTATGGTCTGATTCTAATTTCTCACACAATTCCCAGTGGATCACCTTTTCCACCCAATCGTGTCTAGTTTTGTACCCTTTTTGTATAAGTTTGTTGCATTCTCTTATTATTCAATTAACCATTTAATAATAATACTGTTTACTAAAAGACAGATGTCCATAAGAACGGCCGAAGTCCGGCCTTATTTTTTTTTCTTTGCTTTGGTAGAGGCACGAGCGTAGCACGTCGCGATCACGGAGGCGGCTTGGCTCTTCCAGAGTCATGCTGGGGTTACTGTCGGAGCCGATATGATGCAGAAATAACCCGAAATCGGCAATGAAGACAGTGCATCACTGAAGACCTCCCTGATGCATCTAAGATGTATGATTGAAATAATAATAATTATTATTATTATTTTACTCTTTTGTTTTTCATACCAGCGTTAGCTGATGGTTTCTCACAAGAATTTGAGAGCCAACAAGTCTCCTCTAGTCTCCATGACTTTTCTCAGTATGTTGGCCGATCTTAATGATGTAGTCGGGATGGTCTCCACTTGTCCTCTTATTTCCAAGTCTTTCAGTCCCTTTCCCAAACTTTTGAGGATTGTTCCAAGTGCACCAATTACAATTGGTATCACCGTCACCTTCTGGTTCCATAGTTTTTTTTTAGTTCCCTAGTAAGGTCTAGATATCTCTCTCTCATTGTTTTGTTTTAATTTTACTCTGTGGTCAGCCGGGACGTCAAAGTTCTCTTTTTTTTCTTTTTTTTTTTTTTTTTTGTTGACTATCACTAGGTCTGGTCGTTTAGCCGAAATTAGGTAATCCGTTTGGATCTCAAAATTCCAGACAAGTTTGTGCATCTCATTCTCCTGGACAGATTCTGAGAGATGCATATAGCACTTGTTCTGGTGGAAGTCTCCGTGCTTAACTGCGACATCGTAGTAGACAAGTTCGAACTAAAGTTCATTTTCGAACTCCAGTTTACTGTATACAAGCAAATGACTGATGTTGAATTAAATTGTTAGTGTTTCATAACAATACTTGAAAACACTTAACTGTGTGCAAATAAAACTATTTGTGCTAAATAACAATCATCATCATCATGTCGTGCCGCTAGCACGGATATCCCTGACCCTCTTTCGTTACTTCTCCCTATCGTTCATCGCCTCTGGCAGGTCTTCAGGGCTACATCCCGTATCCTCACATAGCTGCTGAATGTATGTTTGAACATACATTCAGCAGCTATGTGAGGATACGGACGACCAGCTTGAGCTGGTCGTCCTGCTTTTGCCCGGCCATATGTGGGGGTCCATAGGAATACATCACTTATGAGCTCGTCCCTGCTTCTCCAGCAGTGTCCTGCATGTCTGGTTCGTCTAACTTGGATAGCTGTCGTGATGGGATGCAGATGGCCGTATAGTTGGTGCCTTGTGGGGTGTTGCCGCCAGGACTTGTTCAAAGTAGCAATACTTGAAACCTAACTCTGTGCAAACAAATAATTAATACTAAATAGAATTTTTCGTGTTAGATTGGAATACTTGAAACAAATTTAAATGTAGGCAAACAGATGAAATCTGGCTTTTTTAGAGTGGTCGAAATTCAGTCTCATGCACAATTACCAGTGGATCCCTTTTTCTAATCATGTCGTGTTTAGTCTTGTACTTCTATAGTGCATTTTTGTTGCATTCGCTTATTTTGTGATTAATGATTTCATCTTCTTCCCCTCGTAAACTTGCCATTTTTTGCGTCTTATTATTATTATCATTATTATTATTTATTCCTTGAGAGTTTCTCTTATCAGTGTTAGCTGATGATCTTTCACTGAAGTTTCAGTGACAGCAACTCTCTCAAGTTTCCAGTAATTCCGGCTGATCTCAATAATGTAGTAGTTTGGATGGTCTACACTCGTCCTCTTATTTCCAAGTCCTCCTTTTAAGAATCCTTCGGTGACTGTACCAAGAGCACCAATTGGTATAAACGTCACTTTCTTGTTCCACACTTTTTAAAATTCCCAAGCAAGGTCCCAGTACTTATCCTTCTTTTCACTTTCTTTCAATTTTACCCCGTCATCAGCTGGGACAGCAAAGTCCACAATTTTGTAAGTTCTCTTTTTTTTGTTAATTATTATTATTGATCTTCTGGCCGAAATTTAGTGATCCATTTGTATGTTAAAATCCCAGCGGAGATTTATATGTCTCATTCTGGGTTGTGCATTAACCATTTGTTCGTATGATCAAATTTCAATTTCTTGCACAACTCCCAGTGGATCACCTTGCCCACCCAGTCGTGTCTAGTCTTATACTCATTCTGTGCCTCTTTGCTGCATTCGCTTATTATGTGATTGATCGTTTCGTCTCTATTACCACATAACCTGTTTTGTTGTGTCTTATCTATTCTCGCTTTAATATGATTAGACCTTTTTGACGTTATTTTGTGCTGCAAATTAAGTTTCTCTCTTAAGATTTCCCTTTCTTAGCCACGTTCACTAGTGTGATATGTTGCTTAAAACATCCATACAGTTATTATTATTATTATTTCACTCCATGCGAGTTTTTCACTGGCCAATCTTAACAATTCTGTGGTCTGTCTAGCATCGATTCTTCCTCTGATTTCCAAAAGTCTTTTTTTTTCAAGCTCTTGGATGCCGTTTCAATTTCACTTTGTATCACCATCATCGTCATGCTCCACAGTCTTTTTTTAAACTCTCTAGCTAGATCCAACTATTTTTCAATTTTTTGGTTTCCTTTCATTTTAACTCTGGTACAAATATTTTTTGGGGGTTTGGTTTATTTTTATTTGTTTAATGTCATATCAACCGTCATAGGTTATTTAATGCTGAAGATTAGCAGTGGTATTTTTAATGCATACCTGGGAGGATAAGAGTGTTCATAGCTTTCCCAAGGGTATTTAGTCCGAAAGTGAACGTAATAGCGCGACCAGAGTTCGATCCCGCTTACTACAATTTTACAGTCCATCGATTTAACCATTACACCACAAGAAACCCTCCTTTTTTCTTATTGATTAACACTCGTTATTTACTTTAAAAGTTTTTTTTAATGGTTCATACTTTTATTACTATTTTCCTTTTTTCCCCTCGTTCATTTTTTTTGAAAATAATACAAAAGCTGAAAAGCTTAAAAGTTAGTATCTATCTGTTGTTCAAACTCGTGAAACTCTTAATAATACGAAACAATTTGATCATATATATATATATATATATATATATATATATATATATATATGAAGAGCAAATAAAGGATTGTAATCCGACAATATGTAGAAAAACTGATAACAACGATCCAAGAGGAAAGAATGATTTATTAACGGGTCAACACTATAGCGTTTCGGTTCTACTGAACCATCATCAGGACCATGAGGGGTGATAATAATAATTTTAAGTTAACGATGGATGATTAGAAATGTGAAATACAAAAACCTACGGGAAAATATGTATAGTGAGAAAAAGTTAGCCGTTTAACAGGCAAATCAGCGTTTGATGTTTAAATTACGTCATTTGACTTATTAGGAATATTGTATAGAATTATGTACGTTGTTTAACGAGAAAGATTACGAGATAGAAAGAAGAAAAGAAAGAAAGAAAGAAAGAACAAAAGAAGAATGAAAAGCATGGAAATTATGAGATATACGGAAAATATTAACTAAGGATGGAATATATTGTAGCTGTTTAAAATGTGTTTGCTTAAGTAAGGAGAAATATTATACAAGCCAGGACGAGTATTTAGGGAACTGAGGAATGAGATCGCTGCGGCTTCGAAAATTCGTTTAAGATTTTTATTATGGATGTAAGTAAGCATCTTAGCAGAGTTGAAGTCAATGTTATGATTATGTTGAGAAGTGTGTACGAGTAATGCGTTGTTTGAGTTGCCAATTCTTATGTCTCTTTTATGCTCTTTCAAACGGATATGAAGGTTTCGGGATGTCTCACCGATGTATTTTAGTTTACAATCCTTACAAGGGATGCAATAAACACCGGCGTCAGAAAATATGTTACGTTGAGGGCTGGAGTGTACTAATTCGCGGATTGTTTTAGAAGGTAGAGAAGTAGTTTTGATATTGAGTTTATTTAAGTTGTTTGTTATGCTGTGAGAAGAAGAATTGTTTGGCAAAGTTATGTATCTATGGGGGGAACTAGTTTGAGATTGATTCTTGTTGTGGATTTTGAGGGCTTTAGATTTAGCATAATGTATAAAGGATTTGGGGTACTGTAGGTTGAGGAAGGAGTTTTCTATGTGGATGAATTCATCGTTTAAATATTTCGAGGAACAAATACGTAGAGCTCTGAGGTAAAAACCTATGATGATGCCTCTTTTAGTATTGTTGTTGTGGTGTGAATAAAAGTGAATGTGGTCGTTTTTACAGGTGGTTTTACGATAAACCTTATTTATACATATTTTCCCGTAGGTTTTTGTATTTCACATTTCTAATCATCCATCGTTAACTTAAAATTATTATTATCACCCCTCATGGTCCTGATGATGGTTCAATAGAACCGAAACGCTATAGTGTTGACCTGTTAATAAATCATTCCTTCCTCTTGGATCGTTGTTATCAGTTTTTCTATATATATATATATATATATATATATATATATATATATATATATATATATATTTAGTGATGAGCTGAACAAAAGTGATAAGACAAATAAGAAAATTTTTTTTTTTTTTTGTTATTGTTCTCAACAAGTTTCGATTTTACATTTAAGAGTCGATTGACTAAAAAGGAAGCGATAAAAATAAACAGCTTACGTAGCATTCCCTTTCTTTGAAGGAAAATTATTTTCTTGTATCTAAGCGTCTTCAATTAACCTTATATATATATATATATATATATATATATATCATCGTGGCGCGCCGCTAGCACGGATTTTCCTGACCCTCCCCCGCCACTCGTTCTTATCATCCATTCCCCTCGGTAGGTCTTCCACACTACATCCTGTATCAGTACAGAGCTGTTGTCGATAGGTTCTAGTTGGTCACACCACCATTGCTCGTCCATGTGAGGGGGTCCACTGGAGTACATCACTTATGAACTCGCCCTTACTTCTCCAGCAGTGTCCTGCATGACTTGCTCGTCTAATTTGGATTGTTTTCCAGATGGGTGGTTGGTGTCCGTATAGTTGCTGCTTTGTGGGATGAAATTATATATATATATATATATATACAATTGTTGGTTGCTTTCTTTGTTTAATGGCATATTGACCTTCGTAGGTTACTCTATACCAAAGCTATCCGTGTAGAAGACTAGTAGTGATACAATCTAACCAATAACTGTGGGAGTGGGGATAAGGAGGTTCATACCTTTCCCAAGGGTATTTGTCCGAAAGTGAACGTAATGGTGGGAGTAGAGTTCGAACTCACTTACTACGATATTGCAGCCCAGCACGTCAGCCACTACGTTAGCATCTGGGACACACACACACACTCACACATATATATAGTTGTTTTAAAGAGAAGAATGAAAAGTTTTATAAGAGAAAAAAATATAATAAAACTGAAACCAATAAAATGTTGTTTTTTTATCTTAAGAAAAATGATAGTGGCCGACCCAAACAAAGAACTGGATCGTGGAGTTTCCCACTTGGGCAACTGACTCATCAGTCAGAATAGCAAGTGAAAAAAATGCCAGGGCCATTTTGTATTCGACATTGGTAAATGTCGTTGAAGTGCAAATCCGCGCATATTTATTTACTTTCAGTGAACTGCGTACAATAGACTGGGCTGGGGTTGTGTGCACAGGTTATTGTGCTGCTCTAACAAGTCTAATGATTACAGCTTTTCTCGACGGCTACCTCATCCAAAAAAATTACACATTCGTAGAGAAAGCAATAAATAAATGTGGAAAGAGGGAAAGCCTGCTTTTTTTGTCGGTGAAAAAAGCAACATTTGCAGAATTCAGAAACATCGAACATTGCTACTTAAAAAAAAAATTTGGTTATATCATATATCATCATCATCTAGTCGCGCAGCTAGCACGGATTTCCCTAACTCTCTCTCTCTCTCTCTCTCTCTCTCTCTCTCTCTCTCTCTCTCTCTCTCTCTCTCTCTCTCTCTCATCCATCGCTCTCGTCAGTTTTTAAACCATATTCTGTGTCTGTGCTGAGCTGTTGTGGGTAAGTTCTTGCTGGTAGGCCAGCACTGGCACGTCCATGTGAATGGGTCCATGGGAGAACATCCAGCACTTTAGCGACTTCGTCACAGAGACTCCATTTCTTAACTCGTATGAGGGTGGACAGAAAAGTCCATAGGCTGAAAAGTTCATATGATAACGTCATATCTGCTGCTGCTAACTTTTTTAACCAATAAGATCCAAGCACTGAAGAACTAATGGAATAATTGTGTGGACTGTAAGAGGGACTAAGTTGAAAAATAAACTTCGTTTAATCAGATTCCATGAGAATATCTTAGTCAGCTTATGAACTTTTCAATCGACCTTCATAAGTATATATGTGTATGTATGTATATGTATATATATACAAGGATGGGATGTCAAGTTCATATGATGAAGTCATATCTGCTGTTGATGAATTTTGACCAATGAGATCCAAGTACTGTAACACAGAGGGAAGAAAACTGTGAACCACAAGTAGAACTATATTGAAAAGTAAACCTCTTTTCATCACATTCCATGAGAGTATTTTGGTCAGTTTAGGAACTTTTCATCCGACCCTTGTATATTAGAAATTCTGAAACATAAATTTCATCATCGTTTGTTTTTGTTTTTTTGGTTTGTTTTGTTTTGTCGGCAAAATATACCGGATGAGTCGTTGTGTAACAAAGGAAATATTTTTAGGCGAGGCTGATAACTAACACAAATGGTAGGAACTATTACGCGTCGATTGACGTTTTTACCACATTTAAAATTACCACATGGTCTAGGCTTTACAATTCACCGTCTGGACTTTGCGCTCAGAATCTAATTAACTTCTTTGCCTAAATACACTCTCTGTGAACGAGTATGTATTCACCTATCCCTCCCGCCAGACCTAGAGTGCGATACATGGTCAGCTTTTTGGCAGATGCCCTATAGCTTATGAATAAACGCTTGAGAATTACGCCCAAAACAGCAGAGCTCCCTCGGAATTCCCTATTTGGGGATCCCCAGGAGTCGAGCAATAGACCCAGACCTTGCCCATTTAGATGCTGCCTGAGGTTGTTTATTATATAAATGGTGGTTTCTTGACGTCTAGGTATGATCACTTTATTAGATTATTGGCCCTTTCTAGATGTCTAGACAGCATCACTCTATTATATGTGATTATTCTAGATGTCTAGGCATCACCCTTTTAATAAATAATTGATCATTTCTAGATGTCTAGACAGCATCACTCTATTATATATGATGATTCTAGATGTCTTGACATCATCCCTTTAATAAATAATTGATCATTTCTAGATGTCTAGAAGTTAACCGACGTCTCAGTGGGGCTTTGAATACGCTAACTGTATCCCCTGGAAAAAAGTAAAACCCCCCTCCCCCAAAAGGTTGTTCTTGATATGACACGGAGCAGCTCTGGAACTTTGAGCAGCGTAGAGTACCACCTCACTGCCATTATTCACAAGTAAACCTTGGCCAGAATGACAGTACCAGTCAGGGTCCCATCTATAGTCTAGATTGAGTTGTTTAAAATATTCTCTATTAGATACGAATATTTGATATCATGTAACCGTATGCAAAATAATCTTAAGAAAATACAAAAAAAAGTAAATATGAACGTACAATGTACGTTATTTCACAACCAATAGAGATTAAATAACCCAGACGGGTTTACATGCCATTAAAATCAACCAACCAACCAACCAACCAATCATACATTTACTCTGAAGTTTTTAAGCCAATCATATAAAATTCAATAAGTCAAATTTAGTAGGAAAAAATTGTCAAATTTTAAACACTCAATTTAGATATCAAAACAAAGGCAGTGTAAAAGTTTTGGGTAGTATCAATATGTTTTATCGAAGTTATTTGCTGTATTAAAAAAAAACTGCCATCTAAAGTTATGAGGCAAAACCAGATAATCACATCTTACTTCAATAAAAAGGTAATAAAATTTACAAAAATTAATTAACACCTATAATAGCACAAATAACAAACACATGATAAATCTTTGAATCATTTACACTTCAATGATGACTCTTCATCTTAATAACAGCCGGTAATCTATCATCAATTGATTTTGTTGATTTTTTTACCTCAGCAGATTCAATTTCCGACATGGTAATTTTAATTGCTTCCCATGGGTCTGCTTTGCTGTTATATTGTTTGCCACCTACTTATAATTCAATCTTCACAACTGACTTGAGATTTTCGGTCAGATTCAGATCAGGACTGGATTCCATGTAAATCTTTCATGTTAAAAGAATTAATTGGTAAACTTAGAAATATGAGAACTATTGTCGTGCATAAATACACATTCCACTTGGAAACTACGAGACTGGGACTTGTATCATGCAAAGAAATCTTGTCCATGAATTCCAGCCTCTATCATTATACTACCACCTCCTTGGTGCCTTCTTTTAGTCTTTGGCCTGTCTGAATTGGATAAAATTCATACTTTGGCCCATCCATCAGGTCCATCAAATGTCACTCAAGATTCATCTGAGAAAATTATATTAGAAAAGTCAATTTTCATGTACTTTTTGGCCCTATCAGAATGCTTCCAAATTTTTCTTTTTGTAAGAGGAGGTTACCTAGGAAAATTTCTTACAGATCCCAATTCACCTTTTGTCCTTCTTGACTCTCTGAATTTTCAAAGATCTGAGTTCTGGTCAAAAGTGGTTGTTTATAACTTGCTTTGATTTACATTCATCTTGAGGAAACAAGTTCTTAAAGCTTTTTCCTTTGCTTCAAGTTCTTAAGTTAGTTATATTTTCAACAGCCTTCTTTATTGTTTGATGATCTTTGCAAAGCTCCTTTGATATCTCTAAAGTGGACATTCCCTCACTCAGTAACTTTGTTATTTTTTGTTTTTCAGTAGTTGTTAGATCCTTCCCTTTTGCTGTGTTTTAACATAAATAATAGACAAAAAATAGTTTTTATTACATTTCAGAGGTTTTAAGCTAATGTTAGCTAAATCTGCATATTAACTTGAGTCAGTCCATTTTCATAAATTCCAAATATCTGAAAAAGTAACCATTAAAAATGGCAGCAAATTTAGTTAGGTATTTCACTTAGGGTGGAAATGGATGAGTTTAAATTTGCCAAATGTTGGTTCAAAACTTTTTAGCGGTTTGATTTGCATGATAACTTCAGACAGGTTATAAAATCTAAAAATTATGAAAGTAAAAGTAATTTTAAAAATATTTGAACATACTTAGAAGTAAAGTTGGCAAAGGCTCCCTTTGAATAGCTACTACACCGAGGTAAGGGGATGGTGCTACTCAATTCCCTGGATTGCTCCACTTTACTCTTGCTCTGTACCTTATAATGCTGAGGGTTAAGCAAGGTGGCATCAAGTACCATTTTTTTAAGTCTTTGGTATGACTTGACCTGGGATTGAACCCCGGTCTCCCGGACCATTAGCAAACACTCTACTCATTAGACAATGGACAGAAAAGATTTGATAATATACAACAAATAGAAAAGCATATTACTAAAACAATAGAATTTCTTGTTAATTGTGAGATACCAAAGATATAAATGTAAACCTGATCAATACCACACAAAATAACCCCTTAACACGATTTTAGATAAGGCTATCATTAAAACCATTTACTACAAAAGTGTAAATATAGATATACAACATACATTATTTCCTAATCTTGGTATAAAATAATCCCAGGTTTTAAAATCCACTAACTAACCAATCATCAATTGTGAAGTAATGCATTGCAAAACCCCTTAACACGATTTTAGTTAAGGCTACATTATCATTAAAATCATTAATTACAAAAGTGTAAATATAGATTTAAAGTTAGTGATCTTAGTCGAGTGTGGCCCGAAGGCTCCCTTTCCAATAGCTACTACACCGAGCTGTACGGGAGGGCGCTACTCCTTTCCCTGGATTGCTCCACACTACTCTAGATCTTTACCTTATAATGCTGAGCGTTAAGCAAGGCGGCATCAAGTACTATTTTTTGAGTCTTTGGTATGACTCGACCTGGGATTGAACCCCGGTCTCCCAGACCATTGGCGAACACTTTACCAATGGCCTGGTTGATATATATAGATATACAATATACATTATTTCCTGACCTTCGCATAAAATAACCCCTGATAGGTTGAAACAGGGTGGAACGATAATATTGTCGTCCTAAAGAAAACAACACTACAGCTTTATTTTAAAACTTTTACTGAAAAATATCAATTCAGGTAACTGGATTATGTAGTAGAGCTGACATCTATTAAATATAGTCGCCTTCAGCCTCAATCACCGCCTCGATACAGATCCGGACATGGGAGCATGCCTTTTCCACAAGCGCCGGCGGGAACTCGGCAAATACTCGGCGGATGGCAGCGATAAGGCTGGCTTTGATGTTGTGGGAGGTCATGTTGGTGATGTTCTCAACGTATGACCAAACGAAGTAGTCCAGCGGGTTCAGGTCGGGGGAGGAGGGGGCCAGTGAGAGAAGGGTACAAAATCGTAGCACTCCTTTTCAAGCCAAGCCTGGGTCTCTTTGGACTTGTGGGCCGGCGCCGAGTCCTGCTGCCAGACCCAGGGTCTGCCAACTGCCACCTGATTGCACCAGGGGATCACCACACTCTTCAGCACATCCAGGTACACTTTGGTGTTGACTTTCAAGCCGACTTCGAAGATGTGAGGTGGCATGATGTGGCCCTCACTTGAAACCACACCAAAGACCATAACCGTAGCCGGATACTTTGTTTTCATCACCCTGGGCACGTCCCTGTTATTCGTGGCAATCCAGATTTGCATTTGGAGGGTGCTGGCAATGGTCCTGTTATCATAACTTGTATCGGTAGAGAGCATAAGTTGTACAGCGGCGCATCTCCGATCTCGCTCGTTGAACATTGTGTCACTTTCAGACATGATAGAAGGCTCTTATCGCTCTTGGGATTTGTACACAACTGACCAACTAGTAGATGGTCTGCAACAAAAAAAAGAAAACCGGTTTTCATTAAACGGAAATGGAATCATGTCATCTTTTCTAGGGCGACAATTTTATCGTTCCACCCTGTATATTGTTAAAATACATCAACCAACGAACCATTAATTGTGAAGTAAGGTTACAAATACGTTGCAACACCTTTGTGTATATTTCTATCATTAAGGGTTTTCGGACAATTGTCTTCATCTTTATTGTTATTTCCAGAACGTTTCGGCCGATATGTCCTCCGACCTTCTTCGGGTGTTGCCAGCTGGACACATAGCGTAACGGTTAGTGGCGTTGGTTCCCTAAGCTTTTAAGTAGACAATCATTTTGAGCTTACAGGTTCAATCCTGGCTGTACGCGAGTAACAATACAGGAATACTTAATACTTGTACCCGGTTATGGCTAACGGAACCAGAACAGGTGACCCTCGTGGATTCAATAGAGGACTTAGTTCGAAGTTCCGTGCAGGTTCCCGAATTCGACAAACACCCGAAGAAGGCCGGAAGACATATCGGCCGAAACGTTATGGAAATAACGATAAAGATGAAGACAATAGTTCGAAAACCCTTAAGGATAAAAATCATCAGGCTTTATCTCAGAAATTCAGACAAGTTTGTGTGAATATATGTGCATACACACATACACACACACACGCGCAAAGAAAAAAAAGACTTTTTATCCTCCAAAATTATCCCTGTCGGTTTAGGCTGTAGAATACATTGACTGCTTCTCTGCAGAGGGGTAAGACCCTCCCCTACCCAACGAGTGTCCTGATATGAAACTAAACAATCTGATGGTGAGGTTCCAGTAATGATTGTTTTGTTGTTGGTTTGTTGGGTTTTATGGCATATCAACCTTTGTAGGTTATTTAACGCCAAATCCATTTTTATGTAAATAATCTGTTCTATTTAAAACAATTCAGTACACAGTTTAATTGTCAAAAACATTTCCATTTCAAACTATTCAAGCAGTTATATGTAACAATTCGGTTAAGTGTAAATACAGTTTTAATGTCGAAAAACAGTTCTATTTCAAATAATTCAGTTAAGCATAAGCACGCAGTTTTAATGTAAGAACGGTTTAATTATCAAAAACATTTCTATTTCAAGCTATTCAGTTTACTCAAAAAATTCATTTTAGCATAAGTATGTTGTTAGTTCTATTTAACCCATAGAGAGGGCCCTATCAGGTGCTACCACTCCGGGTCAGAGTGGACCTGGGAGCAATGGCAATGAAGGGGTACTCCGCATTCCCCAAAGCTCCAGCACTGCTGGAACCTCACCATCAGATTGTTTAATATCATATCCAGGACACTCGTTGGGGGGAGTCTTACCCCTCTGCAGAGAAGCAGTCGATGTATTCTACAGCCCCAGCCGACTGAGCAATCCAGTAATGAGCTTTAAGGAATGCGAAATACCTCTTCATTGCCATCGCTCCCAGATCCATCTGGCCCGGAGTGGTAGCACCTAATAGGGTTCAATCTATGGGTTAAATAGAACTAAACAGTGTACTTACGCTAAACTGAATTGTTTCAGATGGGACTATTCTAATGTTTAAACTGTGTACTAATGCTAAAAGGAATAGTTAGAAATAGGACTGTTTTTACATGCTAAACTGAATTGTTTAAAATAGAACTATTTTTAGATTTAGCTGCGTGTAAACAAAAATCTGTATTTATGCTAAACTGATTTGTTTGAAATAGAACTGTTTATATGTATAAAAATGGATTTGGCATGAATAACTTATAATGGTTGATGTACCGTAAAACCAAGCCAAACCATTAACTACAAAAGTGTAAATAGAGATACACTACATACATTATTTCCTAACCTTGTCATAAAATAATCCCAGCTCGGGTGACATGTCAAAATCCATCAACCAATCATATGTATGTTGCTCAGGTGTGTACACGTCTTTTTTTTATTATCACTTAGAATATTGATATCATATTTGTTGTTATACTCCTAACGTTTCGGCCAATATGTCCTTTGGCCGGTGCTTCATGTCGAACTCTGGAGCCCAGACAGAATCTCGAACTGAATCCTTTATTTGAATCACAAGAGGTAGACTGTTCCAATTGTTAACCATGAACAGTTACAAGTGTTAAGTTATAATAAGTATTCCTTGTTATTCTTACCTGTTGTTGGGATTGAACCTGCAACCTCCGAATGATTTCACTCAGAAGCACTTTCCAACCAAACGCCATACCCACTGCCCCATGTGTCCTTGCCTTGTAAGGATAACAATAAAGATGAGGTCAATAGTCTGAATATTCTAAGTGATAACAATTAGCTAGATTCACCTCATAAATTTAAACAAATCGTCTTCATTTATATTTTAAATCTTTTTATCGTTAAAATTCATGCTTCAGTCTGGATACTTTTCTTATCATGCCTTGTATCTTAATAGTGCGGACGGAATGTTAATATTAGAGACGGTTAACTAGGTTTAAGAGTCACATTATAATTCATTAAAAAAACCTTTTTCAATATCTAAAAACGAAAGTAATATCACGATCTGCTAAATCTTAGCTTGATGAATAACTCACCGGAAGGAACCGGTGGGGGATATTATATATTTCATCCGATAAATCGCTCGTATACACATCACGAATTCATTTTAAGATATTCTCCTCGGACTCGTTCTTGGTATTTACTGATTTATTTCTTTACTGATAGGAAAAGAGAACAAAATGGCGGAATGGAAAAATAACTGAAATGATGTCATCTAATACCAGGAACAATTCTAGGACTTACCAACGTAAGAATCAATGTAAATATTGATTGATTGATTGATTGATTGTAAATAAAGTCCAGTTGATATGCCGTTAAAAAAATAAAGTCCAGTTGATATGCCGTTAAAAAAATTTCAACGGCATATCAACTGGACTTTATTTATTTTATTCCTAGAGGTTAGAGAATCTCGTTTATTGTACGCTCAAACTTACATTTCCTGAGCAATTTTTTCTTGAGACATTTTAAGTGAGGACACCTAGAAGTCATCACTTATAAAAAAAATGAATGATGTCTGGACATCTACAAGTTACCAATAATATAATATAATGGTGTCTATATACCTAGAAGTTACCGTTAATATAATAATATGATGATATCTAGATATCTAGAAGTTACCATTAATATAATGATATGATGATGTCTAGAAGTTATCATTAATATGATAATCTGATGATGTCTAGAAGTTACCATTAATATAATAATATGATGTCTAGATATCTAGACATTACCATTAATATGATAATCTGATGATGTCTAGATATCTAGACATTACCATTAATATGATAATCTGATGATGTCTAGATATCTAGACATTACCATTAATATAATAATATGATGATGTCTAGATATCTAGAAGTTACCAATAATATGATAATCTGATGATGTCTACAAGTTACCATTAATAAAATAATATGATGATGTCTAGATATCTAGAAGTTACCATTAATATAATAATATGATGATGTCTAGATATCTAGAAGTTACCATTAATATGATAATCTGATGATGTCTACAAGTTACCATTAATATAATAATATGATGATGTCTAGATATCTAGAAGTTACCATTAATATAATAATATGATGATGTCTAGATATCTAGAAGTTACCATTAATATGATATGATGATTTCTATAAGTTACCATTGATATAATAATCTGATGAAGTCTAGATATATAGAAGTTACCATTAATATGATAATATGATGATGTCTAGAAGTTACCATTGATATAATAATCTGACGATGTCTAGATATCTAGAAGTTACCATTAATATAATAATATGATGATGTCTAGATATCTAGAAGTTACCATTAATATAATAATATGATGATGTCTAGATATCTAGAAGTTACCAATAATATGATAATCTGATGATGTCTACAAGTTACCATTAATATAATAATATGATGATGTCTAGATATCTAGAAGTTACCATTAATATGATAATCTGATGATGTCTACAAGTTACCATTAATATAATAATATGATGATGTCTAGATATCTAGAAGTTACCATTAATATAATAATATGATGATGTCTAGATATCTAGAAGTTACCATTAATATGATATGATGATTTCTATAAGTTACCATTGATATAATAATCTGATGAAGTCTAGATATATAGAAGTTACCATTAATATGATAATATGATGATGTCTAGAAGTTACCATTGATATAATAATCTGACGATGTCTAGATATCTAGAAGTTACCATTAATATAATAATATGATGATGTCTAGATATCTAGAAGTTACCATTAATATGATAATATGATGATGTCTAGAAGTTACCATTAATATGATAATATGATGAAGTCTAGATATCTAGAAGTTACCACTAATATGATAATATGATGATGTCTAGATATCTAGAAGTTACCATTAATATAATAATATGATGATGTCTAGATATCTAGAAGTTACCATTAATATGATAATATGATGATGTCTAGAAGTTACCATTAATATGATAATATGATGAAGTCTAGATATCTAGAAGTTACCACTAATATGATAATATGATGATGTCTAGATATCCAGAAGTTACCATTAATATGATAATATGATGAAGTCTAGATATCTAAAAGTTACCATTAATATAATAATATGATGATGTCTAGATATCTAGAAGTTACCATTAATATGATAATATGATGATGTCTAGAAGTTACCATTAATATAATAATATGATGATGTCTAGATATCTAGAAGTTACCATTAACATAATAATATGATGATGTCTAGATATCTAGAAGTTACCATTAATATAATAATATGATGATGTCTAGAAGTTACCATTAATATAATAATATGATGAAGTCTAGATATCTAGAAGTTACCACTAATATAATAATATGAAAATGTCTAGAAGTTATCATTAATATAATAATTTGATGATGTCTAGATATCTAGAAGTTACCATTAATATGATAATATGATGATGTCTAGAAGTTACCATTAATATGATAATATGATGATGTCTAGATATATAGAAGTTACCACTAATATAATAATATGATGAAGTCTAGATATCTAGAAGTTACCACCAATATGATAATATGATGATGTCTAGATATCTAGAAGTTACCATTAATATAATAATATGATGATGTCTAGATATCTAGAAGTTACCATTAATATAATAATATGATGATGTCTAGATATCTAGAAGTTACCATTAATATAATAATATGATGATGTCTAGATATCTAGAAGTTACCATTAATATAATAATATGATGAAGTCTAGATATCTAGAAGTTACCACTAATATGATAATATGATGATGTCTAGAAGTTACCATTATTAGAATAATTTGATGATGTCTAGATATCTAGAAGTTACCAATAATATGATAATCTGATGATGTCTAGATATCTAGAAGTTACCATTAATATAATAATATGATGATGTCTAGATATCTAGAAGTTACCATTAATATGATAATATGATGATGTCTAGAAGTTACCATTGATATAATAATATGATGATGTCTAGATATCTAGAAGTTACTATTAATATAATAATATGATGAAGTCTAGATATCTAGAAGTTACCACTAATATGATAATATGATGATGTCTTGATATCAACTAGGAATCGCGTTCATAGTATGTTTATATTTACATTAGTTGTTTCTTGAGAGGTTTTTTCCGCACAGTCCTATCAAATACAAATAATTTTTTAAATAAATCTACTTGACCCATTAATGAGACTCTAACAGGCAATACCACTCCAGTTCAAAGTGGAACTTTCAGTCATAACAAAGAAGAGGTACTCTACACTCCCCAGATCTCCAGAACTGCAGCCTCACCACCAGATTTAGTTTAAGGTTATATCCAGGACATTCCTCTGCTGGGGATACAGTCAGCATATTCTAAGCCTCGCCGACAAGGGTTATAAAATTTTAGAGCAATTGAAGTCGTTTTTACCAATATTGATTTCATTTATCAATACCCACTCTGTCGGCTAGATCTGTAGAATACGCCGATTGCATCTCTGTAGAGAGGTACTATTTACCAACCCCTCCGCTCGGGCAGGATATGACACAAGGTCAATTTTTAAGCGGAGTTTAACAGGTTTAAATTCAGAGTTTTCCTTCTCCTAGACTAGTTGCCTCACCAAGGCTGAAGAACCTAGTCCGTCCTACTATTTACCCATAGCTGGAGGGAGAATAAGGGGGTTCATACCTTTCCCAAGGGTATTTGCCCGAAAGTGAACGTAATAGCGCGACTGGAGTACGAACTCGCGTACTACGATTCCGCAGTTCATCGCTTTAACCATTACACCACGAGAGAGGTAACCTTCCAAACATGTATCCGAGATATGACACTAAACAATCTGAGCATGAGGCTATCGTCCTGAAGCTTTGGGGGAATGTGAAATACCTCTTCATTGCCATTACTCCCTGGTCCACTCTGACCCGCAGTGGTAGCACCTGTTATGTCCCATCTATGGGTAAAATAGAACTGTTCAATCTTTTACTTGACATTTTTTGAAACTATATTGCTGTGAGTGGGTTGTTTATAAAATTGAAATACTTGACAAATAGAATTACTTATGTTAAATAACAATACTTGACACCTTGTAACTGTGTGCAGATAAATGATTATTGAATCATAAGTATTGAATAGCAATACTTGAGACCATTTAACTGTGTGCAAACAATAAAAAACAACACTTGAAACCATTTAACTATGTGCGAACAAATCATTATAGAATTATCAGTGTTAAATAGCAATACTTGAAACCATTTAACTGTGTGCAAACAAATTATTAATATTAAATAGAATTATTAGTATTAGATAGCAATACTTGAAAACTTTTAACTTTAAATTTATTTTAATTTATTTTACTATTATTATAATTTATTTTACTATTATTTGATTTAATTTTATTTTACTATCATTTAATTTAATTTATTTTACTATTATTATCATTTATTTTAATTTATTTTACTATTATTGTAATTGTTTCTGTTATTAGATTACTAATAATATTAATAGCAATACTGATTCCATTTATTTTATCCCACTATTATTATCACCGTAGTCGAGGGTGACCCGAAAGCTCTCTTGTCAACAGCTACTGCACCGAGATGTAAGGGAGGGTGCGACTCCTTACAAGTCCATTGACATAATGGTTAGAGTGTTCGCCAATGGTCTGGGAGATCGGGGTTCAACCCCTGGTCGAGTCATAGCAAAGACTCAAAAAATGGTAATTGAAGCCTCTTTGCTTAAAACCCGGCATTATAAGGTACAGATCAAGGGTAAGTGGTGAATTCCTGGGAAAGGAGTAACGTCCTTACCTACACCTTGGTGTAGTAACTATTGAAAAGGGAGCCTTAGGGTCGCTTTCAACTACGGTCGGCCAATTAACTGCTATTGTTATCACTATCAAATTTTTATTATTAACCTTTTTTTATTTGAGCTTAAATCTATTTTCATGGCGGCATTTAAATATTGGTTCATTACGTTTATCTTACATTAAATATAAATATATAGATATAGATATCTATATAAATTCATTAGATATAAATCTATTAACTAACTATCTTATAATAATAAATGGCCAACTGAAATAAATTTATAAGAGCCAAACGACAGTTTTTGAGTTTTTTATATTATATATATATATATATATATAGGTGGGGGCAGAAACAAAATTAGGAATATTTCAGTGTAATGATAAATGACTCTTTTATAAAACAGGATTAATTTCAATTTTTAAAGATAAACCACAAAATAAGAAGACACACTCAAAAGAGTAGATTTGCTCAATATACCGCCTTTTCTTTTTCAATTATTGTATTTGGAAGCCATAAAGAAACACCAATTATTTTGGAAATTGTTTTTGGCTTGGTTTCGGCGTTAAGCAAATCATAGTTTCTTTGTCGTTTCTTTTCTTGCTCATTCATATTGGGCTGAATTTTAATGAAAAAGTGCTTGAATAATTAAGCTAATCATGAAAATTAAGAGTTATCACGCTTTTTTTCAAAAACTGGACACCTCAGACGTTTTAAAAATTATTCCATATTTTACTTCTGCACCCTATATATATATATAAGCAGTATTTGGCATTAAATGACCCACAATTGTTGACATGCTATAAAACACAACCAAACTTCATCAAATTGATCAATACCAACCTACATGATGGAATGCAGTATTTACACATAAATTCAAGACCACTGCTACACATTTCAGTTTCGAAAACTTGTGGTTGAATCACGCTGAGAGCGCCTTCCCCGCTTGATCAAAGAACTTAAACAGTTATAAGACAGCTCGTGGCGAAGTTATGCTAGGCCGTTACCAGGACGAAAACAACGAAATCTTTCACTATAGTGCATCGAGATAACTTTATCATTTCAGTAGCTGATACTAACGGGACTCACATACTACGACTGCTTGTCGAGTTGGCTGGGGCTGTAAGATATACCGACTGCTTCTCTGCAGAGGAGTGAGACACCCCCGCCCTAACGAGCGTCCTATTGTGAAACTAAACAATATGATGGTGAGGTTACAGTAATGCTGGAGCGTTGACGAATGCAGAGTACCCTTTTGTCGCCATCGCTCCCAGGTCCACTCTGACACAGAGTAGTAGCACCTGATAGGGTTCAATCTATGGGTCAAATAGAACTAAACTGTGTACTTATGCTAAATTAAATTTTTTGAAATGGAACTGATTTTGACATTGAAACTGTTTATTTATGCTAAACTGAATTACTTGAAATAGAACTGCTTTTTGACATTGAAACTGTGTACTTATGCTAAACTGAATTGTTTGAAATAAAACTGTTTATTTGTATGAAAATGGATTAGACATTAAATAACTTACAATGGTTGATGTGCCATAAAACCAAACCAAACCAAACCAATACTACTCCAGCAGATTCCAGCTTCTTCATAATTCAGATGAATTCCTCTGTCAGCTGACAAGATAGAAAACCATGACATTTGTTTTTCGAAGTACCTCCTCCCGCCACATTCAAAATAGGAGCAGGATTTTTTAAGAGTTTGCACTTTTTAAGAGTGAGTAGAAGTAGATTTTTTATGGTCGTAGTTGCTAGCCTCGTGACTTCCTGCTTTTGAATTCCTTTCCTAGACTGGTTTGCAGCTTATAAGACTAAAAGAGACCTGTCCGTACAACCATTTACTCAAAACTGGGTGTAGATAACATTTGTACCATACCTTTCTCAATGGAATTGAAATGGAAGTGAAACACAATCAGCCCCACCTACGATTTGAACACGGTTTGTCGAGTCCATTTTCTATAACCACTGGAACACCCCACCCACCGCAAATCCAATGTCACTTATAAGGATGACCCCTTAGAAACAATATGTATACAATAAGCAACCCTCGGCACGTCTTCCAGACCAGGTAAAACTTTGTAAATAACAATGTGAGACCCGTGTGACAAAATAAGCAAAGCTTAATAAATAACAATGTGAGAACCGTGTGACAGAATTAGCAAAGCTTAATAAATAACAATGTGAGACCCGTGTGACAAAATAAGCAAAGCTTAATAAATAACAATGTGAGACCTGTGTGACAGAATAAGCAAAGCTTTGTAAATAACAATGTGAGACCCATGTGACAAAATAAGCAAAGCTTAGAAATAACATCGTAAGATACGTGTAACTCGATAAGTTTGTCATTTGATCGCTCTGACCCCAACATAAACAATCACGCATTTTCAGTGTGCGTCTTACGTTTATTAACGTGCTAACAATTCAGGCTGGTTATTTCCGTCAGTTTCCAAATGGTCTTTCATAGTAAAGATAAAACAATGAATCTTCATATAAAATTATCGAAGTACCAAAAAATGGGCTTCAAAAATGTTAAACTGCTATATGGATGCACCACATGGATGCTAACTAAACGTATTGAAAAAAAGCCTGACGGCAATTACGCAAGAATCTTGCAAGCTGTATTGAACAAGTCCTGGAGTCAACACTCTACAAAGCAGCAACTGTACGGACACCTACCACCCATCACGAAAACTATCCAAATAAGATGAACTAGACATGCAGGACACTACTGGAAAAGCAAGGACGAAATCATAAGCGATGTACTCCTGTGGACCCCTTCACATGGACGAGTAAATGCAGGACGACCAGCTAGAACCTATATACAACGGCTCTGTGCCTGGTAGACCTCCCGTGAGCGATGGACAATAGAAACGGGTGGCGAGAGAGGGTCAAGGAGATCCGTGCTAGCAGCGTGACATGATGATGTAGTACTCCAAATATCCAAATGCTAAAACTCAAAATGCAAACTTTCTCATCATTTGCTTTAATGTTAATCATTAGGTCAGTGTTATTGGTGAGAGGGCATTATTCAAACAACATGTGGCCCGTGTGACAGACAAACGTTAGCTTAATAAATAATATGAGGACCATGCGCAAGATTAATTCTAGTGCATTAAGAAGAGTATATGGCTTGTGCACCATACGAAGCTTAGTAAAAAAAAAAATATAGAGTCCGTGTGCCAGACTATTCAAAGCTTAATAAATAACAACATATGAACCATATACAAGGAAATAAAAGCTTAGAATAAAACAACACAAGGTCCGAGTGCCACACTTATCCAAGCTTCGAATAAAAGTACATGAGGACTAAGTGCGTGACTAATCCAATTTTAGAATAAAACAAATTAAGGTCCGAGTGCCAGACTAATTCAAGCTTAGTATAAAATAACATGAGGCTCGACTGTCAGACATATCCAAGCTTCGAATAAAACTACATGATGAGTAAGTGCGTGACTAATACAAGCTTGAAATAAAACAACACGCGGTCCGAATGCTAGACTAATCCAAGATTAATATAAAACACGTAGTCCGAGTGCCTGACTAATTCTAGCATAATAAAAAACAACACGCGGTCCGAATGCTAGACTAATCCAAGATTAATATAAAACACGTAGTCCGAGTGCCTAACTAATCCTAGCATAATAAAAAACAACACGCGGTCCGAATGCTAGACTAATCCAAGATTAATATAAAACACGTAGTCCGAGTGCCTGACTAATTCTAGCATAATAAAAAACAACACGCGATCCGAATGCTAGACTAATCCAAGATTAATATAAAACACGTAGTCCGAGTGCCTGACTAATCCTAGCATAATAAAAAACAACACGCGGTCCGAATGCTAGACTAATCCAAGATTAATATAAAACACGTAGTCCGAGTGCCTAACTAATCCTAGCATAATAAAAAACAACACGCGGTCCGAATGCTAGACTAATCCAAGATTAATTTAAACACGTAGTCCGAGTGCCTGACTAATTCTAGCATAATAAAAAACAACACGAGGTCCGAATGATAGACTAATCCAAGATTAATATAAAACACGTAGTCCGAGTGCCTGACTAATCCTAGCATAATAAAAAACAACACGAGGTCCGAATGCTAGACTAATCCAAGATTAAAATAAAACACGTAGTCCGAGTGCCTGACTAATCCTAGCGTAATATAAAACAACACGAGGTCCGAATGCTCGACTAATCCAAGATTAATATAAAACATGTGGTCCGTGTGCCAGACTAATGCTAGCATAATATAAAACAACATGAGATCCAAGTGCCAGATAAATCCAAGCTTAGAAAAAAAACATTAGGTCCGAGTACCAGACTAATCCAAGCTTAGTATAAAACATGACGTCCGAGGGATAGACTAATCCAAGCTTAGAATAAAACAACATGATGTTCGAGTGTCAGACTAATCTAAGCTTGATAAGTAACAATTTAGGTCCCTTGTGCCAGACTAATCCAAACTTGATAAATAACATGAAGCCCGAGTCCCAGATTAATCCAATCTTCCTACCTCATAATATTCCAGACGTTAGCACACTAAAAAAATGTTGTTTTTTTTTAAAGTTCGGTTTCATTTTTTAATACAGCTCGTAGGTTCAAATGCAAGTTGATATTCGTGCAATTGAGTTTTTAACATCACACTTTGTATTTCTGGTGTGATATCAATGTTGTGGCATCATTTAAAAGCTCAAGTTTATTTTTATCATTTATCGTTCCTTTTTTTTTTTATTTGCTTCTAACTTGTTATCTAGTTTAAGAATAAAACACTTCGTATCATTTTATATCCTTCCCTTCAGTCTCTATACGTCCATCTGGATTTAGACATTTACATTTATTGAACTCTAAACTTTAAGAACGCAATAAATTAATTTATCTTTATTTGATTTTGATGGTGAATGGAGTCAGAACGAATTCAGTTTCGACGAAAGAAAAAAAAAACAAGGAAGGCGAGTGCATAACTGTGTACCAGAGGTTATAAAAAATTATCTAATTATACAGAGAACCTGGCGTAGCGTAATGGCTTTGAAGCTATGCTGGTTGCTTTCTTTTATGGCATATCAACCCTCGTTGGGTTATTTTATGCCAAGGTTAATTTAACAATCATGGTCTCCAATCATAATACAATGAAAATGTATTCACCCCATCCTTTTCATCATAAGCAAAATATAACACAAGGTCATTTTTTTAAGCTGAGTGAAGCTGGTTTGAATTCAGAGTTGTCCTTCTCCTAAACTGGTTGCCATACTAAGACTAAAAAACCCATTCTTACCGACCATTTATCTATAGCTGGAGGATGAACAGCTTGATTAAAACCTTTCACAAGACCAACGGTACGAAGGGAAATGCAAACATCCTCGTCCAGAATTTGAACTCAGGCCGCCAAATCCATTTCCTGCGACAATAGCCGTTACGTTAAGCGTGATTTAAGATAAAAATATATCTTCACAATTATTTTGAACAGGTAAATAGTTCTTACTTAGTTACAATATCAATTCTTTAAGAGTCAATGTATTAATGTAGTTCTTGATTATTTTAAACATTATCTTAAACAAATCTATTTAATCCATAAATGGGATCTACCACATCAGATTCAGAGAAGATCCGGGAGTAATGACAACAAAAGAAATGATTCCACGTTCCCTAAAGCTCCAGAACTGGAGCCCCGCCACCAGTTGCAGTTTAGTATCATATTCAGCACACCCAGGCTTTACTATCAGCTATGTCACATCCAAAGAAAACACATTTTGCTTGTATAATTTTACAAATGTGTAAGAGAGAAATTCGATATTTTGTTCATTTCGGACTGAGCCCTGGCATTCTTGCAAACCGAATCATTTGAAATGGAGATGGATACTGTAAATAACTTCTCGTCCACTAAAATGCCAAGGTCGACCTAATATTAAACCCCTACAGTCGAGTCCAGTAGTATGATAATCTCCTCCAGTCATGAGACGAACAGACCAGCTCCAAATTCAAGTGAAGGTGCTACAAAAATAGATACGACAGTAATTATATGACGACTGAAGATGTCAGTAAACCGTTACAATGAAACTGTACTTATGCTAAACTGAATAGTTTAAAGTAGAACTGTTTTGACGTTTAACTGTGTATAAACAAAAACTATACTTATACTAAACTGAACTGTTTAAATCAAAACCGTTTGACTAAACTGAATAGCTTGAAATAGAAATGTTTTTTACAATTAAATTATGTACTTATGCTAAATTAAATTGTTTGAAATAAAACTGTTTATTTGTATAAAAATGGATTTAGCATTAAATAACCTACAAAGGTTGATATGTCATAAACCCAAACAAACAAACAAACTTGGATGAATTGTGAGATGAGAAGTAAGTGGCAGTACAGCTGCTGTTTTGTTGGGCGCTGCTTCCAGGATTTATTCAAAACAACTCGCATCATCCTTATGCAGCTCCCATTTATCTTTTCCCCCAAGCGTTAAAAGTTAAAGTCCGAATGCTTCAACCATACAGTAGTACTGACACGGTTTTAGCTAGGAAAAATTCTCGTTAATGCGATGAATGGAAAAAATCAGTACATTAGATATTAGAACAAACCCTCATATTTATGCTGCTGCCAACGAATTATTAATCCAAAAATAAATCTGGCATCAAACATTTTCAAGGGTCACAACATCATTACCACTTACCCGGAGGCGCCCATGAACTTAATTGGTATAGTAATTTACTATGCTTTTTTGTTTAGATATGGCACAGGGCCATGTGAATGGGGCATCGAATGAGACTCAAACTCACTCGTAAATGTTTCCTAGTCAAGCTTGCTCACCATTACACCATCTAATGCTCCGATTCCATTTGCGTCAGTTTGTTGCATTCCATTGTGTGATAATCCGTCTCATCTCTGACTTTACATAATATACACTTTGCTCTTCTGTCACGTATTGTCAATTTTTGCTTTAGCATAGTTGGTTCTAAACGACATTATTTGTGCTTTTATTAAAATAAACTCAGTTTATGTCTTGAGGTTTCTTTTTCTTATGCAGGTCTTCTTATATACAATCTCTCCCGTTTGTAGTTTCAATATTCATACATTTTATCATTATTATTTACTCCTTGAGACTTTTTCGCATCAGGTTTAGCTGATGCTCTTTCACTGGAGTTTGAGTGACAAGTCTCCAGGACTCTTCTAAGTATTCTGGCTGTTCTCAACAATGCTGTAGTTTGGATGGTCTCTACTCGTCCTCCAACTTCCAAGTCCTCCAGTCCTTTTAATAATCCTTTGGTGACTGTACCCACTGCACCAATCACGATCGGTATAATCGTTACCATCATGTTCCATATTATTATTATTATTATTATACTTCTTTGATTTTCCATTGGAGTTTGAGTGACAGCAAATCTTCTCAAGTGTCCAGGACTCTTCTCAGTACCGTGGCTGATCTTAATAATGCTGTATTCTGGATGGTCTCCTCTTGTCCTTTGAGAATTTTTCACATTTAGGCTCTAACAGATACTATCACAGCCAGAGTGGAGTTGGGAGTAATGGCAAAGAATGGGTATTCGATACTTTCTAGAGTTCTATAACTGGAGCTTAACCACTAAATCAAACTAAGTGTTACATTCAGGACATTTTTTGGTGGTGTACCCACCTAGGGAATATGTTAATTCTAAGCCACACCCATTGGGCATTTTACTGTTGGGGTTAAGTTTTTACAAGTATTATGCCTGTCGCATTAAAAAGAAGTTAGAGACGCTTTTTACTCGCGGAAATATAAGTATTTACTTGGGAAAGCACTCGCAGTGTAATAATTGTTGTCTTTGGTAATGCACACGGTGACCCGAGTTCAAACCCTGGACGAGGCTGTTTGCATTTCTCATTGCACTAATAAACTTGGGGAAGGTATGAATCTAACAATTCTCTCCAGATGCGGGTAACTAGTAGGACAGACAGGGCTTTTTAACATTGGTATGGCAACCGGTCTTGCAGAAGCAAAACACTGAATTCAAACCTGTTAAAACTCCACTTAAAATTGACCTTGTTTACATTTTGTGAGTGCAAAGGAGTCCCAGTAGCGAAATGGCTAAAGTGTTGAACTGTAACTTACTTCGAAGTGAGTTCGAACTCCAGTCACGTTACTGCATTTACTTTTGGACAGATGCCCTTGAGAAAAGTATGCACCCCCTTATCCTACCAGTTATGGGTTAAATAGTACTACAGCTGCTTTTCTACAAGGATGACTTTAGCATTAAATAAATCGCGGTCAATATGCCATTAAAACAAAGAAATCAAACCAAATCTTTCTCCTTCCAGTTATTGATAAATTGTAGGACAGACTGAGCTCTTAAACCTTGGTATGGCAACCGGTTTGGGAGAAGGAAAACTCTGAAATCAAACTTGTTAAACCCCGCTTAAAAAATGAATTTGCGTTACATCCTGCTCGTAGCAAAGGGTTTGGATAAATACACATTTCTTTTACTTGCGAACGTATCACGTGACATAAAGATAGGTTTTTTTCGACAAATCGGGACTCTCTAAATCCAAACCAAAAGCCTTTTTATCTGATCCTCTGGTCGGCCACGAATACATTCGAAACAGACCCTCGAGGTTCTGATTTATCAGAAGCTACATGCTATCATTCAGGCTTTGAATCAACAATAGCCAAACAATTAACACATCTCAGAGGCTCCGACATCTTAGACACCAAACGAACTCATGCCACGAAGCACACCGTTAACCGATCTGTGAACCTACCTTTGGCCCCGAAGTCACGAATTTTGAGGCCATAATTTGCTTCGTCTCCACGTCTACTCTATCAAACAATCATCGTCGCTTCGTCCACTTTTCTATTCATTTCTCGGACTGTCAACTTGGCTCTCTCTTTTAAAAGCAAACACTTATCTTCCCACATCACACACAACATTAACCCCGTGAAAAAGAAACACTGAATTTAAGTGTAAATGTTATGTTTTTTAAGTGTTTGAATATAATTCAACCTTGTTTATCTTCATTTGTTTCGATTTCATCATTTTATCGGACCTTTGACCTGGTAATTCGCTCCGTGAATAACAATATTTTAAGAGGCCACTCAAAGTAGTCAAGGGAAGCAGAAAGACCCATTCCCCACCTCATCTAACCGGTCGCTAAAACACTGGCTTTGATGTTTATTTGAACAAAACTTATTTATAATTTTGTTAATGGTTCATTTTAATGAGTCAGATCTTATTCTCTAAGTTAAAAATCCGAAAATAATTATGTGTGTGTGTGTGTGTGCGCGCGAGCGCGCGTGTGTGTATGTGTGTGGTTCTGCAGCTGTCCTTCATTTAAGAATGCTGAATTAAATAGTAAAGACACATTTCGTTTATATAATTTTATGAGGATCCTTTCAAGTTTCCTGACAAGCGTTTTGGTTTTAGGTTAGAGTTGGTAGATGACTATAGCGAAATTGTCCCGAGCGCTTTCGGAACTTTTATCAGCCATCATCAGGTATCGTTTGCAAGTGTGAAGATTGTGTTTTTTTTAAAAGCTTTTAAGTTTTTTATAACATTGCAAAAATTACGTAAACGTATTGTTATAATTTTCATCATACAACGTGTGAAAGCACATGCGATACCCTAGCCTCATCAGCCGCCAACCAGGGTGATAACACAGTTTCGGTAGCTCAAGGCGGTACTGCCACTCCTGGCGCTACCGAGCAGCTTTTGCCACCGGATAGGGTATTTAAAAAAAAAACCTATGTATACACAAGATCAACTAAAAGCGGACATTACATTAGACGTTCGTTCATCTTCATTTTGGTGCAGTTTGTGATTTAAAAAAGCGTTTACTTACGGCCGTTAGATGTCATAGCAACCGTTTCTTGATTTTGCGTAATTACACGAGAATGGTGGTTACACGTGTATAACATTCGTGTTGAAATCCTTTCTATATCCGTTATCTATTCGATTCGTTTTCTTTCATTTATGCGTTACTGCCCAAAAGCACTCGAGACAAATGTTATATATAATTCCGCTAAAAGATTTTATTTGTTGATCAATGGGCCCTCAAGATGGGTGGGGAGTAAAAAGAAAGCTCCTGGTCTAAGTTAGTCCGTGTAGTTATCTGATTACCCTTGGGCCACTAAATTCTTGGCTTGCAAAAAATGTCTCCAGGACGCTGATGGTCAGCAATGGGCTCGTGAATACTATGGGGGTAAACCTGACTCATAGGCCCATCAATCGATTTACATTCTCCGGCAGGAGAATTACGTTCTTCGCACCAGCGCGCCTTGTGGATTCGTGTTCCTGGCAAGCTGTTGAATTTTCTACCGCAACCACACGTTGTAGCCGGGTACATATCCAGATCGTTACCGTAGGAGCAAGTAAGATGGGTGATATATTCTCCCTCCCCGCTACAGACACCCTGAGGGCATTTTTCTTTCATTGTATTATCCATATTTGTTAAAATTCCTGTCTTTCCAGGATGTCACTCCAACTTTCTGAAGAGTCACTTTGTCTTTCCAGAGAGTCTTAGTGTTCAAATTGTTATATTAAACTGACGTACTAATGACATCGAACGAATTTAAAACAGAACGCTATCAACGGGAAAAGAATATTTAAAAAAAGTTATTTGCGAAATGGAAAAAAATAAAAGTATTTCAAAACATTGTCGCTATTTTCAAAGTTATTTCTATTAATTCTTGTTTATTATTGTTAATATTTCTTTTGCTTTTATATGTAGGGATTCTAGGATTTGTGGCTTATTAATATATATACATATATATAGATATATATATATATGTGTGTGTGTGTGTGTGTGTGTGTGTGTGTGTGTGTGAAAGTAAATATGGATCAAAATCCGACTGTATGAAGAAAGCAGAAAAACATAATCCAAATAGATGAATTTATTATGATGTAAAGTCGACGTTAAACGTTTCGGTTTCAGTAACCATCACCAGGACTTGGATATCAGAATAGTTCACATATCGATGGATGTTTGCTGAGATAACAGGAGCAAATGAAAAGAATACAAACGTACACATAACGTTCATAATTTTAAAGTGTTAGGAACGTGTTTGGCACGTGGAAATTTCTTAAAAAAATTAGATAAATACTCCCGTTTTTTGTTTTAGGAAATACGCAAAGACAAGTAAATTTACATATATACAGATCGTTTTGAAGTCATCCATGTTAGATGTCGTGTAAGAATGTATTTGGGATTTACTTTTCCGAAAGGACTGTATGAAAGTAAATGTGGATCAAAATCCGACAATATGAAGATAGCAGAAAAACATAATCCAAATAGGTGAATTTATTACTTCATAATAAATTTACCTATTTGGATTATGCTTTTCTGCTTTCTTCATATATATATATATATATATATATATATGTGTGTGTGTGTGTGTGTGTGTGTGTGTGTGTGTGATAAACTTTTAGTCTTTAAGTATAAACAGTTGTGTTTATCTATTTTATAACCTGCTGTCTTACATTTAACTTAAACAGAAGACAATTCGTACAAACGATTTCCAATGGTTCATTTCACTATTTTAAATATTCTGGCTATCTTGCCTTACCTTATGCAAGGAATTTTTACTCATTACTTTTGTATTGGAATCATTTTTAAACAGATCTATTTGACACATTTGACACATTGATTGGACTCTAATACCTCTCCGGATCAGAGTGGACCTGGGAGTAATGACAATTAAAGGGTAATCTACATTCTCTTGATCTCCAAAACTGAAGCCTCACCATCAGGTTCAGTTTAGTTTCTTACCCAGGACGCCTTTTTTTTTAAGGGTAGTGGTGGTATTGCCCCTCTGCACGGTATACAGTTAGCGTATTTTATGCCTCACCGACTTGGTGGTTTATTTTGGTGATATTCATTTACCAACATATTTTGTCTAGACAACTAAATAATAATTAACTGAACTTGTTCGTTTGATTTTTTTTAGAGTTGCTGAAAACATTCCAAGGAAATTATTTATTAATAAAATATAATATTCTAATTTATACTCAAATAATTTTAAAAAAGGAAATAAAAATATTTTAATGAAATAAACTAAAATCATAATTTATCACGTTGTTATATAATAGCTTCACCCACAAACAACCAACCAACCAACCAACCAACCGGATGTGACGAGCGTTCGCGTAGGATTGACAGATGGCGGGTCATAGTTCAAATACCCAGCCGTGTGAAACTATGAATGTCCTTGTGGATAATCTCGTGCGAATTAAAAGAGAATTTTTTTTAAAGTTAGGAATTGAGTTTTAGACGTCAAAGGAAACAGAAGCATATTTGGGGGATCAAGTGGGATCGTCTTTTCGCTAATGGTCCGGGAGACTTGAGTTCAATCCTAGGTCGAGTTATGCCAAAGACTCAAAAAATGATACTTGACATCTCCTTGCTTAACACTCAGTATTATAAGGTGCAGATGAATGGCTAAGTGGAACAATCCAAAGAAAGGAGTTGCACCCTCCCCTTCACCTCAGTGTAGTAGCTATTTAAAAGGGAGCCTTCGAGTTGCCCTCGACTACGGTCAACCAACTTACGGTTTATGAAAGACTGAATCATCTATCCATCGATTGAACAAAAAACACCCCACATCTTCCTGTTAATGAATGGAAGTAGAGGAAATATTATCAAATATGGAAATTGTAAATCAATATATTTAAAAGTTATCCCTTCTTTTGTAACATACTGTGTCAGCTATTTTGCTTTCCAAAGAACATATAGTGTTTGTTGGTACAAGGGAGAATGTTTAGTCGAGTCCAAATTAACCAAGGTCCAATATTAATATTAGTATATCCACTTATGAACTAATACTGGATAAACAGACGGAAAGACAAGATCATTTACATATATAAGAAGATTTAATTCAAACGTAATATACATACAAAAAGAGTTGACAAGAATACACAAACGTGTCCCAACAGATAAAATATGCACATGTTTTCTATGAACAAGCAGTATATGAAAGGGCAACAAAAACAGTAAAAAGTCTTATTTGATGAAGATAAATATAATGAATGGTAAAGTCACACTGGCTTTACATTTAAATAATGAGGCACCGGGTCAGGAAACAAAGTCTCAACTGTTCAAAGAACAGACTCCCCCTCTCCCCAAACGTCTTTAACGTTCAAACAATCGAGATGAAAGAGACCGAGATGGATTATAAGACTGAGATGCAACTGTCAACGGATCAGTCTTTTATTTAAGGTAGACAATTATTCGAGCAGGCGAGAGAAATTATAATTATTCCTGGCGAGGTTTTTACACCAGTGTTAGATTCATTGAAGTTTGAGTGATAGCAAGTCTCCGGGATTCGGTACTTATGCATCTATGTTACCGCGATAAAACCGAAATTTCACAAGCGTTTCCGGGCCGATAACGGAAAGAATCGGAATATGCCGACAAAACACCTAGCCAATCAAATTTAAGCAAGCAGACGATAAAAAAATTCAATCAATTTGTTGACAAAGTTACGAGAACAGGATTATTCAAGCAATTTTGAACGACATGAATTTATCACAGCTAAGCGACAAACTACACTCTGTGGAAAAGGTGATACAATTCTGCCAAGAAAAAAAACGTATTGGCAAAATTAAAAGTTGTTGGACACGCGAGCATCCTTGCCATTTTTAAAAAATGAGAAAAACCTATGCCTGGAGATGTCAAAATACCAAATGCAGGACTGCATTGCGCGAAGGGACGTTTTTCTCCCGGTCCAAACAGGCCATAGCTCGAATATTAAAATTGATACATCTGTGGTCGCACGAGTTGGCTACAATTAAAAATATTAGACGAGAATGTGGCATCAACTCAGCTCATACCCAGACAGACTGGTCTTCATACGTTTTGTCAGCATATTCTGATTCTTTCCGTTATCGGCCCGGAAACGCTCGTGAAAATTCGGCTTTATCGCGGTAACATAGATGCATAAGTCTCCGGGATTCTTCTCAGTATTCTGACTGATCTATAGTCTGGATAGTCTCCGCTCGTCCTCTGATTTCTAAGTAATCAAGTTCCTTTGTCAATCCTTTGGGGATTGTTCAAAGCACACAAAATTACAATTGATATCACCATCACCTTTATGTTCCATAGTATTTATAGGTACTCTAGCAAGGTCTAAGTACTTATTTCTTTTTTCGTTTTTTTTTAATTTTTACTCCGCCAGAACAGTAGCAAAGTCCACTATTCGGGAGATCAATTGGTCTACTAGTCGTCTGGCCGGGATTAAGTGATCCGTGTGTACCTAAAAATCCCTGAGAATTTTTTGCATCTCATACTCCAGGACGGATTCTGGGTTGTGCATATACCATTTGGTAGTAGGGTTAAATTTTAATTTCTTGCACGATTCCTAGTAGATCACCTTACCCATTCAGTTGTGTCTAGTCTTGTACTCTTTTTGCGCTAATTTGCTGCATTCGATTATTATTATATACTCCTTGAGACTTTTTCACATCAGTGTTAGCTGATGGTCTTTCACTGGAGTTTGAGTGACACCAAGTCTCCTCAAGTCTCCAGGACTCTTCTCAGTATTCTGATCGTCCTCTTATTTCCAAGTCCTCCAGTCCCTTTAATAATCCTTTGGTGACTGTACCAAAAGCACCAATCACGATTGGTATCATTGTCACTTTCATGTTCCACAGTTTTTTCAACTCCCTAGCAAGGTCTAGGTACTTATCCTCCTTTTCACTTTCTTTCGGTTTTATCCTGTGGTCAACCGAGACAGCAAAATCTACAATTTTGCAAGTTCTCTTTTTATTTTTTGTTGTTGGTCACCTTGCCGAGATTAGGTGATCCATTTGTATGTCGAAGTCCCATAGGAGTTTATGTATGCCATTCTCCAGGACAGATGTCGGGTTGTGCATATACCATTTGTTCGTATGATCAAGTTTAAATTTCTTGCACAATCCCCAGTGGATCACCTTGCCCACCCAGTCGTGTCTATTCTTATACTCTTTCTGTGCTAATTTGCTGCATTCGCTTTTTATGTGATTGATCGTTTCGTCTCTATAACCACATAACCTACATTTGCTATTTTGTTGCATTTTATCTATTCTCGATTTGATATGATTGGTTGTAATGGCGTTGTTTTGTGCTGCTATTAGGAGAGATTCTGTTTCTCTCTAAAGGTTTCCTTTGCTTTGCCACGTCCAGGTTTTCTCGTGTGAGACGTCGCTTGTTAATCGTTTAAAACGTACATAGAGTTGTTTTTCTTCCCATTTTTATTTTCTAGTTATTGTTATTCTGTTGGTCTTCGTGTTGTCAGTATCGTTTCTGGTGGCTGATCGGTTAATGGTGTCCTCCTTCGTGGTTTTCTATGTAGTCCTCGAGTCGATGTATCGATGCATCTTTATTATTTACTCCTTTAGAGTTTTTTTACATCAGTGTTAGCTGATGGTTTTCCACTGGAGTCTGAGTGAAAGCAAGTCTCCTCAAGTCTCCAGGACTCGTCTCAGGATTCTGGCCGTTCTTAGCAATGCTGTCGTTTGGATAGTTTATTATTATTACCATTATTATCATTATTATTATTTTGCATTTCAGGGTTGACAATTGTTTCCTGGTAATTTCCCTATTGTTCATCGCTTCTGGCAGGTCTTCAGGGCTACCTCCCGTATCCTCACAGAGCTGCTGTATGCAGGTTCGAGCTGGTCGTCCTGCTTTTGCTTGGCCATATGAGGGGATCCATAGAAGTACATCACTCATGAGCTCGTCCCTGCTTCTCCAGTAGTGTCCTGCATGTCTGGTTCGTCTAACTTGGATAGTTTTCGTAATGGGAGGTAGGTGGCTGTATAGTTGGTGCTTTGTGGGGTGTTACCTTCAGGACTTGTTCAATATTGCTCGCAGCATTCTTGTGTAGTTGCCGTCTAGCTTTTTCTCCAGCCGTTTAGTTAACGTCTAAGTAGTGCATCCATATAGCAGTACCGAGACGACCGCTGCTTGGAAGAAACTGCGTTTCATTTTATCGGTCAGGTCTGACTTCCATATGACCGATAGCTTATCGATAGCTGTCTATACCTTTGTTAGCCGCGTGTCGATGTCTTTTTTGGTTGATGAGACACTGCTTCCTAGGTAGGTGAACTTGTCTACTAGTTTCAGAGAGCTACCGCCTAGTGTAGAAATGTCGCCTGTTTGATTAAAGCACATGCATTCCGTTTTGTGTGCATTAACATGGAGGCCAATGCCTGCGGCGGCTCGTTCCAAACTATGCAGTACTGTTTCGGTTTGGGCGGGTGTATTTGCCAGAATCGCTATGTCATCGGCGTAGTCGGCGTCGGTGATTGTTTTTGCGGGGTACCTTCTGCTTCTTGTCTTTGTCAGCTCGATGCCGTTTTCTTTGATTTTATCAATCGATGTTCTAAGCACGTATATATATATGCATATATATATATATATATATATATATATATATTGATGCATATATACATATACATATATAGATATGTATAAAATTATATATATATATTGATGCATATATATATATATATATACATAGATATGCATAAAATTATATATATATATATATATTGATGCATATATATATATAGATATGCATAAAATTATATATATATATATATATATATATATATATATATTGATGCATATATATATAGAGAGAGAGATATGCATAAAATTATGATAGAAAAGAAGACCAATCATTCGATTGCGTATTTAGATTATTTTGCCAATAACTAATTTATCATAAATCTATACAGAAGTTGCTTGATTGATCGATTTTAATTGCACGTCAACCCGTCTAGGTTTATGTTATGCACAGAAGTTAAAGAATCGCTTTCATATTTACATTTTTTGTGTAGTTGTTTCTTAACATTTTTTCATACACACTTTACAACTGAATGTGAATAATTTTCACACAGATCTATTTGACCTATATATAGGATTCTAATAGATACAACCACTTCAGGTCAGAGTGGATCTGGGAGTAATGGCAATGAAGGGATACTCCACATTCCCCTGATATTCATAACTGAGGCCTCATTATCAGATGCAATTTGATATCATACTCAGGACACCCAATTTTTTGGTTGTGAGTTGGGGTCTTATCCTCCTGCAGGGGATACAGTCAGTGTATTCTAAGCCCAGCTAACTGGGCTGACATATTTAAGTATAATACGATTAAATGCCTGTAAGATCACTATACTAAGAGATCATGCATGTTTAATATTAAACAAGAGAGGGTTTTGTAACAACAGCTTTGTCAGTTCTTTTATCACCGAGATCAAGTTACAAACTTTTTGTTCCCACAATCTTTTCCTTTATAGACTTTCCGGGACTTCAAATTTTCCAGAGACCCACAACGTTACAGTTGTTGATCATGTTATTACGTTTTTTTATTCCTGGCAATATTCCACTTATATATTGACCATCTGAGATTCTTTATAAACGGTTTGGTTTGTTGGGTTTTATGGCATATCAACCTTTGTAGGTTATTTAACGCCAAATCCATTTTATGTGAATAATCAGTTCTATTTTAAACAATCCATTTTAGCATGAGTACACAGTTTAATCGTCAAAAACATTTGTATTTCAAACTATTCAGTTTTGTCAAGCAGTTCTAATTCAGTTAAGTATAAGTACAGATTTTGTTTACACACACTTAAATGTCAAAACAGTTCTATATTAAACAATTTAGTTTAATGTAAATACAGTTTCAATGTCAAAAACAGTTCAATTTCTAATAATTCAGTTTAGCATAAGCACACAATTTAAATGTAAGTATGGTTTAATTGTCAAAAACATTTCTATTTCAAGCTATTCAGTTTAGCATATCTTCATAAACAGAGACGATTAATTTTCATATTGAGCTTTAAAGAGCAATTTGTCACAATTGTTTTATTATTAATTTCCAGTCTAGGATTTATTTATTTATTTATTTGTTTTTTGTAATCATTACCAATAAAAGAATCGTGTGGTTTCTTTCTTTTTAATGGTACATCAACTCCTTATTGGTTATTTAATGCCAAAGTCATCCTTGAAGAAGAACAATAGTGACATTATTTAAACCATAGCTTGGTGAGATGCGAGAGTTCATGCCTTTCCCGAGGGAATAAGTCCAAAAGTGAATGTAATAACATGACTGGAGTTCGAACTCGCTTACTTCGAGGCTGCAGTCCAGTACGTTAACCATTTCACCTCGGGGATTCCTCTCCACATTTTCATTGGGATCATTTTGGATACCTTTGAATAAGTGTTGTGGGAGCTTTACTCATCTCACCATAATGGACTCTTCTCACCGTTATTAGTACTGAGAGATTTCGCTGCCAGAGGGGCAGATCAATATTAGTTGCTGGGTAACGCTTCGGCCGGCCGTGTTATCTGCGGCACGGATCTGTCCGAGTGTGTCTCGGTACCTGGGGATTTCCTTCGGCCTCAGGGGGCCTTCCCCCCAGGCTTTTACCCCATTCGGGGGGTTGGGTTAATCGCCCGGCGCCTAAGGCGCCCCTAATAAGGGGAATACCGACGGGGCCGTAGGCATTTTGGGGAATGCCGGGCGCGTGTGGGCTACGGCCCTGTGCCCGAACCCACCTAAAAAAGGCCTTGTGCCACATTTGCCCGTTAGGTAGGACGAGCAACAAATACCGCAGATCAATATCGGTGTTATTCGAACAGTGCGAGACTTCTTACCTTTTCTATGTAACGCTATCTTTCTTGTGTAATGTAATCTGTTATCTAATATCGGTGTTTGCGTTTTCATTAGTGATCCTTTCCGGGGCCACAACAATAAGTGCTTGCAAAAAAAAAAGACTGTCTTTGGCATAAAATAACCCCAGAAGAGGTGATCTCCTCTATAAAAAAAAACAAACCAAACAACCAACCCCTTAAATATTTATTGGTTATGCAGAAAAATTAAATGAATTTGTTGGTTCTACTGTAAGTTAAAACTTGTGAAGTCAGCTCAAACTCCATTAGAGCTATTACATTCACTTTTGGACTAATACCCTTGGGAAGGGCATAAATCCCCTTCTTCCCTCTGTTATGGTTTAAACATTATCATTGTTTCGAAAAAATATCAAATATCTAACACTTGTTATCAAGTTAATTAATCCCCAGAGCATACATTTTCAATTATTTATTTATCTATTTTTATCAGCGCGTCAGCCTGTCGACATTTCTTTATGATTAGAGATTCGGAAATCGCTTTCATTGTATATTTACATTTATATTCTATATCTATTTGTTTCAAAGACTTTTCTTTTTATGGAGTTATATCATATCAAGCACACCTATCTAAAACAAATAATTCAAGTAGTCCTATTTAATAAGTATATGATTTTAAGCAATTATTTTTACTTTATAATAATTATTTGTTTGCACGCAGTTAGCCTACATTGGGATGATGAAAACATTTGTTAAGCCTTTGATTGAATGAGCAGCCAGTGGTTGGCTTGTCTTATCTTGCTTGTGGCCAAATAGTTATTTCCCAACAATATATATATATATATATATATATATATATATATATATATATATATTAATCTTAATATTTAATCTATAATTCTGTTGGGGTGAAAAAAACACATTGTACAATTTGCAAATTTCGCAGAGGAGGGGTCTTTTTAACCAATAAAATGTATTTCATCCTAACCCACTTCGCCAGTGCGATCCTGAAGAGCCATTTGGTGAAACCTAGGTAGACTCGCTCATGGCCAAGTAGGAATTATCTTCATTATATATATATATATATATATATATATATATATATATATATATATATATATATATATATGTATATACGAGGTGCATACGATAAGTTTCCAGACATTTTTCGTATGGGCACTTTTATTGATAGTACACACATGAAACTCTAGTCCTCTTCGAAGTAATCTCCTCCAGCTGCAATGCACTTGTTCTACCGTTCCAACAACTTCTGGAAGGCCCCATGGAAGTCCTCTTGTGTGAGCGTGTCAATGACCTTCGTCACAGCCTCTTTCATCTCCTCAATTGTCTCATAACAACAGCCTCTGAGCTTAGGGAATAACCAAAAGTCATAGGGAGCAAGGTCTGGACTATAGGGATAGTGAGGAACTGTCTTGATGCCCATCTTTCTCAAATAGTCTGTGACAAGGATCGAATTGTGGACTGGTGCATTGTCCTGGTGGAAATGCCACTGACCCGATTTGAAGAGTGCTGGCCTCTTCCGACGGAATCTTTTCCTGAACTTCCATAAAACCTTAACATAGTAACCCTAACCCTAAGCCTTTGGCCAATCAACTCTGGTGTATTGACTTCCTTAATCCTGCCACACCTCTCATCATCCCTCATAGACTCCCTGCCTTCCTTGAATCCCTTATGACACTCAGAAACTGATGTTCGATTCATGCAAGATGGTCGAAAAGTAGTCTAAAGCATTCCATACGTTTCTGTAGCATCATTTTTTTCCAAGTTTAAAACAGAATTTTATTACATATCGTTCTTCTAAAGTGTCAGATTGCATTTTTGAAATTCACCAGCTGTGATAATCAGGCTTGTATTCCAGTTTCTGCTGTAGCTGTTCATTTAAACCAGAAATCCTAAAAATTGGTCAGTCATCTCATAAGATGTATAGCAATAATATAGTGAATTTTCAAGCGTCTACGACAATTTTAAATGCCCATACGAAAAAAATCTGGAAACTTATCGTATGCACCTCGTAAATATATATATATATATGTGTGTGTGTGTGTGTGTGTGTATAATAAATATATATTAGATATGTATTTATTTAATATGGTCTAATATGTATTTATTTATTTGTTATTATTATATAATAGCTGTATCCAAGATATTGAGCACTCTCCATATTATATTGCACTTGGTTCGGTACAAACCCACAAAGTGATTTCGTGACAACATAATATATATATATATTATGTTGTATATATATATAATATATATATATATTGAGTGAGTGACTAACTGAGTTTAAAGCCATTTCAATCCGTCTAATGATTTTTTAATTCCAAGAGTATTGGGTTCGTGTTCACATTTTTTCAGTTGTTTAAAAAGTTTTTATGTTTGTACAGTTACTCGATAAAGTATTCCTCTCGAATACAAATAATTTGTACAGTTATATGGTATCAAGTATTTCTGTCTGATACTAACAATTTGTACATGATTATGACTTAAAGTAATTATTCCTATAAGTTACTACTACTACTAACAATAATAATAATAATAATAATAAATACTTGGGACCCTTCCTCAAGTGAACCAGAGATGAACTTAAACAAATGGATCAAAGAACAAGAAAACTAATGACCATGCATAAAGCATTACATCCCAGAGACGACGTTGACAGACTATATGTATCTAGAAAAGAGGGAGGAAGAGGACTGGCCAGCATCGAAGACAGCGTTGACACATCGATACAACGGCTCGAAGACTTCATAGAAAAACACGAACGAGGACTAATTATAGCCATCAGAAATGATACGGACAACACGATAGACGATAGAATGACAACAACTAGGAAACAAAAATGGGAGAAAAAACAACTCTATGGCCGCTTTAAACGTCTAATAAACAACATCTCACACCAGAAAATATGGACCTGGCTTAGAAAAGGAAACCTTAAGAGAGAAATGGAATCCCTCCTAATAGCAGCACAGGACAACGCCATAAGAACCAATCATATCAAAGCGAGAATGGATAAGACGCAACAAAACAGTAAATGTAAGCTATGCGGTGACAGAGACGAAACGATCAATCACTTAATAACCGAATGCAGCAAATTAGCACAAGGAGTATATGGCGAGACACGACTGGGTCGGCAAGGTGATCCACTGGGAAATGAGCAAGAAATTTAAATTTGACCATACAAACAAATGGTATATGCACAACCCAGAACCTGTCCTAGAAAATGACTCGCATAAACTCCTATGGGACTTTAACATACAAACGGATCACCTAATCCCGGCCAGAAGACCAGACCTTATAATAATCAACAAAAAAAGATCATTTGCAAAATTGTCGACTTTGCTGTCCCGGCGGACCACAGAATAAATCTGAAGGAATGTAAAAAGAAGGATAAGTACCTCGACCTTGCTAGAGAATTGAAAAAAACTGTGGAACATGAAAGTAACGATTGTGCTAATTGTGACTGGTGCTTTAGGCACAATAACTAAAGGATTCTTAAAAGGCCTGGAGGACTTGGAAGTTGGTGGGCGGGTAGAGACTATCCAAACGACAGCATTGCTGAGAACAGCCAGAATCCTGAGACGAGTCCTGGAGACTTGAGGAGACTTCCTGTCACTCAGACTCCAGTGAAAAACCATCAGCTAACGCTAATGTGAAAAACTCTAAATGAGTAAACAATAATAATAATAATAATCTTGCTAGAGAATTGAAAAAGCTGTGGAACATGAAAGTGGCGATTGTACCAATTGTGATTGGTGCTTTTGGCACAATAACTAAAGGATTATTAAAAGACCTGGAGGACTTGGAAGTTGGCGGACGGGTAGAAACTATCCAAATGAGAATGGCCAGAATACTGAGAAGAATCCTGGAGACTTGAGGAGACTTGCTGTCACTCAAACTCCAGTGAAAAGCCATCAGCTAACACTGATATGAAAAACTCTAAAGGAGTAATATAATAATTTTTTTTTTCTTTTATTATTATTTCAAGCATTCGTATTTAACTCTAACAATCTTCAAAGCAGATCAGTTTGACCCATAGATGGGACCCTAACAGTTATTACCACTGTGGGTCAAAACTTCAGAACGAGAGTTTTATCATCGAATGCAGTTTAGGACACCTCTTTCTTATGAATTTTACGATCAGTCCCATCGTCAGTGTTTCATTGCTGTAGATTTTGAGGATGAATAATACCTATCGATATCCGTTTTGGTTGTATCATGCTCCGCAGGAAATAATGAAATTCTAGTATCTTTGATTGAGAAGAAAATTAACAGGTTCTTTAAAAACCGTTACTAATATATTTATTTATGAATAAAACAGTGGAGAAAAATCGAAAAACAAAATTATCCAAATGTAATGAATTTATTGAGAATGAAAGTCGACCTAAAATCGTTTCGGTTTTAATGAACCTTCATCAGGACTTTAAAATGGTGATACAAAGTGTTGATAGAACAAACAAATGGATGTTTAATCAAATGCAAAAACATTGATAGATAATTAAAAAAAAAGAAGCTATAATAAGTAAATCAATTAATTAATAAATAATAATAGATAATAAATAAACAGTAATAAATAATTAATTAAAAAAAAAAAACAGAAATAATAATAAATAATAAAAGAAAGCATTAACGAATGATAATGAATAAAATACAAAAACATTATTAAAGATTCATCATTTGTTCTATCAACACTTTGCATCACCATTTTAAAGTCCTGGTGAAGTTTCATTAGAACCGAAATGTTTTAACGTCGACTTTCCTTCCCAATAAATTCATTACATATGGATTGTTTTGTTTTTCGATTGTGGGATTCTTTCTATTATTTACATCCAAATAAAACTGTAAAATTACAAGGGAAGTAACTTAAGTTTAGTATTTTAGAGTTATTTCCCTTGCAATGATTCGCTTTACTTTTTTTTTAAACGCGAGAATGTACTGTACATTGTGGAGTACAAATCGACTTTTCAAACCTGAAACAAAAGTTGGAGTCGACTTACATAGCAAGGCTAAAATCAAAACATTTACCCCGAAGAGGTCAACAAGTGGAACAGTACGCCTTATAATGGATATACACCCATTACCATAACTTCGACAGACCGCCACACTCTCGTTTGGTGAAGATATTTAACAAATTAACAGAGATTGATATAAAATATTAAAACTGTAATACAAATTAAGTATTAGCGCTCTAACCCACGCCATTTTCAACAGCTGATGCACGGACTGATGCAAGTAAAGTTAGCGACCATAGTCAAAGGTGATCAGAACGCTCCCTTTTCAATAGCTGCTACATCGATGTGTTGGGGAGGGCGCTACTCCTTTCCCTGTATTGCTTCATTTTACCCTGGATCCTTACCTTAAATGTTAAGCAAAGAGGTATCAAGTATCATTTTTTTGAGTTTTGGTATGACTCGACCTGGGATTAAATCTCGGTCTCCCAAGACATTGGTGAACACTCTACCTATTAGGACAATTGGCCGACTTTGGTTACTGGTTATCATAGTCTATCCTCATTTAGGTCTAGTGGGTAAATTTTTACTTTTTTAGATCTCAATAACAGGTAAAATCACAGAAGAATATGCAGATTGATTCACAAGATTGAGGTCTATGCCGGAATGGAGTGCACTGTTCCCACATGTAGCTTGTTGAGTCAAGACTGAAGCGTCTGACACTTGAACATTCATGCTTTAGACTTTTTAACCAGATATTCTCTTGAAACCAAGACAATTATTTACCTTGTCTCTTGATGATGAAAAGTGTAATTTTTCTTGTTGTAGATTACACTATAAAGTGTACATCTTATACCAAAGTAGCTTCATGACATAAAAATTGCATACCAACGGATCACCTGAAAAACATTGCCACCAGTAAGAAGAAGAAGAAGAAGAAGAAGAAGAAGAAGTCCTTTATTCAATTTTTGAGTTTGTTTTGATGGGAGGAGACATATGACACTTTGCAGTTTAGAACTGGGCTCTGGCCCCTCTGTGGTGATATGGATAATAGACATGAGTTTATAATGGTCATTAAAAAAACTCACCCTTTCATCCCCCTTAACAAATCTTTCTCTTTCTATTCTATCAACATTTGCTGATATCCCTAACTTGTTTAGTTATCCTTTTGATACTACTATAGAAACATACATATACATAACGCCTATACGCATACAGATATAGACATTCTTGCACCTAAATATGTATACACAGTTACATATCAAGTATTCATTTCTAATACAAGTAATTTTTGATTACTTGACACATAATAAAGCTACAGTTCTGGAAATCTCATGAGTGTGTAGTCACCCCTTCATTGACATTATAGCCAGGTCCACTCTTGTCAGTATTCTAGCTAATCTCCATCGTGCTGTGATCTGAAATGTCTCTATTTTTTGAATTTCCTCCTTTTTACCAGGTTTTTCAGAATTGTTCCAAGTTCTCTAACTATGATTTGTATCACAGTCACATTCATATCACGTAATTTGTTTTTCAGCTCACTTACAAGGTCCAGCTATTTCTGAAGTTTTTTTTTTATATATATCTTTATTTTAACTATCATCTGCTGGATCTTGATCATTCATTTCTTCTTGTTTATTTCGTTGGTCTGGTCATCAGACAGGGATTGGGTGATTCATTTGGTCTTTGGGTTGGTTGGTTGGTTTGATATACGGCGTATCAACTCTTTTGGGGTCAATTGAAGCCAAATTGAATTTTAAACAATTCAGTTTTGTATAAGTATAGTTTTTGTTTACAATTAGTTAAATGTCAAAACGGTTCTATTTCAAACAATTCAGTTTAGCATAAGTACGCACTTCAAACATCAAAAAAGTTCTATTTCAAGTAATTCAGTTTTGCATAAGTATGCAGTTTAAATCTCAAAACAGTCCTATTTTAGTTTAATAATTTTAATTCAAACAATTCAGTTTAGAATAAGAATAGTTTTTGTTTAAATACAATTAAATGTCGACAGTTCCATTTCAAACAAATCAGTTGAACATACAACAATAGTTCTGTTTCAAGCAGTTCCATTTAGCATAATTACTTTAGTTCTATTTGACCCATAGATAGGACCCTATCAGGTTCTACCACTCCAGGCCAGAGTGGACCTGGGAGCAAAGGCAATGAAGGAGTACTCTGCACTGCCCAAAACTCCAGCATTACTAGAACCTCACCATCAGATTGTTTAGTGTCATATGCAGGACACTCATTCTGCAGAGAACCAGTTGGTATATTCTACAGCCCTAGCTGACAGGGCAATTGGTCTTTAGGAACTTTAGAAGTCTTTTTTTCAGGATAGATGCTGATTTGTGGATATACCCATTATCAGTAATGATCAAATTTTTATCTCTTGCACAATTCCCAGTGGATCATCTTTCCCACTCAATCATGTTTGCTCTTGTACTCTTTCTTGGCCAGTTCACTGTATTCACTTATGTGGTTGACTGTTTCATCCCTCTCACCACATAGCTTACACTTATTATTTTATTCCTTGCCCTTTTTTCATACCAGTTCAAACAGGTGGTTTTCTACAGAAGTATAAGTGACTACAACTTTTCTCAGATCTCCATGACTCTTCATAGAATCTGAGCTGATTTTAGCTTCACCACCAAATACAATTTAGTTTGGTTGGTTGGGTTTTATTGCATATCAACCCTTTTGGTAATTTAATGCCAAATCCTGTTTATACATACCTATATTGAATATATGGTTTGTAAACAGTTAGTTGGTAACATTTTAAATAAATCAGAGCTCATTTGTTTACAAAGGTAAATGGTTTCAAGTATTACAAACACTAATAATTAATAATTCTATTTGATATTATTAGTTTGTTTGCACATAGTTAAATGGTTTCAAGTATTGCTATTTTACACTAACAATTCAACATCAGTCATTTGTTTGGACACAATTGAATAAGCAGTTTAGTTTGTTTTCTTTGTTTAATGGTATATCAACGTTTGTTGGTTATTTAACTGTAGAAAAAGTATTCACTGTAGAAAAAGAGTATGGGTACTATTCAACCTATAGCTTGGGAATTAAGGGGGAACATTTATCCAACTCCACAAAGTCAGATTATGCTTGATCTCATTGGCATTTCCCAACTTAGAGTGCTTCAGGTACTTAGCGATAAACTTGGCCTTGCAAAGGCGGACACCTCTTGTGGTATAATGGTCAGCAAAGCTAGACTAGCAAGCCTTCACGAGTGAGTTTGAGTCTCATTGGGTGCCCCATTCATACGGCTTTGTGTCACATCTGAGCAAAAAGCTAAGTAAGTTACAACTTAGCCCTGTAAAGTTATTGGTTGGGGGAAAGGCCTCCTGGGACCAGGCAATCAACTTGAAAAAATATTTACCTGAAAAACCAGGTTGGGCAAACTCATGGTAAGGGAGTTCATACCTTCTCCAGTTCTCTAAGGGTATTAGTTCAAAAACGAACATGCTAGCACTAATGGAGATTGAAATTATGACGATGCCGCAGTTCAGCACATTGGCAACTATGCCACGAGGACGTCTCACCTACAGTTTAGTGTCATACCCAGGACAGATTTAAATTAGTCTAAGTGAGATAAGAGAACAGAAACATAAAATAAATTTAAAAAATAATGAATTATCTGCCATGTTTTTGGGTCACAACATGGAATGCACATCTCGGGTCTAATTCTAGAGCGAGTCAAAAGTTTCGCAAAATTTTAGTAAATGCTACTTTACAACATGTATATCACATGAACAAAGCATTTCTAGCCATAAAAGGTGGTAGTTGGTGCACTGACATGTGTATTCACTTGGTTGGGTTGGGTTTTATGGCATATTAACCATTGTAGGGTATTTAATGCCAAATCCTGTATACATGTATATGTTGAATATACAGAAGTAAATAATGGAGTATAATCTGACAATATCGAGAAAAATTGATAACAAGGTAATCCAAGTCGAAGGAGAGATTTATCAAGAAACAAAGTTGACACTATCGTTTCAGTTCTAATGAAACATCATCAGGACTTTGAAAGATGATATTAATGATGTTAAACCAACGATGGATGTTTAAAAATACAAAAACCTAGGGAAAATATGTATATCAGGAAAGAGTTGACCGTTTCTTGATATACAGATTTTCCCCTAGGTTTGTCACCTTCATAACCTTAGGTTGGTTGGTTGATTGGGTTTAATGGCATATCAACCTCTATAGGTTATTTAATGCCAAAGCCTGTTTACACGTATGTACGATTTGCAGACACATAGTTTAATCATACCATACTAAAACTATACAACTCATTTACTTGCATACGAGTAAGTATTTGCAAGTATTTCTATGTGACATTAGGTTATTTAGTGATGATAGTGTTTTTTTTTTTTTTTTTTTATTATTATTTCTCCCTACTATTTCTACCAACATAAGCATAATTCTATTCAGCAATAATTTGCTTTCTGTTGATTACTTTGTTGTGTTTTCAGGATTGTAACCAAGTCTATATTTTCTGGTACAACACGGTCTCTTTTGAGAACAACAAAACATTATCCATGTGGACGTTCTCAAATAAGTCCTTCATTGTATTTGCATGGAAATAGCGCTTTCTGGTGTCATTTAAAACTTTACACTCAAGGAGAACGTGTTTGATTGTGCAGGGCGTTTGGCATGTCGAGCACTGTGGTTGCCGTTCTTGCTTGAGTATAAAAGAGTGCGTAAGTCTGCTGTGACCAATACGCAACCGCATTATTGTTACTTGCTCTTTTCGCGATTTTCGAAAGGCTGGGCGCCATTCTCCCAAAAAGGATTTGACCTGAAATAGTTTATTACTGGTATTTCTATTCCAGCGTTGTTGCCATTTTTTATGGAGGAAATTATTTGTATGGGATGTTGTACTTGTCAGGGGTCAAATCTAAAGCCGATTTTGCTGCCGCGTCTGTTCATAACCTTAGCAGAAGCATTAGGAGGTATCAAACTATGCCTCGTTTATTTTACTTGCAACATCAAAATATTGCAAAACTTTTGACTCACCCAAGTAAAATATTGCAAAACTTTTGACTCACCCTAGTAAGACAAATGATACTAATAAATATAGGAAAACCAACAGGAATAGCTTGCCTGTTTTTAAAAAAGTGTGCAATCTAAAGTGCAACAGTGCTGAACTAGATAAGGAGCTGTATTATGGGTAGTTAGATTAGTGAAGTCTACCTGTACCAAACATAAACTTAAGTTAAAGAAAATAAAGAAAAGAAAAAAAAACAAAGAAAAAGTGGATTTCCAAGCATTTAATGTAGAATGATAATTTATTCAATGATGATGAATGAGCAGAATTTTATTACATGATTAAATAGCAATTAATGACAGGAAAGAAGTGACAACAGCAGCCAAAAGTCAGCAGATTTTAAATGTTGAAGGGAGATTTGGGAGGTGACTGACAATTCATGGCTGCATCCTTCCTGTTCTATTCACTGACTTCCCAGACTATAAAACAATCTTTCTTTTTTTTTTTTCATTCTATTTTTATCAGCTCAAGATTTCCAGACTCGCCTTTACTCTTTCCATTTCATGTAAGAAAGAATAAAACTGCTGCAGGCTCAACTCTGAAACAGAAAAGTTTAATAGTTAGCATAATAACAACAATAACAAAGCAAATATTTAACATTTGTTTGAGTTTCTTTGTTTAATAGAATATCAACTTATGTTGTTTATTTAATACCAGAGCCATCCTTGAAGAAGAATGGTAGTGATAGTATTTAAACCATAGCTAGGAGGTTTATAACTTTCCCAAAAGTATTAGTCTAAAAGTGAACATAATTGCATAACAAGAGTTTAAACTCGCTAACTATGCTGTTGCAGTGTAATATATAGATCCAAAAATACGACCAAGATATGAATATGTGAAATAGACATAGGGATCCCAAAATATACGAAACACTTACGACTCTCTTAGTTCAGGTACGAAACTTTTTATTACCTTTTTGAGTTTAAGGTTTTTCGACATGAGGGGAGAGAGAGACACAATTTCTTTCTATGATGACTTTTCCATCTGACCCCACCACATGCAGCACCCTGCCGCAAACTACTAGTCTGGCCTCGGCGAGCTCCAAAAATCAACTTCCTTCCTCTAGCGTTGAATCTCAACTAACTGTTTTTTTCAAATTCCAAAATCCTCAGCCCATCGCTTCCGGGCATGACATCATTCATGTCCCGGGTCCCATTTTCTATCTGGGATTTTTATTGTGACATCTGTGATAGTCACATCCGCCCCGTGCATGTATGAACACCTGCACTCAATGTGTGCACCTAACTAACCCATGCACTAAGCCAAAAGGTTCTCAGCCTAACTAAATCGAAAGGTAAGATATACAAAACAAAAAATGATAATATAAAAAAAAATCCTTCCGCAATTATATAACAGCAGTCCAACACATTAGCCACTACACTGTGAAGGCTACCATCTAAATGTTATTTTCATGCAATTATCTGTATTATACCCGTGTTGTCATCCAAATATTTCTGCTAAAATGTTGAATACTGTTTGGTCTAAAAGCTTAAATGCCATTAATTATTTTTTGCTTTTCTAATTTGAAACATTGGGTTGGTTTGGTTGGTTGGATTTTATGGCATATCAACCCTTGTAGGTTATTTAACACCAAATCCATTTTTATGCAAATAGTCAATTCTATTTTTTTTTAAATTCAGTTTAGTATGAGTATACAGTTTACTTGTCAAAAACATTTCTCTTTCAAGCTATTCAGCTAATTCAGTTTAGTATAAGTACAGATTTTGTTTACACAGTTAAATGTCAAAACAGTTCTATATTAAACAATTCAGTTTAGTATAAGTAGAGTTTCAATGTCAAAACAGTTCCATTTCAAACAATTCAGTCAATCATAAACATGCAGTTTAAAAGTAAGTACAGTTTAATTCTCAAAAACATTTTTATTTCAAGCTATTTAGTTTAGTTAAACAGTTCTAATTCGAACAATTCAGTTTAGCATAAGTATGCAGTTAGTTCTAATTAACCAATAGATAGGGCCCTATCAAGTGCTACCAATCTGGGATAGAGTGGACCTGGGAGCAATGACAATGAAGGAGTGCTCTGCATTCCCCAAAGTTCAAGCATCACTGGAACCTCACCATCAGATTGTTTAGAGTCATATCAGGACACTCTTGGGGGGGGGGTCTTACTCTTCTTCAGAGATGCAGTCAGTGTATTCTACAGTCCCGGCTGACTGAGTTTTATTTGATATAATTTAGTTCATCATTAGTACACAGTTAAGATGTAAAAACAGTTCTATTTCGAGCAATTCAGTTTAGAATAAGTATGCAGTTTAAATGTCAAAACAGTTGTATTTTAAACAATTCAGTTTAGCATAAATACACAGTTTAAATGCAAAAAAACAGTAAACTTAAACCAGTCGAGTTCTATTTATGATTGATTGTTTGTTTTATGGCATATCAACCCTTTTTTCTGGTTATTTAATGCCAATTTCTGTTGATTTGATTGTCTAGCATTTGCATCATGTACATAAATGGAATATTGAAGGTTTAAATTCTTTTATATAGACCAACAGCTTTTAGAAATGCTAGTATTTTGTTTACCATGACATGTTCAAATAATTCTTTCATATTGTTTACAGTGTAGAAATAGTCTTTTTGGTGTTAGGTCGATGCAATCTATCAATAGGTGTTTTACTGAATATGACGGGTGACATCCCACACACCATGGTGGTTGTTCTTGTTTGAGTAGATATGAGTGGGTGATGTCTGTGTGTCCAAATACATAGACAAGATAGGATAATCTCTTCCCTGCGGGATTTTCAGTATCCTTCCTTCCATTCTCCTATTTCGGCTTTTATAGTCTGGAGTTTATTGTGTGGGGTGTTGTTCCATCTTAATTGCCATTTGTTTTGGGTAAAGTTTTTAATTTCTATCTTTAAGTCAGTATATGGGATCTTAAAACTTTTGTCTATGGGGATCTTCCAGGCTGTCTTGGCTGCTGAGTCAGCTTGGTCATTCCCTTTGATTCCAATATGGCTTGGGATCCAGCATAGCTCTAACTCTTTGGTTTTTGATAGGATTTCTAGCCTATTCAATATTTGCATGGTTAGGGGGATTATTCAGGTTTTGGTTTTTTAGGGATGTTAAGATTGATAAAGAGTCAGAAAAAATGATGAATTTGGTGGATTCTGTTTGTGTTATAATGTTGAGTGCTAGTTCTATGGCTTAAGCTTCTGCACTATAGATAGAGGTGCTGCTAGGAAGTCGTTTTGTTATCTTGGTATTATGTTGGATGGTAGCACATGATACTTTGTTTCCATTTTTGGAACCGTCTGTATAAATACAAATATGGTTGGGGTGGTTATTTTTAAGGTGAAGGAATTCTTCATGTAAGATAGTAGGGTGTGTGTTTTCTTTATGATATTTTGTTAAATTTAGCAGTATTTTTCGTTGTTTCAATAACCAGAGTGGGGTTTTTGGGATGGTGGATTTAAATATTTGTGTTTTATCTATTTGTATTTCAGTGACGAGATTTTCTATTCGGAGACTAAAAAGGTTTGATGGGGTTTGTTTTTGTTTCAAAGAAAGTTTTATTTTGTGGGCAGTGGGGGACATAGTGGGTAGGGTTTGAAGGACATGAGGTCAGTTTGATATAGTATTGTAAGGCAAGATTTTGTTGTCTAATTAATAGTAGAGGTTCATTCGCCTTGGTGTGCAAGCTTTCTATAGGAGAGGTTTTGTAGGTTCCTAGTGCCAGTTTCAGTCCTTGATAGTGTTTAGTATTTAATTGTTTTAAATAAGATTTTCTGGCTGATCCATAGATGAATGTGCTATATTAATGTTTGGTAGAGTTTTTTTTACCTGCACCTCAATCTGTGTGGTACTATCCGTCTAAGGAGTTGGATTGTTTTATTACACTTTGATCTTAAGTATTTGATGTAGGGTTTGAATGTTAATTTTTTATCAAAGATAATTCCTAGAAATTTGTGTTCTTCAACAATAGGGATTTCAGTTAAATCTAGTTTAAGTACAGGGTCATTATGCATTTTGTTGAGGTTGCAGAAAAGTATACATTGTGTTTTGTTTTTGGAGAATTTGAAACCATTTTTAATGGTCCAGTTGTTTATTTTATTTAGACATTGTTGGAGTTGACGTTCTATTGTTCTAATATGTTTTGATTTGCAACAGATTAGGAAGTCATCTACGTATAGTGAGCCTTCAACTCCAAAGTTTAAGCATTTTATAATGCTATTTGTTTTTTTATTGAATAAGGTCACAGATAGGATACAACCTTGTGGCATGCCCATTTCTTGTTCTTGTAGTTCTGAGGGTGTAGTGCGGATCCGTACTTGGAATTTCTGATCATCTAAGAAGTTTTTTTAATTTTTTTAAATAAAAATTGGCAGTCTACCTTTCAATCCCATATTTTTCAAGTCTCTGATTATGCCATATTTACCCGTGGTGTCATAGGTCTTTTCTATATCAAAAAATATGGTTGTCATATGTTCTTTTTTGGCAAAAGCCTCTCTTATGAGGGCTTTCAAGAGGATAAGGTGATCAATTGTACTTCTTGCTTTTCTAAAGCCTGTCTGAAGGTTGGTGATTAACTTATTTTTCTCAAGAAACCATATTAGTCTGTTGTTAATCATTCATTCAAGTGTTTTAAAGATACAACTAGTTAACGCTATTGGTTGGTAATTTGTTGGATTAGTAATATCTCTTGCATATTTTGGTATTGGTATTATAGTGGCTTGTTTCCAGGAATTAGGGATATTCCTACTGTGTCAACTGTTGTTGAAGATTTGGAGTAAATATTGGAGTAAAATTTTAGGTAGTTGTTTTAAGAATTCATATAGAATCTCATCTGGTCCAGTTGCATTATGGGATTTTTCTCATGGATGTTGCTTAGAGGGATTTGTTTCAATGTATTGTGATATTTTTTCCGGGTTATGTTCAGTCATACGTTTAGGGTTTGTACTGTTGGAGGAGAATTTTAATAGTATGGGTTTTATTTCTTGTATGAATTTTGGACAGTCTTTAGGTCCTAATTGGAGTAGTTTGGAGATTAGTTTTTGGTAGTTTTCCCCTTTTTTACTCTCTGATTTTGGGGAGATTTGGGAGTAGGTTTTGTTTTTTATGTAGCCTTCAACTATTTTTCGGGTTTCTGGATAAGGAATGTTTCTTGTGTGTTTTATAGTTAAGATTTCTTTTTTCCAGACTGGGCATGATCTAGTATAGGATGGATGGTCTTCACCACAGGTGGCACATTTGTTGTTGAGTTTGCAGTCGATAGTGGTATGGTTTGGTTCTTTTTCTCCACATTTATCACATATAGTGTGTGCATTGCATACACTTTCATGGCCAAATTTTTGGCATTTAAAACATCAGAGTGGGTTTGGGATGTATTGTTCTATTTTTTCATTAATATAGGCGATTTTTATTTCTTTGGGAATTGTAGGTGAGTTGATTGTTAATATATAAGTATTTGTTTGTATTGTTTGGTAATTCTTTTTATATCAGTTACATCTTAGGTTTTTAGTTCAGCCAATATTTCTTCCCTTGAACACTGGGAGAGTTCTTTGTTTTTTTATAACTCCTTTAGAGGAATTTAGGGTTTCATGGAGATATGTTTTAATTTTTAAGCTGTGAAAAGTTTTCATATTTACTAAAAAGTTTTTTATTTTCAGTTTCAATCATTATTGCACCATTTCTTAAATTTTTAACTGTTTTTGGACTGATATTTGTAGATATAAGAAATGTGGATAGTTTTATTAATAGGGGTATCTTCAAGGGATTCTAATAATATAAATCTTAGGAATGGGGGTTCAGACTGTATTTTTTACTCGTCGGAGTTGTCCAACTCTATGTATAGTTGTTTGAGATTTTTTTTTAATTTTTGCCTGGGTTATATTTTTGAGAGCCATAAAGAAAATTAATGAGTTTCATTGGCTATGTTCCCCACCCACCATGGAGCCCCACATGGAGATGTGCCTAGGGGAAAACCCATTTGCCTAGTAACATCAAGGCTACATAGCTAGTATACTCATGCTGACAGTAGACAGTTTTAATTTTGTCTCTGGGTTTTCATTCCCAAGATAATTACTTACCCAGGGACAGAAAGGAGTATAGGTCTTCCCTCAGCATGATTGACCATACAGCCATCGCCCTCTAATTCAGATTTTAAAAAAATCTGAATGAGCCAATTGATCGGATTGGGCTTCTTTGACAGCCCATCTAGCCCAGTAAGGGCCAAAGAGGAGTGTTCCAGGTCACATGACCTCTTTAGTTGCCAGGTCATGGACTGCTCAGCCACTAGGATCCCGTCCTCAAGCATTACAGGTCGCCACCAACAGGTAGCTTCATTGGGGGAGAGGGGGTTACCCCTCTGCAGAGGTGCAGTCAGCATATTTTACAGCCCCTGCTGACAGGGCAAAGTTCTATTTAACCCATAGATAGGACCCTTATTAGGTGCTACCACTCTGGGCCAGAGTTGACCAGGGAGTAATGGCAATGAAGGAGTACTCCGCATTCCCCAAAGCTCCAGAATTACTGGAACCTTATCATCAGATTGTTTAGTGTCATATCCAGGATACTCATTGAGATGGAAGGGTTTTACCTCTCTGCAGGGAAGCAGTTGGTGTATTCTACAGCTCCAGCCGACTGGACAATTGAAACATTGGGCTTATGGTGTATAATAACATTGATGAGAATCAATTGAAAACTTTAATTGAATATTAATTCATATGATTAAACCTGTCACAGGATGACTATTTTTTAATCCTTGTAGAGTGGGCTAATTATTTTCAAAAAATTTTAAAAATAGAGGTTGGGTTATGTTTAATGGCATATCAACCCTTGACGGTTATTTTATTTCAAATCCTGTTCATATATATAAGATTTTTGAGTGAATGGTTTGTAGGTAACATTTTTACATAAGCCAAAACTCATTTGTTTACACACAGTTAAATGGCTTCCACTATTGGTCTGTAACACTAATACTTCTATTTGTATACAGTTAAAATGTTTTGATCATTGCTATTCAATACCAATATTTCAATTTGATAATAATCATTTGTTTGCACATAGTCAAATGGTTTCAAGTATAGTAAATGATTAAACATTTCTATTTGACCCATAGACTGGACCCTAACAGATACTACCACTCAGGGTCAGAGTGGACCTAAGAGTAATGGCAATGAAGGGGTACTCCACATTCAACAAAGTTCCAGGACTGGAGCGTCGCCATCAGATGGATTAGTGTCATATCCAGGATACACATTGGTGAGTTGGTCTTACCCACCAGTAGAGATACAGTCAGTATATTCTACAACCCTTGCCCCCAGCCAACTGGGTTGGCAAAATAAAATGTATATTCAAACAAATCAATTAACCATTTATAAAAAAAAAAAAAAAAACTGATAATTTCATTAGCAAATGCATGTCAGTACAATAGGACGAAAACAATAAATCAATCACTTTTAATTATATTTTGCAAAGCAGCCATCATACAATCCTATACAGTAATGGGTCTTATACAAATTTCCATTGAATTGGTCAAAGAGGAGACAATAGGAAAATGCCTTACATTGAGCTAAACTGTAGGCCTATCTAGGCTTAATATTCTGTATGAGTATAAAATCAGTAGTAATATTAATGCTAAGTTATTTAATTAAAACTATGTAAATATTAAAAAAAAAAAAAATCAGTCTCATGCTCATTTCTTTGCCAACCGACCAAAACTAAAAGGTCGTCTTTTAGTATAAAACATAACTTACCCATATAAGCATTTTTCAGTTCCCCTGTTCCGTTGCTGAGCACAAGTTTAAGCTTGAAAAATAAATAAAAAAACAATGAGACCTTATATTAAACATCTTATTATAATAGAAAGTACATCATGACCATCATCACAATTTTCTTAATTATCAACATTACTTCTTAATCATTGAGAATATAATCATTATCTTATCTTAATTAGCATGCTATTCATTAACAATGTCTCTGTTGAAGTGTAGCTGAGTTAGATTTACCTCAAGACAACCTATGTCATTAATGATTTTTTTCAAAACCTGCAATGTGTGTTACATTCCACTAAGTAATAAACGTTTATATCATATATGGTGTGAATAATTTGCATACTGGTTTTAATACAATTGAGTTTACTAAATACTGTTAATTTCAAATGTTATAGTTTATTCTCAAAACATTAAATACATTGGCCATTAAATATAGTTGGCCAACTATAGTCGAGGGCAACTCAAAGGCTCCCTTTTCAATAGCTACTAAACAGAGGTGTAGAGGAGGGCACTGCCCCTTTCTCCGGATTACTCCACTTGCCCTTGATCTATACCTTATAATGTCGAATGTTAAGCAAGGAGGCATCAAGTACCATTTTTCAAGTCTTTGCTATGACTCTTTATGTACGTTCCTATTTAGTTAATCTTTCTACTTTGATATAATTCAGGATGTTCACAAAACCTTGCAACGGTTTTAAAATTCAAGATTTAATAACTTGCACTGCAGAATTGATAAAAATCTTTTAGTAGGAAAAAAATCCCCAAAAAACAGGTAAAGTTTTATTCTTGATGTACTTTTGGTTTAGTAGGTTATTTAATGTCAAGTCTGGTTTATATATTAGATATATATGATTTGTAAACAAGTCAATCAAGTTAACTGGTTCCAAGTATTGCTATGTATCACTAACATATCAATTGAACATCAGTCATTTACACACAGTTAAATGATCAAATAGTTCTATTCCTAACAATTCAATTTAGCATAAGTCAGCAAAGTTAAATGGTCCCAAGTATTGCTATGTATCACAAACAATTCAACTAAAAATCAGTCATTTGTTTACACAGTTAAATGATGAAACAGTTCTATTTCAAACAATTCAATTTAGCATAAGTCATTTGTTTGCACTCAATTCACATGTCAAATAGTTCTATTTGACCCATAGATAGAACCCTATGAGGTGCTACTACTTCAGGAAGTAACGGTAATGAAGGGTACTCTGTATTCACCAAAGTTCCAACATTACTGGAGCCTCACCATCAGATTGATTAATGTCATATCCTGGACACTCGTCGTTGGTGAGGAAGGAGTCTTACCCAGTTTGCAGAGATGCAGTCAGAGTATTCTACAGCCCCTACCCGGACCACCAGCTGACTGGGCAATATCCATGTTATGTACAAATTGTTATGGTAAGTACAAAGAATATTTAAATCACACACAATAACTAAATATCAGAGAGAAATTCAGTTTAAACGTTCATTTGGGTTTTAAGACTCACCTGTACAAATGTGTTTCCCACCTTGGTAATCTCACTGCTGGCAAGAGTTACTAAAAAAGACAATCACCAAATATGAATCAATACTAAGATTAACCCCATCATACTAAACAATATTTTAACAAATTACAATTGAAAACATTATGAAATAACAGAAATTGTACAAAAATAAAGTTTAATCCATCCTAACACATTTTTTGGATTTATTGATTTTAATGGCATGTCAACCCTCCTGGAAATATTTTATGCCTAGAGGTTAGGGAATAGCATTTATTGTATATTTATAGTTACATTTTTTTGTGTAGTTGCTTCTTTAGAGGTTTTTTTTTTGCATACAATAATGATATCAAGTATTTCTATCTAATATAAACAATTCATAAAAAGAGCTGACCCATAGCTGGATCGTAACCAGTACTACCATTCAGAGTCAGAGTGGACCTAGGAGTAACAGCAATAAAAGGGGTCTGCCACACTTCCCAGATCTTCAGAACTAGAGCCTCACCACCAGATGCAGTTTAGTGTCATAACCAAGACACTCCTTTCTTGGAAGGGTCATGTCTTACGCCTCTGCAGAGGTATTTTATGCCCTGCTGACTAGGCAGGACCATAGTACAAGTTGTCACATTCATATTGACATGTTACAAGGAGAGATACAGATTTAAATACATGATGATGCTAAAAATACAATATACAAAAGTTATGAACAATAGGATTTTTTTACCTTTGTAGCTTATTTCTTTTCCTTACCACTGAATGCCAAATCAATAATACTTTTAATCAAATCAAAGGAGAATGCTGAAGCTGTTACAATTTATATAGATACATATAAAACCCATGATACTGTCATATTTATAAATTTACATCTCAATGTGTAGAATGTCAAAACAGTGAGCTTTCTAAGATTAATGGGTTGAATATAACCCATTAGATCTAGAATTGATTCATCTCAAAGGGAGAGATTTTCAAAATTATAACTCCAGACTAACTTTTTTCACCATCGTCCTGAAACAATTTTAAACTGTCACAAAAAGTTTTTTCTTACTCTTATTATATATAGCATAATAAAAACACCATTAAAATGTTTAGGATATAAATATTTATTTATTTTGATCTATTTAGTCTTGAAACTGTGGTTTCCATGTTTTTTTTAAATTTAGGATTCGATTTAACTTCAATTAAACAAAGGTTTTTATAAAATAAAAAATCTTTAGCTTGTGTGAAAAAGGCAAATTTTCAAGTCATTGAAGTTCAAAACAATAATACTTTCACAGTTGATGATATAAAAAGTACAGAGCATAAAAAGATGAAACAAAACATTATTATTGTTTTATACTAAATCATGTCAAAGCTTAATAACAATCCAAATCAAAATAAAATTTGATTTTTTAAAGACCCAATCAAAATAATAAAAAAGAAAATGATACAACCACCTCAATTCTCTAACCCATTGTAACAAAAAACTTTCAGATTTAGACAAATTAAAAAAGAAAAAATTACCCTAAAATGTAAAAATCTGCAAAAATTTTAGTTATCTTTATTTCAGTTTTTAAAAAAATTTAACTCTTCACTGAGATGTCCCCAACGAATAGTTGTGTTCCTGGGATACCATTAATCTAGAGCCGTGTTCACAATACATTATCTGATGTTACATGTTAAGTCAAGGAGATTTAATTACACGAAATAAATACATAATTTGATTTATTTTTTCTTTTCAAATATGGATTTTTTTAAGATGAAAATTTATGAAACAAGATAAAACAATTTAATTTAATCAAAATTAAAATTCATTTACAGGTCTAATAGTAAAAAAAAACTGAATCAATGAACAAAGAAATTTATTTTCAATCAATAGTGTCAATTTAAGAGGTTATTTTCATTGTAATTTATTGGGAAAAATACAGATGGAGAAATGACATTTCACACATTTATATAGAGTTATTACAATATAATATTAGATGGTGCATAATGAAAATCAATCCTTTTGAGTTTAATCAGTTCTGATATTTATTGAGCACCCCACCTAACGTGTGAATGCAGAACAAGGCCTTTTTTTAAGGTGGGTGCTGGTGCAGGGCTGTAGCCCAGATATGCCCAGCAATCCCAAAAATGTCAAGGGCCTTGTTAGCATTCACCTAAAAAGGGGCACCTCAGGCATGAGGCGATAAACCTAGCCTCTCTGAGGAGGGTCAGAACCTGGCAGGACGGCCCCAAGAAGCTCAAGGAAATATTGGTTGCAGCCAGGCAGCATGAGTGTTAGGTTTCTCTGGCAGCCACACCAGGCAGCTTTGACCAACAAGAGCAATGACCAAGTCACACAAACGGATCTAACGCAGATGGCAACACGGCCAGCATGTGACTTGAATTGCAATTTCTGAAAAGCCCCCAGGCTGGATCAGTTCTGGTTTCAATGGATTTGACCCCAACTATTATTATTATTACACAAAAAAAAAAAACAAAAAAAAAAACTCACCTCCAAATTTCCAATCAACATCAACAAGTTGGTTTACCATCAGAGTTTGTCCAAGAGCCATGGAGGAAAGAGTTGCCATGTTTTTCTTCCACTAGAAACAAACAAAACAGTTGCATTCAATTTAACCCCAAATGCACAATCAAATGTGCTAGACTGGCAGATCATGACTAGTGAGTTTGAGTTTCACTGGGTGCTCCATGCTAATACTGTAAAGGAAATATCACAGTTAAGATGTTTTCACTCAGTTGAACCCAACTGGAAAGCAATTTATATCCTTAATACTCAACACGAATCAATTCATATCCTTAATACTCAACACGAATCAATTCATATCCTTAATACTCAACACGAATCAATTCATATCCTTAATACTCAACACGACTCAATTCATATCCTTAATACTCAACACGACTCAATTCATATCCTTAATACTCAACACGACTCAATTTATATTCTTAAATCTTAAAATCTGTATTATCTCTATCCAAAACAAAAGTTCATGTATTTTAATCAAGATGGTGTCCTCTCCTCATTAAATGGAAAGCCTTTAAAATTTGTTGACCAGTTCACATATCTTGGGAGCAATGTCAGCATAGGTGAAGCATGGAATGCTATTGACAGGTTAACAACCATATGAAAATCTGATCTCTCAGACAAATTAAAATGTGAATTCTTCCAAGCTGTAGCTGTCAGTGCTATTGTATGGTTGCACCATTTGGAATTTAATCAAGTGCTTGAAGAAAAAGATAAATGGGAACTATACAAGGATGTTTTATATGCTGTTTTGAACAAATCCTTGAAGTATCCTATAATACAATGAATTTGCTAGAAACTGAGTTGAAGTGTAGGTTGCATTGAAAGGTTGTATGAGTGCACATGCTATTACAGGATGTCAGCTCACCTCAAAATAGGGATTTCTTTTGAAATTGGTCATCGACAGGATGGTTAAAATAAACCTTTTGAATGTAATGACAGCTGATTTAGTGGTGTTGTGTTTATGGAAAGTTTTTAATAATTACTTAAGCAGTAATTAAGTGAAATATTTTAAGAAAATATAAAAAGAAAATTTCAAAACAAATTCAGTCAATCAAGTTAGTTCAGAGAGTCAGATCTGGATTGGATGGAGGGACTAGACAGAGTTGCTAAGAAATTCAGGCACTCAGGAACTATAACCAAATTGGCTGGGTCAACAACAAAAAGACTAAGTCCGCTGCTTATGTTATCAGTCTCTCAGGGCTCATATCTTTCTGTATATCTAATCAGTCAACACATTCTTAAACTTTCTCTTGTTGCGACTGCTATCAGGTAGCAGAATAACAAATAAACCTTTATATCAAGCAATCAACAGACTCGTTTCGCATCATGTTTAAAGGGTAATGTTACACCCATATTTTCTTTTAATGCTAGATTGATGAGGCAACATTACATACAGCCACTTACCTCCCATCACACAAACCATCCAAGTTAAACAAGAGGGAAGATGGAACACATCCTACTAGCATACAGCCTACCAAAAGAAACTGCCACAGCAATAATGATTCTCTATAGAAACACCAAAGTGAAAGTGTGTTCGGCGGATGGAGACACAGAATACTTCAACATTGTAGGAGTACTACAAGGGGACACGCTAGCCCCATACCTCTTTATCATCTGTCTAGACTATGTGCTTAGAACATCTATTGATAAAATCAAAGAAAACAGCTTTGAGCTGACAAAGACAAGAAGCAGAAGGTACCCCGCAAAAACAATTACCGATGCCGACTACGTCGATGACATAGCGATTGTGGCAAATACACCCAACCAAGCCGAAACACTACTGCATAGTATGGAACAAGTCGCCGCAAGCATTGGCCTCCATGTTAATGCACACAAAACTGAATATACGTGCTTTAATCAAACAGGCGACATCACCACACTAGATGGAAGCTCTCTGAAACTGGTAGACAAGTTCACCTACCTAGAAAGCTGTGTCTCATCAACCGAAAAAGACTGACACACAGCTAACGAAGGCATGGACCGTTATCGATAAGCTATCGATCATATGGAAGTCAGACCTGACTGATAAAATGAAACACAGTTTCTTCCAATCAGCAGTCGTATCGATACTGCTATATGGATGCACTGCTTGGACGCTAACAAAATGGCTGGAGAAAAAGCTAGACGGCAATTACACAAGAATGCTGCGAGCAATATTGAACAAGTCCTGGAGGCAACACCCAACAAAGCACCAACTATACGGCCACCTACCTCCCATCACAAAAACTATCCGAGTTAGACAAACCAGACATGCAGGACACTTCTGGAGAAGCGAGGATGAGCTCATAAGTGATGTACTCCTATGGACCCCCACATATGGCCGAGCAAAAGCAGGATGACCAGCTCGAACATACATACAGCAGCTCTGTGAGGATACGGGATGTAGCCCTGAAGACCTGCCAGAAGCGATGAACGATAGGGAGAAGTGGCGAGAGAGGGTCAGGGATATTCGTGCCTGCGGCACATGATGATAATGACCAGCTTTAAGATTGCTCAAATGTAAATTTAATTTGGATGCTATCAAGTTTATATATATATATATATATATAGATATAGATATTATTCATTCTGGTGTTGTATAGTAATCAATGATAACGAACGTACACACTTCTTTATAAAAATATATCTCTCACACTTTATTCTCGAAAGGCTTGATGTTTCAGCAGTGTGTGAGAGATGGGTGGAGAGACATATACTCAGAGAGAGGACTTCTTCTTTCCATATCTTCTTCCAGCAGCCAGGGGGTGCTAACGCTTGCACCCCCTTGCAAGCTCGTCAGAGATGCCTCTGATCAGCTGCGTGTCCCTAGCTTGACTGTGACACTCTGCACTGTCTAAATCTGACCACGTGGTTCTCATCATGTGATCCCATTCTGGTTACACACCTGTTCAACCTGAGTGCCCTGACAGGCCGTCATCTTCCAGTTTACTAATCAAAATGTGACAGCTTACCAAAGCACATGGGGTCACTAGGAACAAATCCATGTCATATGTTTTATAACACTGGCACAAAGGTTGATATGTGATGAAACAAAACTTATTCTGGTAAAATTAGGTTCAAGCTATGCAGAAGAAGCATTTTTACTCATGAACAATACTATTAAGGATGAAGTGTTGTCAGTTATATTAACCTTAACTTAAAGATTGTTTTCTAATTTTATCATAACTTTATTTCATGTGTCATGTATAGAATTAAACAAAAAATACAATTTATAATTGATTTATACCAGTTAACATGTCAATTTTTACCCTTTAAGATCACTACATGGACTCTAACAGAACGGCTGGAGAAGAAGCTAGACGGCAATTACACAAGAATGCTGCGAGCAATCTTGAGCAAGTCCTGGCGGCAACACTCCACAAGACACCAACTGTACAGCCACCTGCCTCCTATCACGAAAACTATTCAAGTTAGACGAACCAGACATGCTGGAGAAGCAGGGACGAACTCATAAGTGATATACTCTTATGGACCCCCACAGGTGCCCATGCAAAAGCAGGACGACCAGCACGAACATACATTCAGCAACTATGTGAGGATATGGGATGTTGTCCAGAAGACCTGCCTGGGGTGATGAGCGATAGGGAGAGGTGGCGAGAGAAGGTCAGGGATATCCGTGCTACCAGCATGACATGATGATGAAGATCACTCAAATGTAAATTCAATTTGTGAACTATCAACACAAATTAACCTCTTCATATTATGTATATGCAGGTAGAATTATGCTATCCCATAGATGCATTTTCACTCATGAACATGTGGTTTTGTTAATTTCCATGGAAAATGAATGCAATGAAATGGTAATCAAATTGCGCTGACTGTTCAAGTCCGAGTCATCATCAGAACTAAATTCAACAACTTACTGCATTTTAATTCAATATCCGCTGGAATTACTATAGGGAAAGTGGAAGCAAACTTAGTATGACAGTTATTGTTATATGAAATGGAGTTCAAATCCTGGACATGGCTCTTTGCATTTCATTTCACACTGATACCTTTAAGGAAGTTCTGAATCCATCTGTTCTCCACCCTTAGATAAGGGTAAATAGTTGGGCAAATTGTTATTTAGCCTTGGTATGGCAACCAGTCTAGGAGAAGGAAAACTGAATTCAAATCAGTTTTACTGTTTGAAATTTAACCTTGTATTACATCCTATTTTGTATTATTTCTTTGTTTAATGGTACATCAACCTTCATAGGTTATTTAATGCCAAGGCCATAATTGTAGAACAGCAGTGATACTATTTAACCCATAGCTCGATAAGGCGGCTCATAGTTTTCCTCTGGGTATTAGTCCAAAATTGAACATAATAGTGTGACTGGAGTTCAAACTTACTTTCTTCGAGGCTGTAGTTCAGTATTTTAGCCATTATACCACAGGGACTTCCCCAACAATCCTGCCTGTGGTAGAGAGGTTAGCTAAATACACTTTTGAAAAAAAATTTTTTTTGGCTTTTTCCCAAAACAATTTATACATATAATTCAAAATTGGAAAAAATATGTGTAAAAGGTATAACTTTATATATATATATATATATATATATAAAGTAAGTAAAGTTGGCGAACTAAGTCGAGGGTAATCTGAAGGCTCCTTTTCAATAGCTACTATACCAAAGTGGAGTGGAGGGCGCTACTTCATTCCCTGGATTGCTCCCCTTTATCTTTGATCCTTAACTTATAATGCTGACTGTTAAGCAAGGTGGCATAAAGTCCCATTTTTTGAGTCTTTGGTATGACTCGACCTAGTCTCTCGGACCATTGGCGAACACTCTACACATTAGGCTAATTGTACATTACCATGTACTATATATGTGTGTATATATATATATATATATATATATATATATATATATATATATATATATATATGTATATTTATAAATGCAGAATAGCTTATACACAAATGTAATATTTTTCTGTAGTTTATACTTCAAATTCAGAATAAGCATGGACAATTAAATCAAAATTTTTAATAAGTTTCTATGCACTTTGATGTAAGCACTTGCTATTACTTAAGTTACAATAATTGTTTTTTGAATATTTAAAATGTGAAGAGAAAAAAAAGAACTTTACCTGCTCACTGAAGTAGTCAGCTTTCTCTTCAGATAATCCTAATGAGGAAAAATAATAGACAATAAAATGAAACATTGACCAAAGACAAGGCATAGAATAGGATAAGAAGCAAACGTGTTTAAAAATAGGTAAGCTGACTATAATATCAGAGAAATTAATTATGAACTCAAGGTTATTATTATTATGATTGATTTTAACAGCACATTAGCCCAAATAGGGTTATTTTATGTTTAGAGTTTAGGAAATTGCCTTCATTGTACATTGATATTTACATTTTTCATGTAGTTATTTCTTAAATTTCTTTCAAGGGGGAAGTCTCGCACACGGTCCTATCAAATACAAATAATTTTTAAACAGATCTAGATGGAACCCTAACATATCTGGGACAGAGTGGACCTGAGAGTAATGTCAAGGAAGGGGTAACTCCACACTCCCCAGAGCTCCACAACTGGATCCTCAGTATCAGATAGTGTTATACCCAGGACACTGATTTTTCTTGTTTTTGCGGGGGGGGGGGAATTACCCCTCAAGAGATACAGCCAACATATTTTAAGTCCTGCCAATAGGGCATAATTTTAATTATTAGTTTAACAATACTCTTATTTACCAACCTCTCTGTTCAGGCAGGATATGACACAAAGTCAATTTTTAAGCGGAGTTTAACAGGTTAGAATTCAGAGTTTTCCTTCTCCTAGACTAGTTGCCTCACCAAGGCTGAAGAACCTAGTCTGCTCTACTATTTACCCATAGCCGGCAGGAGAATAATTGGAGTCATACCTTTCCCAAGGGTATTAGTGCTATGTGAAATGCAATCAGTCTCATCCAGGTTTGAACTTGTATCACCGTGTCCATTTCCTACGATGATAACCATTACACCACGGGCACCTCCCAAATTAGTTTAACAATACTTATCTGTATTACATAAAGGTTATAAGATGGTAACTGATATTCATAAGCTAGATTCATTTTGGAGGATAATTTAGTTTGGTTTTATGGCATATCAATCATTGTAGGTTATTTAATGCTAAATCATTGTTATACATAGATTTCTAAAGTCATTTTCTTGATAACATTTTAAAATTAGCCTGAACTCATTTTTTGCACAGTTAAACAGTCTCACTTTATTTCTATCAAATATGAATAATTCTATTTACTATTAACCATTTGTTTTCACAGAGTTAAATATTTTCAAGTATTGCTATTCAATACTAACAATTCAATTGAACATCAGTCATTTGTTTACACAGTTAAATGTTCAAACAATTCTATTTCAAGCAGTTCAGTTTAGTATAAGTCATTTGTTTGTTCTCAGTTTAGATGTCAAAGTAAAGTTTGAATGTCAAACAGTTCTATTTAAGCCATAGATAGGACCCTATTAAGTGCTACCAGTTCAGGCCAGAGTGAACCTGAGAGCAATAGCAATGAAGGGGTACTCCACATTCCCCAAAGCTCAAGCATTACTTGAGTCTTGCCATCAGATTGTTTAGTGTCATATACAGGACACTCGTTGGTGGAGTCTTACCCCTCTTCAGAAATGCAGTCAGTGTATTCTACAGCCCCAGCCAACTGGGCTAATTTTGGAGGATAAAAAAAAATCTAGGCCTAATAGAGTTTATAACCTTTTCAAGGAAGACCCAAACAATTCTTGAAAGTCTCTTGGAAATCTGACTAAAAATGGTGGAGCAATAAGGGTACTGACAGACCACCACTTGGTGAGCCACAATAAGAGAAATCTCTAAGGAAATCTTACCATAGAGCAATGGTTAGCAAGTCAGTCTTATTGCTTATTACCACAGTAATGATCCTTGACAGGCATTTTACACTTGTAGCCATGTATAAGACTAAGTGAGTCAGAATGGAGAGGAGATGGGTGCTGCCAATAAATCCTCATTGCTTTGTTTTATCCTGCTCTGTTACAATAGCATCAGGCACTTCCCAACTCTTCACTAACAGAATTAAAAAAAAAAAAATCATATACACACACACTGAGGGTCGAATCAAAATTGATAATAAAAATGGCTGATAATGCCCCATTTAAATGCAAGAAACGATCACATGAATACTAAATAATTTATTCGTGCCTCCCACCAAACAGGATTTGACACAATCTTTTTTATAGTGGGGATTAAGGGGAGGGGGAGGTTGGGTACAAGTCTCACCTTGAGCCCTGCAGGTTATTGTTGGCCATAGAATCACTAAGTGCAATGTGAACTATGCAAGCCTTTGCTAAGTCTCTTCGTACATATGTCAGGTGGCCTTACTGGTCATAGAGTCACCAGACCTGGAGAGCCAGTGCAATGTGAATCTATGCTTGCCATTGATACTTGATCCTGTATGTATGCCAAGGAAGCCCAGCCAAAGCTGGGTACCCAAGGAGCAAGTCAAGGATTTTTAAAAGAGTCAGTGACTGGCAGCATACAAGTAAAGTACTTTTAGTTTGAATATAATAAAAGATAACTATAAACTGAAAATTATAAATCAACTTCATCTGGATGGGTTGATTTGCCTAAGAATCCATGCAAGTGAGCAAAAAAAAATATTCAGACAAACAGAAGGGGAACTTTAAAGGAGTGTATTTCTCTTAGATAAATATGAAAATTTCAAGCAAATGATGAAAGGATTTTGAAAATAACTTACCAAGACTTCTGAGTTCTTCATGGAATGTGGCTACTGTAGAGCCTTTCTTCAAGGCATCTACAAAATAAAGTTAAAGAAAAAAGTCAAATCAAAGCTAATAAAAACCAAAAGTTTAAAATTATATTCAACATTATGTTTAACAATTGTTGGACACTTAGTGATAATCAAACTCACTATAGTATTAACAGTAAACTGATGCTAATCACTGCTTCATAGAAAGTTCACATGTAATCAACTCTAGAAAATGTGGTATTCAAAGGAAGTAACTCAGTATTGATATAAGTTATCTCTTATAAGTTCAATATAGAATATTACAGACAAAATACATATCACATTATATATATATATATATAAAATTTTGGTTTCTAGTTTTATCTGACTGACAGAACATATTGTGGAAAAAAAAAAGAAAAGGTGAGTTAGTTTTTTTGAACCCAGAAATTCAAAGATTAGGTTATTTGGTTTAATGGCATATCAACCTTTGTAGGTTATTTATTGCCAAATCCTGTTTAAATAGATATATATTATTATTTTTAAGTGAATAACTTGAAAGTAACTTTATCTTTAATGAATTAGAGCTCATTTGTTTGCACACAGTTAAAAGGTTTCTACTATTGTTATTTAACACTAATAATTCTATTTAATATTAATAATCCCTGGTAAAATATTAAACTATTCCATTGGAGTCAAAGATGGGACTAAGATATACTACCACTCCAGATCAGAGTGGACCTGAGAATAATCGCAATAAAAGGGTACTCCACATTCACCTAACTCCTAGATTGGAGCTTCACCATCAGATGCAGTTTAATGTCATACCCAAGACACTGGAAATTCAAATATGGTACTCATGATGGCTAACAACGGCATGACATGATGATGAAAGTTATTAAACAATGATTTTTTTTTTCAAGTGCATTATCAAGGATTGCAATTACTACATATCAGCTGTAACAAGGAAGTATAATGCAACATAGTAGAAGCATTCCTCACCCCCCCCCAGTGAACCTGATGACTGACAACTAAAGGTCAACCATGAAAACTCATGGAAAGTGTGAGAAACAATCACATGAGAGTTGAGGATTTTTAAGAGAGTAAGTCACTAAATGACTGTCAGAGGACAAGTAAGGAGATAAAATTTCAGAAGTATCAAAACCACACCTGCTCCTGACTTCGGCATAAAATATCACTGTAGGAGATGGCAAACTGTAAAACCAAGCATTCAACCTACATTTTTATTTATTCATTTAGGATTTTTCTGGAATGATTGGTGGAACACTCCAGCAACAAACTGGTAAGATTATGTTTTTCTTTTTTTTTTTTTTCAATGGCATATTTCTTCCTGCATTTCACATAATTAATACCGTAATAGAAGCTTGCCCAATTGGCTCAGGCTGTAGAATACACCAACTGCACCTCTGCAGAGGGGTAAGCCCCCCACCCCAACAAGTGTCCTGAATATGACACTAAATCTGATTGTGAGGTTCCAGTGATGCTGCAGCTTTGGGGAATGTGGAGTACCCCTTCAATGTCATCACTCCCAGGTCCACTCTGACCTGGAGTGGTAACACCTGATAAGGCCCTATCTATGGTTTAAATAGAACCAAACTGTGTACTTATGCTAAACCGAATTGTTTAAATAAGAACAGTTTGACTAAACTGAATAGCTTGAAACAGAAATGTTTTTGACAATTAAACTGTACTCATGCTAAACTGAATTGTTTGAAATAGAACTGATTATTTTTATAAAAATGGATTTGGCATTGAATAACCTACAAAGGTTGATATGCCATAAAACCCAAACAATCAACCTAATAGAGGCTGGGCTGCAATTTATGTAACAAAATTAACTACCCCCCCCCCCAAAAAAAAACCTAGAGACCAATCTAGAAGAAGGCTAAGTTTATCACTTGGTGCCTGAGGTTCACATAAAAGAAAATGCCAAGGGGATAAAGCATTTTTGGTGATTGCCACACAAATCTCGATTTGTGCTTGCCTCATCACTTTCCAACTATAAAATGTCATGTTCAACCAGTCCTAGTGGGAAGTCAGATAATTTATCAATCTAGATGATGGTATTTTTTGGGACCACATGTCTGACTTTGTTTTTGTGAACTTGTCTCTTCATCTCATCTGTATCTTTGACAACCTTTGTCAAGACAACAATGTGACAATAAGACAGACAATGAAAAATTCTTGCCTTTCAAACCATTTTATTATAAGAAACATACGTAGAATGTAATATTGGGGATTTAAAAAAAAGGAAATGAATCTTACTGTTTGGAATGGTTAACAAACTTTTGAAGACATTCTTTAACCCAGGAAGATTGACATTGTTGGCTTCAGCAAAAGCTTCAAGTTGATTAAACAGCTGGGAAGACTGAAAAATATATAAAAACCATGTAAATACAATAAGAATGAATAACTAATCAGTGATACATTGGTTTGGTAGTGTTTTATGGCATATCAAACTTTGTGAGTTATTTAATATCAACTTATATATATATATGATTTGTAAGTGAATAGTTTGTAGGTAACTTTATCTTAAAAGGAATTATAGCTCATTTGTTTGCACAAAATTAAATGGTTTCAAGTACTGCTATTTAACACAATTCAATTTGATATTATTCATTGGTTTGGATATAGTTAAATAATTTCAAGTATTGCTATTTAACATTTGTAATTCTTTTTATCAAATACTCCTGTCTAATATGAACAATCTATGCACAGCTGTATGGTTTCAAATAACTGATAGTAATAATAATCCTCAGTAAATGATTGAACTGTTTTATTTAACTTATAGATGAGACCCTAACAGATACTACCACTCCAGGTGAGAGTGGACCTGAGAGTAATGGTAATGAAGACGTACTCCGCATTCCCCAAGCTCTCAGACTGGACCCTTACCATCAGATAGTTTAGTTCTGCTCATTGGTCTTATATTTATGTCAAAACAAAATTTTAAAATTAAGCATAAATGCTAATATACATATAAAAATGAATTGAAATTTCTACATATTTTAAATTTGTCTTTATGCCTTATCTTTCATATATCTGATTTTCATAATTTAAAAATTGTAAACAATATCTTTTTCTTCATTCTTGAGGGTGGTCTTATATTTTTGTCCAGGAGTGCATATACAATAGAATATCTTGGTTTGATTGTTTTATGGCATGGCATAATCTTGTGGGCTATTTAATGCCAAATCTTGTTTTATATGATTTGTAAGTGAATAGTGTGTAGGTAACATTTTTAAATGAGCCAGAATTCATTTGTTTGCACACAGTTCAATTCTATTTCCTGAATGCGTTTTATGGCACATCAATCCTTGTAGGTTATTTAAGGCTAAATTTAGTTCATAGTTATTAATATTTTTGATTTGTAAATGAATAGTTTGTAGGTGGTATTATCTTTGAACAACCCAGAGCTCATTTGTTTGCACACAGTTAAATGGTTCTAAGTATTGTTATGTAATATTATTAATTCAGTTTAATATTAGTCATTTGTTAATACAGTTAAATGGTTTCAAGTAGAATAAATGATTCACCAGTTCTATTTGAACCCATAAGTGGAACCCTAACAGGTACTACTACTCTAGGTCAGAGTGAACCAGGTTGGTTGGATCTTATGGCATATCAACCCTTGTAGTTTATTTAATGCCAAATCCTGCTTATACATATATTAAATACATATGATTTGTAAATAAAAATAAAAAAAATTTTAAATAGTTTGTAGATAACATTTTAAAACAAGCCAGAGTTCATTTATTTGCACAAAGTTAAATGGTTTCAAGTATTGCTATTCAACACTAATAATTTTATTCAACATTATTTGTTTGCATACAGTTAAAAGATTTCAAGTATTGCTATCAAACACTAATAATTCTATTAACACAGTTAAATGGTTTCAAGTATTACTACTTAACATTAATGATTCTATCTTTATCAAGTATTCTTATCTAATTTAATACTAATCATTTGTTTGTAAATAGTTAAATGGTTTCAAGTATTGCTATTCAACACTAATAATTTTAGACAACATTATTTGTTTGCATACAGTTAAATGATTGCTACTAATATTAATAATTCAATTTAACATTACCATTAGTTTGCACCAAGTTAAATGGTTTCCAATATAGTAAATGATTAAATATTTCTATTTAACCCATAGATGGGACTAACAGGTACTACCACTCCAGGGCAAAGTGGACCTGGGAATAACTGGCAACGAAAGAGTACTCCACATTCCTCAAACTCCAGAACTAGAGCCTCACCATCAGATGGATTAGTGTCATATCTAATAGACATTGGGAGGAGGTCTTACCCTCATCAAAGATGCAGTCAGCCTATTCGACAGTCTCAGCCAACTGGAACAGAGAAAATGAAGCTGGCTGGGGAGACCAGGTTTCAGAGATTCCCAAAGAAAAGAGTAACGTTTAACCAAACCTGTAACTCATAAATAAACACCTTGTACATTTAAGACAACCATTTGATTTCTTTCTTGTGTAAAATAATTAGGGTGATAATTAATTATGTTGATTATTTTACAGATAATTATATTATTTTATTAGTTTGGTGAGGTTGTAGACTGTTCAGAGGTCTTTTAGTTTAATTGTACTTGGTGCCATGTGCAAAGTTATGAAACTGACACCTGTCATCTTGCTCCAGAAATCCAAATGTGAATAAAATATATTTGCTTATGTCAGTTTGATTGGAGTGAAATAAAAATATAATGAAAGTGAAGATGCAGGGGTATGTCACTTTGGCTGAGGGATTAGGGAATTTGAATATAGTCAGTTAAAAGTTAAGATTAAGGCAGTTGAGTTTTGAATCTCAGAGGTGAAGGTGACCTTTGGACTGCAAACAGGAGAAACGGATGTGTGTTTAGGTGGGGTAGCTCTAAGCAAGATCTGTTCTTAAACCTTTTGACGATATCTTTCTCTCGACCTTGTATGATGACAACTAAAAAAAAAAAGAAAAAAAAAATTGTACCAGGGAATAAAAGCTTTTATATCTGAACAACATGAATTGCCTATTATTTTTTAATTTTAATATTCAAGATAATACTGTAGTGTTACACTTGTTGCTGCAATAATCCACTAACCTCTTCTTTTTTTATCTTCTCCATAGAAGAGACAATCACAGTGTCATTGAAGTATTAACAAACACTAACTACCTTTCTTCTTTTCAAAAAGCAAACACAGCAAGGAAGTTGGTTTGTTGGTGAAATAGCTTGAGGATGAAAAAGGAGTTGTGTTACAAACTGAAGTAATTTTTCAAACCGAAATTGTAATATTCGTGAAACTTACCTTACTTGGATCAGCCAGAAAAGAGAAAATCATCTGTACGAGTTGATTAAATTGCTGAAGCAAAAAAAAAGTTTTCTAATTAAAAAAAAAAAAAAAATTGACAATACAGTGGTCAATCCTACTACACATATCTGTTGTTTCAGTTACTCATAGTCAATCTCAGAAATAAACAATTCATAAATTTTACTTAACTGACATTCTAGTCACAAGTGACAGAATTATTTATATGTTGGTTGATTTATGGCATTATAGAGATATTTCAAGCCAAAGTCAGTTTAATAATTATGGTCTAATTATATATAAAATTGATATAGTTCACAATCATTTTAAGCGGGTAAACACTCCAAAATCAGTTGCAATATCAATGTTTAAAGAGCTTATGTATCAATATGATTGAAAATAATTTTAAATACAATCACAAATAAATCAATCTGATACATAGATGGTCATCTAACAGTAGCACTTCAAGTTAAATTGATTTGGTTTGTTTAAAACAGACATATCAACTCCTTATATGTTACACAGACAGAGTATGCAGAATGATTCGTTGGGTTGGTTGTGTGGCAAAGGGGGAACCCTAGCAAATACCCTGTTGGGATGGAAAATATCACTGACCTAAGACAGGTAGAGATAGCGCCAAGAAAGTGTTGTTGACATTGGAAAGAGAAAGAAAAAATATCAAATCAGAGCCAAACTATTCTTTGTTAAAGATGGTGTAAAGTCTTTGAAGAAAATAAAGTCATTCAGTCAGTCAGCCAATAAATGGGAGATGAGAGTTGACCTGGTAAAGAAACTCCAGTTTCCAAAAATTGTGCTACCCACCAGCTTGAAGCCATATGTAGTTATATGGGTAAAAAAGGTGAAAAAAATCATCACAGTGAAACTGATTGTGGGCTGCCAAAAAGCTTCAGAAAGGAAAACCAGCAAATGCCAGTGGCTAGTTATTGACTGGAATGCATGTTTAGTTTTTCCCAGAAGAGGTAGGTAGGGAGGTTGCTGGGTATTCTTGGCAGAGACAGTATAAGACCCTGCTAACCAGGTTGAGAGTGAAAAGCCAGGAAAGAAGAAAGGATGTTTAAAGGTTGGAAGAGGCAGCGGAAAGAACCCCCTATTGGTTGTGGCACAAAAAAGATGAGATGAGCTAGAAAACAGAAAGATATAGGCAACGATATGGCTGACACTGCCAAACCACCATCCAAAAAGTGTTGTGGTTTAGGGTCTAAACACTTGATGAAGGTTGGGCAAGACCTGAAGAGCTACCCCCCCCAAAAAAAAACTACTCATAACTAGTCAAGTCAAATTAACATCCATCATATCGATGGATGTTAATTTAATGTCAAAATTTGATTCATTTGTAAATGTTTCATCATAACTATATCTTTTTATATCATGTTCCTTTGGATTTTTCTGAAAAAGCCTTTTCCTTGTCTATGATTATTTGCATATAGTTTTATGGTAGCAAGTATTCCTATCTAATACTAATAACTTTCAAATATAACTATTTGACCATATATAGGACCCTAAGAGGTACTATCATTTCAGATCAAAGTAGACCTGAGAGTAATGGCACTGAATAGGTAACTCCATATTTGCATAGCTCCAGAACTGAAGCTTTGGCATCATATCTAGGACACACATTATTTGCACTTTTTTTTACCTAGGATCAAATTATTGTACCTGGATCTAGAGAAATAAAGGATTACTTTCAAAAGTAAATATAACATTTTAGAAATTATCCTAAAAATATATAGAGAATTAAAAAAAAAAAAAAAAAAAAAAATAGATTTCTAAAATCACAATTATCTTAACATATTTATGTAGCTCACAAACTGAAATTTTTTTAATTACTCAGTAGTTGCTAATATAACAACTTTGTGTATTTCTGTTTACAAAAAACTTACATGAAAAAAGCTATTATAACCCATGAGACCAATATCAGAGTTTTTCACTATTCTGTAATGAAATCAGATTGAGTGATATTATATATATATATATATATATATATATATATATATATATATATATATCAGTATCAAGCATTCCTTTCAAACTGGAAATCAACTTTAGCAATTTAAGGAAAATTTAATCATGGAAGTTTCCAAAATAGCCAAGGTAGAATTGAATTTTGTCTAAATTTCTTTCTGAGATGAAACTTGATAATTTTCATTACTGAGAATAATTGGACTTTTGACCTCATCTTTATTGTTATGTTCACAACATTTCAGCTCATATGTCCTTCAGCCTTTTTCAGGCGTTTCATGTCAAACTTGGGAGTCCACAGAGAATTTCAAAGTGAACTCTTTTATTTGAACCACAGGGGTAAACTGTTCCAATTCTGTTAACCATGACTGTGTATGAGTGTTAAGTTATAGTAAGTATTCATCGTTAGTCTTACCTGTTGGAGGATCGAGCCTGCAACCTCTAATGTCGTGATTATAACAAAGATGAGGTCAAAAGTCCAAATATTCTAAGTAATAATAATGAATCAAATCATTTTAAAAAGATAGCATGTAGGTTCTTGTTTTAGAACATGGACTTGTGTGTATAATATGTTCAACCTCAATATTTTTATATTTTTTTACACATTTTTACACATTTTTTAGGGTGTTACCTCAAAAACTGTTCATGAAAGCTAAAACTTTTACTGAAATAATTATAAACCTTTTAGTTTAAAAAAATCAGAACATTTTTGGAAACCATAGGAGTATTTTGTTTTAAATTGTACATATATATCTTAAATTAGCATATACCTTGGCTTGAAAGGCAATACAATATTGTTTTCCATATAAGATGTTCTCAAAGTGAAAAAGTAGTGATGCTTGCAAAAAAAAAAAAATTTAAAAAAAAAAAAAAAAAAAAAGCCATAATAAAAACACATCATTTAAGTAAAAATCCTAAAGAAAAAAAAACAAAACATGTTGAAGTTGCTGAAATACACAGTAAGAATATATTATTAGAGTTAAATAACTTTTGTAATATCAGTGTTATTAACTTTTGTCGCTTATCTCTCACTGTGCCATGGTTATAAATACATAAAATGTGTGCGTGTGTGTGTGCGTGCATATATATATCTCCATGGAAAGGAGTAGTGACCTCCCCTACACCTCAGTGTAGTAGCTATTGAAAAGGGAGCCTTCTGGTCACCCTCGACTACAGTCACCAACTTTATATATATATAAATATATAAATAAAATGCTGTTTGCTATCATAAATAAATAAAGAGCACTCAATATTGGGATAGAGTATATGTAGACCTAAGTCAAGACAGTAAACAACACTCACTGACTGTATCTACGTTATTCTACAGGAAGCATTCTGAAAATTTTTTATTTGAGCTTTAAGAAGTTTTTATACAATACATATTATGCTGTTATTTGTATTTAAAAAAAAAGGAATCGGTACAAATAAATAGACAAAGTGATATAAAAAATAATTCTCCAAGGAGTTATCTTTAAAACATCTAAAAATCATTCGCATATGCCTTCATTAAGGGAGTTGAATTAATAAAAAAATGGGGGGTGGTATACAGCAAAAATTTTTTTTGAATTTTGAAGAAAATATCATTTAAAAGAAATCTAATCTTTTATTACCTCAAATACCAAAAATTTTATAAAAATCCAATAATTAGCCAATTTTGGGGAATTAAAAAAAATGCTTTAGCAGGTGCTTGTTTTTGGACACCCTTTATATATATATATATATATACACACACAATTTAATCACCATTAACAATGACATTGAATATTTTAAACTATTTAAAAAAAACTTCTTTGAAACAAAAAAATTTAACTTCCCGCATCAAACACCACTCTATAATCCCTATATTATGTGACCACCCTAAAATCCATAAATCAAACACTCCTTTACAACCCTTTATTTCCAGCATTGGTAGTACCACACACAAAATTGCTTGTGCTATATCTAAAATATTAACCTCACAATTAGGCACAACCAGCCCCTCACACATAATTAACTTTGGCAACTTAATAAAGTTAAAAACATTGATATACAAAACAAAACTATGAACAGCTTAGATATAACTTCTCTCTAAACAAATATACCTATCAAAAATGCCTTAACATTCTTGCTATTCATTTTTTTAAAATTAATTTCTACTCATCTCTCAACATAAACACTTTGATCAACATCAGCAAACATTACTAACATGACTTATTTTAAATCTAATAATAAATTTTTTAAACAGAAACTTGATCTCCCAATGAGCAACCCTCTTATTGGTGTTGTACCAAGTTTATTTTTTAGAATCTGGCCCTTTTAAATATAGATTACCCAAAAGCATTACATATTTCAGACACATTGATGATATACTCATTTTCCTTCCTGAAAACATAAAAATCAAATATATACATCATAGAAATCCTTATTACAGGTCTGACAACCAAGCCACTTTCTTGCGTTGTCTTAAGTGAATCAACAAAATAATTTTTGAAAAATACTTTTTGAGCAATGGCCTGGATCAAAGTTGTTTTCTTTGACATCAAAATTTAATTCAAGTAATAGTTTAATTTTTTCAATATCATTTTGAACTGTAATAAAATATGCACTGCCAGGACTTTATCTTAATTTTCCAAATTCTCTTTCAAATTATCTGGTAGTAAATTCCTAAAGCATAACAAAATTAAACCCACTGCTTAGCAAATATCTACAAACATCAATTAAACCATTGTAAATATGTTCAATGGCTAAATTAGTATCCCTTGTTGATGATTTCATTCTTTTTGTAATTTTTTTTCAAAATCAGAAAAATATCAAATGCTCATTTAAATCTGATACTACTTTTTTTTAGTGTATCATTTTTCTTAATGTCAACCATATATTTCTTTAACACTAAAAATTTTCCAAAATTTCACAACTTTTTCAATGAAATAAACTTTTACTCCAGTATCCAATTCATTTAATAATGGATTTGTCACTCAGCAGGTTTTGGGTAAAATGCTACATTAGTTAGTTTTGATAGTTTTACAAATTTAGTCTTTTCCAGAGTTGAAAAGACCTTTTACAGTTTCCCATTTTGCTATCATCTTTTTGCCTTCTTGATTTGAAAGTATTTTTTTCAACAGTAAGCAACAAAAAAATATACGATGTAAAAACTAATTACATCCCCCCACCCAAGCCAACTGTCTGTTTATGGAAGATGATAAAGGGAAGTAATTTTAATTTCGACTTCGAACTTCAGAACTATTAAATTGTAATTTTAAAATAATGTAAAAAATTAAAAGTTTCATCTTTTTTAAAATAATGACAATTTTTACTTTATGATTATTCAAATTTTACCAATGAAATTTGAATATTGAAAGCGATGAAAAAAGAAAAGTAAAATTTTATCGTAATTATTTTCTGCAATTTTAACTAATTTTAGACCCTCAAACTCACTGCAATTTTTTAAAATCATTATTTTACATTTTAGAAGGAGTAGAATTTTTTTTTTTTTAAAGAGTCTTCTTATCCGATTCCAGCGACAAACTATGACGAGCTACTATTAACTAGTCGTCCCTAATGAAAAGAGACTGACGAACAGTCGACAGACCTTAAGGTCGCCTTGATTATATATATATATATATATATATAATAGTTAAAAGTATATTTTTTATAAATTAAACATCAGGTTGAAGTTTAGTGTCAGGACATACTCTTTTTTTCGAGCAGGGTGGGGTCTTAGCCTACTGCAGACGATACAATTATTCAAAGACCAGCTGACGGCCAAATAACAAAGAGAAGCGCAGTATTTAAAAACACGCAAATCACGTAGCCGATTGAAAGATTTTAACGAGTTACAACCAAAAACGGTGGGCGGAACCGCAGCGAAGAATATGAATGAACATAAACATCAAAAACTAAAACCACTGTTTTCGTGTTTGTAATATATATATATATATATATATATAAGAACTTCTTTTTTTTTATTTGTTTATCGTTGTTTTTTTCAAGGAACATAGACAAATCTTGAGGAGTTGACTACAGTAATTTTGTTCAACCAAAAACCAATCCTACGTAATATCAATAAAAATCAAACACAAAAAAGTCTTTAAATCCTCAGTTGTTTCTCTGGAGGATTATTTGGTCTGTTAGGGAAAAAATATTATAATGTGTATTTTAGTATAATTTATTGCCACATCTCTTGAAGATGCACTTAATTCTATAAGCAGTTGGTAACGAAAAGTAATTACCTATGAGCAGGCATTTTGGACGGTGAATAAATCTTTCTCACTCACTTAGTCACACAAATACAATTCTTTTGTAAATTAACTTTTATTGATTACCATTCATTAATATATTTTTACTTGTATTTTCCTCTTAACTTTCAGTTTATTTATTTTACAGGGATCTCCCTGAGGAAATTTATTCAATTGACTACGGGTAGCACTGTTCTTCACTCATAAAAATGGGACGTGATTGAGTTTTGATAATAGGAGAAAAAAAATGGATGATGAAAGTAAAACACTAGCTAAATTTGATATGTAATAATGGTTCATCTAAAATAATTTTTTTTTTTATCGCTATGTCCATCTTTTAGCAAAGAAACCCTTGAAAGAAAAATTTTAAAAAATGATGACAATTGCTCCACCTTCACCATCACAATAAATTTGAATGCTTACTAGTCCACCCACGGAACATTCGTATATATATGTATATTATTTTCAAATATATAAATTCTACCCTTCGAAATACGGTATTTTTTTAACATAAAACTCCCCCTCGAAGTCTTTTTAAAAAAAAGTCTAAAAATGAAGGTTATACACATCGAAAGTTGGACTGTTTTTAAATACTTAGATGGGATATTTTTAAAACAAGGTTAATATTTAGAAATATGTTTTTCCAGATAATAGTGTGTATATATATATATATATTTGCAAAAGACAAACTGATTACATTTGTTTAGTTTGCAACATTACAATCAAAACAAATGACGCGTTTTATTTCATAAAAAGGCGGACACCATTAACTTTAATTTCTTACACCTTAAATTTAAACCAGCTCTTATCCACTAGTTAATGTTAATTGTTAATATTAACTAACCTCATTGTCGAATTTTTCAACAGCTTGCATATCATTCTTCAAGTTGGCCAGTAAAACATCATCTCGGGGAACCCCGAATTGCGATGCCGACATCTTGAAGGCCCACTGATCATGTGATCGGCTCTCGTGACGTCAGTAATTTTGTTCTCATTACTATTAAAGGGAGGTCACTCTAAATAGATTAGAATTTGTTCGCGGTGGCTTTATTTGATAAAGAATTTTTTAAAAAATCTTTAATATTTTAATTTCATTTCTTTTGAGAAGGAGAACTAACTTGATGAAAAATACTTTTTTCTTTGAATTCTAGAAATCGTTTCACTGCCATTTTAACACCCAATTACTATTGTTCTTGTGATCAAATTTACGGTACGGAATTATTTAAATAAATATAGCCATAAAAGAACTTTAAAATCTGTTGACAAAGACGCTTTGGAAATAGTTATTTACGAAGATTAGCTTAGTTGTGATACAAGACCGGATATATGCAGCACTCAGTGAGAATCGGCCTCGCTAACAATGGTCTGTCTATTCAGCTTGCAAACCCTATGAGGTGCCCAAGACGCAAAGTAAATATCTTAAAACCTTAAACTTGATCTGTTTTTAAATATAATTTTTTAATTCATAGTTTTAAATTCTTCAATTAGCTCATTTAGAGATGAATAAAATTACCTACTTAGTGCAAGGAAATTTAATCTATTAACAGATCTTATAAATTTACGACCGTATTTTGTTGATGGGAGCTATTTTGAAAGTTTTTTTTAACGTAAAACAGCCTTTACCTAAATTAAAAGGAAGATTCTAAAAAAAGTAAAAGTAAAGTTGGTGACCTTAGTCGAGGGTGACTCGAAGGCTCCCTTTTCAATTGCTACTACACTGGGGTATAAGGTGAGAGCGCTACCCCTTTCTCTGTATTACCCCTCTTTACCCTTGATCCGTACCTTATAATGTTAAGTGTTAAGCAAGGCAGCATTAAGTACCATTTTTGGAGTCTTTGGTATAACTTGACCTGGGATTGAACCCCGGTCTCCCGGACCATTGGCGAACACTCTACTCATTAGGCCAGTGGACCAAAACAATAATTCTTTTATTGCAACAATCGCAAATAATCACAAGGTGGCTTTTAAAAATATTCTACAATTGGCGTGATATTACAGTGACAACTACCACTGAGAGGCCTGTTAACCATATCTAAGGAAAGCTTAGGAAAAAAACAACCTAGGCGGAAGTGTAATTAACGAGGAATTCCCAATAGCCTCGACACCGATAAGCCACGCTTTTAGCACCGGTTTTATTGTAAATGGCGGTCTTGGCGGCGTGTTTTGGTTTCTAGCGACTTCAGAAGAAAAAAAAATGTTTGCTTTTTGGAAAGTGATCGCCTCCCTGATCGTTGTTGCGGCTTTGTCCATCGGATTAGTAGACATTCTCATCAATGTGGAGCCAAATGGTTGTGAAATGACTTATATGTACGAAAATCCTCAATATCACGTAAGTAAATGTGACTATCGGGACCTCGTCGAGTGTCATTAAAAAATCTTTGATCTTCATTTCTCGGATATTACCCGTTTTAGGTAAAAAAAAGAAAGAAAGAAAAAAGGTCACCGTGATAGATATACGATTGGCCATTAAACGACCTTTCTTTTTTTTAATTATATACTTTTAGATAATTCAATTTTTTTCTCTTTACGATCATACTCACGGAAAAAGTTTACATTTTTAATGACTAACGAGTAAAAAAAAAATAATAATTTAAATGAAATGTGGGAATGTTTTTATTTGTTTTCTCCTCAGTTTTCAATTAATCTTTCTTTCTTTCCTATTGTGTTTCATTTGATTTTGATCCTTATTTACAAAACATACAACTCTAATTACAGTATCATTGTCAGTGATTAATAAACAAGTCTCGCAGATCGTTAGTCCTCACTGGGTGCCTTTTGCTTTTGGCCTTATGCCAAAACTGAGCAATATTTGGTAAATAAACAACTACAGTTACCGTACGTTATAGAGTTAGTGTCATTATAAATACTAGTAGTCTACGGCGTCTCGATAAGGATTCTTAGCATTACCAGACCTCAATTTTGTATAAAGAAACATTTAAACTGAAAGATATTTTTTGAAATTTTTGTATGTAAGGGAGCAGGAGCTTCCGTTTTACATATATGGTATCAACACGTTTTATTCTTGGTTGAGATACCCAAAAGTAAAACGTGCTAATTATTTTCTCCTGGTATAGTAACCTGTTGAGTCTGGCTTGATCGAGCAGCTATAATTCTCTTTATTTTGGAAACCGAAAGGTCATACGGAGTTCACGAACAATTCAATGGCAATGCATAGAATGGCCTAACCATGAAAATTTCTATTAACTCTGCGGTAAACATTTAATTTAATACTTACATTCAGCAAATAAGAAGAGTACGTTTCAGTCATTTGGAAGGGTAGATAAATAAATTGTTGTTTGTATTTACCCAGCCTCTCCGCCAAGGCCCGGATGTAACATAAGGTCAAATTTTAAGCGGAGTTAGAGCTAGTGTAAATTCAGTTTTCCTTCTCTTAGACTAGTTGCCTAATCAAGGGTAAAGAACCTAATCTGCCCTGTTATCCATAGCTTCTTCGTAGTTGAGGAAGGGAAAACAAGAAATATGGTGGATGGGGGAATCGTAGTTAGTTGTAGTTAAAGAGGTAATTTTTAATTGTAACTGGTAAAAAAATTAAACAAATGATGAAGACTTGTATCCATCATCTAAGTAAGATGAGTAAGTAATATATATATGTAATGCAATTAGGAGAAAACTTTTGAGTTTTCTTCTGATTGCATTGTATACGCTTTGTATGTGAGTTTTATCATATAAACCTGGATAGGGAATATATATAACAAAAGCCATATATCAAGCACTCACATAGATTTATATTAAATTCCTCATATATTGTATACGTGAATAATCCACACCCATTATCTTCAGACACTTACTGGATATTAGTGATATACATATATTTATATGGTACTGCAGAAATACCATTTTTTTTTTTTTTTCAGATACAATTAGCTACGGTGGAATGAATGATACTGTTCTGGATTGAATTTCAAACCCATAACACAATCGATTTTCTATTCAGAACAGAATCATTTCAATGTCACATGTTATGTTTCAACAGCAAGCACACAGTGTGCACAAGTCCAAGCCGTGATCATAACTGATTGTATCTATAAAATAAAAACTTGGTAAAACATTAGATACCCTTACCACTTGCCTAAATTCACTTGCACTTCACAGGTGACAGTTTAAGATGTGGGAGGTATTTCTGTAGTATTTTGTATATTTATATATATAACCCCAGAAATAATGGAATTTTTCTTTGTTGTGCTCTTCTGTACAAGTAACATTACATCTATCAGCTGTGCATATTTATTTATTTGATTCAAACTTAAAATCCATTTATAGATTCTAACACAACTTCTGCAAGTCCTTATAAACCCAAAAATAGATCTGATGATGGAAATGGTTTGCAATGTCACTGAGATAGTTGCATATTTAACACTGGTCCCTGCAGATAGTGTTTTATCCCATCCCACAAATTCAAATGCTTATTTTAAAGACCAGCTTTCTCTATTCAGTGTGTAAACAAATGACTGATATTTTATTGAATTGTGTTTTACTAACCTTCCAAATCAAACTGTCCTATGGGTTGAAAATCATCTTATATAGAGGGGTAATTCCCCCCCCCCAATAGTGGGTGATCTTGGTATGAAACTAAACTACATCCAGTGGTGAGGCTTCAGTTCTGCAGCTCTGGAGAGTGCAGACTCTTTCTTCATTTTCATTACTCCCTGGTTCACTCTGACAAGTGGTAGAATCTGTTAGGTTTTCATAGATGGGGTCCTAACATGTTCTACTATTCAAATATTTAGGGGGATAGTCACCATAGAATAGTGGGTTGGTTTGGTTTTATGACTTATCAACCATTGTAGGTTATTTAATGCCAAATCTTCTTTATACATATACATAAAATTTGATTTGTAAACACATTTTGTTGATAATGTTTTTAAACAAGCCTGAGCTCATTCTTTTGCTCACAGTTAAATAATTTCAAGTATTTCTGTCTAATACAATTAATTCTATTGACTATTTATCATTTATTTGATCAAATTTAAATGATTTCAAGTATTGCAATGTAACAATAACAATTTAACATCAGTAATTTGTTTGCACACATTTAAATAGATATACATATGATTTTTAGATGAATAGTTTGTTGGAAATTTAATTTTTAAATGAGTTAGAACTAATTTGCTTTCACACTAGTGATGATAGTTTGTGCACAGTTAAATGGTTCCCAGTATTGCCATTTAACACTGATAATTCTATTTAACATTATTCATTCGTTTGCACAGTGAAGTGTTTACAAGTATTGCTATGTATCACTTACAATTCAATTAAATATCAGTCATTTGTTTACACACTGTTAAATGATGAAACAGTTTTATTTCTGTTGTATAATGACTTGTACCACGTGACTTCCAGTATCTCGGAGGTATAAAAGATATTGTGTTTCTTAAATAGATCGGGACTGAAAGATCTCGGTCTGTAGTAAGACCAACTTCGGACATAACACCAACAGTGCGAGACTTAAACTATTTGTTGGACTCTACCACTTCAGTTAATAAATAATTAACTCTATTTCACTGTGTATCTCTTCCTTATCATGATGCAACAATTCTTAAGAATTCAGTTTAGCATCAATCATTTGTTTGTACACAGTTTTAATGTCAGACAGTTTTATTTGACCTCTAGATAGGACCCTATCACGTTTTACCACTCTGAGTCAGAGTGGAACTGGGAGTCATGGTAATGAAAGAGGTACTCTATATTCCCCAAAGCTTCAGGATTGGTGCCTTGCCATCAGATTGTTTAATGTCATATCAAGGACACTCATTGGAGTGGGTGTCTTACCGCTCTGTAGAGATGCAGTTGGTGTATTTAAGAGCTGCAGCCAACTGGGTTGTTGAATTATAGCAAACATGCTGGACTGTAGCATCGTAGTAAGCAAGTTCAAACTCCAGTTTCACTTCCCTGTTCACTTTCAGACTTATACTCTTGGCAAAGGCATGAACTCTCTTATTACCCAAATTATTAGTATCAAGAATACTTAAGTCCAGTCAGATGGGTCAGGTGAGTCCTCTTGGCATAGGGACTAACATGTTGGACTGCAACATCTTATCTTAATAAGTTAGTTTGAGCTCCAGTCATGTGATTATGTTCACTTTTGGATTACTACCTTTAGGAAAGGTATGACCCTCATTATTCCCCCTAACTATAGATTAAATAGTATCACTACCATTTTTCTATAGATTTAATAGTATCACTACCATTTTTCTATGGATTAAATAGTATCACTACTGTTTTTCTAAAAGGATAACTTTGGCATTAAACAACCCACCAAGGTTAATCATACCATTAAACTTATTTACCAAACCAAACCATATTGCCTGAAAAGAAAAGACTGATTTTGGTATTAAATAACCCAACAAGGGTTGACATGCTGTAAAAGCAGAACTGATTTAATATCTAAAAGATTAAAAATGGTCTGCAATTTCACTTGCTTTCCATTAATCACAGTTTAGTGTTCGCCAATGACCTGGGAGACCTGGGTTCAATCCCAGGTCGAGTCATACCAAAGACTTGAAAAATGGTACTTGATGCCTCCTTGCTTAATACTCAGCATTTTATGGTACGGATCAAGGGTAAAGTGGATCAATTCAGGGAAAGAAGTAGTGCCCTCCCCTACACTTTGGTGTAGTAGCTATCGAAAAGGGATCCTTTGAGTCACTCTCGATTACGGTCACCAACTTTACTTACTTTACTAGCAGTATTCTTGTCCTTTTAATGTTTTATACTATTACTTAAATTATTTATTTGCTTAGATATAAGCCAGACCACATTAAGTGGGCCAGTCAGCTGGAACTGCAGAATACACCAACTGCATCTCTGCTGAGGGGTAAGACTCCACCGAATGTCCTGGATATAGCATTAAATAATCTGATGGCGAGGCTCCAGTCTTGGAGCATTGGGGAATGCAGAGTACCTCTTTATTACCATTGCTCCCAGGTCCACTCTGGCCTGGAGTGGTAGCACCTGATAGGGTCCTATCTATGGGTCAAATAGAACAAAACTGTATACTTATGCTAAACTAGATTGTTAGAAATAGAACTGTTTTGACATTTGACTGTAATAAAAAATTACGCTAATTGTTTGAAATTGAATTCAGTGTTAAATGACCCAAAAAGGGTTGATACACTGTAAAACAAAACAACCAACCAACTAGACCACATTAGGAAACATGACGGCTGTTTGTTCAGAATAAAGTATGAGATGTGATTATATAATTAGCAAGAAAAATAAAATCAATATTAATACATCTGCACTATAATTATTATTACATTTAATGTATGAAATTATTTAAATTATTATTAGCTGTTGGGTTTGTGGAAATTCCCCAAAATACATACATAATTGCACAAATACCGAACAAAAATAATAAAAGGTACTTATTAAGAATTTGTGTCTGTTTAGGAATGCAAATAATATGTCTTGCAGCATTGTGCACGATATTTAAATTCAAAACAGCAGATGACAAAATACTGACCTAATTGTTAGGCTGGGATCTGGGTCTTTTAAACTAACTCTGATCATGACCCAAACTTTAAAAATAGGTTTCCATATTGTATACAATGTTGTGTGATGACATAGTTTCTGGTGTACATTTCTTGGTATTGATATTTCTGAATAAATAAAATTAGATATTTCTTGGAATACCTAAAGGTAAAGGACAGAAAAAGAATTTTTAAACAATGAAATAGAGAATACACACACACATACATCAACCCAGTCTACTGTTACTATAGAATACACTGACTGCATTACTGCATAGGGGTAACCCCACTCCCACCATGAACAAGTGTCCTGGATATGACACTAAACCATTGGATGGTGAAGCTTTGGAAACTGTTGAGTACTTCTTCATCCATATTTACCAACCCCTCTGCTAGGGCAGGATATGACACAAGGTCAATTTCAAGTGGAGTTTAACAGGTTTGAATTCAGAGTTTTCCTTCTCCTAGACTAGTTGCCTCACCAAGGCTGAAGAACCCAGTCTGTCCTACTATTTACCCATAGCTGGGGGTGGGGGGGAGAATAAATGGATTCATACCTTTTCCAAGGGTATTAGTGCTATGTGAAATGCTTGGTCCTGGATTTGACCTCGTGAGTACTTCTTCATTGCCATTACTCTAAGATCCACTCTGACTTGGGGTGGTAGTACCTGTTAGGGTTTCATCTACAGGTCAAATAGAAATATTTAATCATTTACTCGAAACCATTTGAATATGTAGAAACAAATGACTGATGTTAAATTGAATTATTAGTGTTAATAGCAATACTTGAAACCACTGAACTGTGTGCAAACAAATAAGCCCTGGTTTATTTAAAAATGTTACCAACAAACTATTCATTTACTCATCATATATATTCAATATATATGTGTATAAACAGGATTTGGCATTAAATACCCGAGAAGGGTTGATATACCATAAAGCACAACCAACCATGGCATAAATGAGCGATATCAGTCTAGCGTAAAGTTAGGCAGGTTTTGATCCTAGCTTGAAGGGTCCAGCATGTGTAGCTATGCTGAAGAGTTGGGAAACAATAAAACAGTCTATGGATGACTATATAGCAGTACTTGAGACCATTTAAGTGTGTGTGAGTGGATGATGGGTATTTTATAGAATTATTTGTATTAGATAGAAATATAGAGTGTGTCAATACACATGGGACGCATGTGACTGCTGATAACTCTACTTATAATAATGTTGTATTCTTTTTTGTTTCAGATTTAAAATTATAAACAACTATTAATCCTCAATCACAATGCCTTGAACAAGAGAGGAAAAAATATTTTGTGTCACTACTTATTTGTAGATGAAACCATTCAAAACTGTTTCCAAATACATGCAACCCATTAATATGATAATGATTTATTACTGAGACAAGAAACTCAAAAAAAGATTACATGTCCTGGAAGCTGATATAATAACAATTAAAAGAAAAAAACATTGATTTGATGTCTCTAGCTCAAAGGATGCATTTTTTATTGGAGTTGTTCTAAATGACCGCCATTGTGCTTGTCTCACTAATAAATCATAATCATATTAATGGGTTGCGTCTATTTTGAGACACCCTGTACTTGTAACCATTTAACTATGTGCAAAAAAAATGAGCTCAGGCTCATTTACAAATGTTATCAATAAAATGTTTACAAATCATATATATTTAATATATATGCATAAACCAAATTTGGCATTAAATAACCTTCAATTGTTGAGATGCCATAAAACCCAGCCAAACCAAATTATATATATTTAATGTATATGTATACAAAGTATTTGCCATTAAATAACATATAATAGTTGATATGCCATAAATCCTGACCAAACCAAATCATATATATTCAATATATTTGTATAAACAGGATTTGGCATTAAATAACCTACAATGGTTGATATGCCATAAAACCAAACCAAATCTTTCTATCTACCAGCTCAATTATTATAATCCTGTTGCAAAATAATTCAAACATTCAAACTTCTATTTTCATACATTTCTTTATCTCATCTTTCAACATTCCCTCCTTTCCAGCTTCTCTTTTTCCCTACCGCTGCTTTGTTAGCTGGAGCTGTAGAATATGCCAACTGGACCTCTGTTGAGGGGTAAGAACCCCCCCCCCGTCCAGTCCACCTGTTAACAGTGGGTGGTAACCCATAATATTTGAAGACAGGATCCTAGTGGCTGAACAGTCAGTGACCTGGCAGCCAAAGTAGTCATAGAATCTGCAACACTCCACTTTGGTTCTAACTTGGCAAAACAGGCAGTCAAAGAGGTTCTATCCAATTAATCAGCTGATCATATCAAGCCCTAGTACCCATATGGTTGTCCCAACCATATTCTTCAAATTGCTCTCATGGCAAAAAAACACTCAACCCTTTTTATCTTAAAGGTGCTTGATGGCAGTAATTGAGGGTCAGTCCTGATGAGAAAAAAAAAACTTTCACTTTCAGGTAAATACCCTTCGGAATAGTATGAGTCCCATTATCCTCCCAGTTATGGGTTTAATAGTCCCACCACTGTTCTTCTAGAAGGATGGCTTTGGCATTAAATAACTTACAAAGGTTGATATGCCATTAAACGAAGAAAACAAACCAAACCAATCATTTGTATCTGACCTGAAATTGAGAAAGTTTTTTCGGAAAAATCAGAATGGCTTTCAGAGAAAACAATCCACAAACTTCTCAGATTCTGACTATTCATTTAATCATTGAAGGAATATGGGCAAAAAATCTCAAAGCAACACTATTGTTTGTAGATTTCTCCAAGATTTTATATACGGAGGAAAGATAGAAATACTTCTAGCCTATGGTTTTCCAAAAGAAACTGTCACAGCTATAATTATGCTTTATAAGGAGACAAAGGTGATAGTCTGCTCACCTGATAACGACTCCAACTACTTTGATATTGGTCACTGGAATCTTGTAAGGAGATACATTAGCACTGTTTTTATTTATAATCTGCCTAGATTACATCCTATGAACATCAGTAGATCTAATGAAAAGAAAGTCTCATACTAAAAAAAGGCCTGAAGCAAACACTATCCTGTTGGAATTATTACTAATGCAGATTATGAGAATGACCTAGTATTTCTTGCAAATACACATGCTCAAGCCATGTCACCATTGTGATAGCTGAAAGCAAATAGCAAGAGGCATTGATCTCTATGGGAACTTGCATAAAACAGAGTTCATGCATTTTAGGCAAGATGGTGCCATCTCCTCATTAAGTAAGCCTCTGAAATCAGTAGACCAATTCGTATAACTCTGTAACAATATCTCATCCACTGAAAGTGATGTCAACATACACTTAGGCAAGGCATTGACTGCTATTGATTGGTTATTGACCATAAGGAAATCTGATCTCAGCAGGAATTTTTCTAAGCTGTAACCATATCAATACTACTGTAGGGCTGCACTGCTTGAATTCTAATGAAACATTTGGAGAAAAAGCTAATGGTAACTACACAAGGATACTCTGTGCTGTTTTAAACAAATTCTGGTAGCAACACCCTACAAAACAACATCTGTATGGCTACTTACCTCCCATCTCACAAACCATCTAAGAAAGACCAACAAGACGTGCTGGAGAAGTAAGGACAAACTTGTATGCAAGGTTTTTCTATGGTTTCTTACACATGGATATGTCAGTGTTAATCAACTAGCAAAAACTTACATTCATCAGCTTTGTGTGGACACTAGATGCCGTTCAGAAGACCTGCCAAGGCAATGGCTGATATGAATGGATAGCAAGAGAGAATTAAGGGAATCCATGCTGTCTGCACACTTTAATGATATATAAAAATATAGATGGGACAGAACAAGTATTTAAGTTACAATTTACTAAGCTTTGTTTATGTAATATGATTAGGGACTTTTCCTAGCAAGTTACTGGTCGACCACGGGATGGTGGAAAGGAAAGGAATATATATGAGAAATGTAATCGAGGCAAGCAAAGAGACAGAGAGAGCGGCATGATGAAAAGGGAGAAACAAATAGGAAAGAGAAAGGTAGGTTCTCGATATCCAAGTCATCATAGCTGCAGGCACCCAAGTTAAAAATAGAAATGTATCAAGAGAAATTGGCCTTTGGCTTTGATTAGAAGGAAGAAACTCAAACGGAAAAAGCTGTTAGAACGCAGGATAGAAAACAGGAAAAGAGTCTGTTGGCTAGGAGGCGTGATGATGTAAACATGGCAGTTGGAGCCCAAATGTGAAGCTGTGAAGACAGGCCCTGCGAACAAGCTTGTGCAAGAACTACAACAGAAAACGAAAAAGTTAATATCAAGGTCTGCATCTGGCCTCTCTGTCTTCTTGACATTTTATTTCTTTTTATCTAGCTGAAGCAGTCGACTCAGTTTTCATTTGCTGTTTCTCTCTTCCCGACAACTACTAGAAGGTGTAGTAGCAAATAAACTTTGGTAATAACAAGCCAAGACTATTTGTATGTTTGTCACTTCTTTTCATCACAATAGAGGTTACCACAAGGTCTGACTGACACTTACCATGTAGTGTTGCACACATCTATTGAGTTCTGTGGTGCTACAAAGGCTCTGGTGAGAACAATGGTGATCTAAATGTCTAGTGATCTAACATTACAAACTTCTATTTGTGCTTGGGTAATGCTACACTTAGTCTAGCATACAAAGCTCACATTGTTTACAGTACTTGCTGCTCCTAAGTGGTCACCTATTTAAGTAGTGAACAGGTTCATTGTTGCTTAATTTTGGTGTTCTCATGTGAACCAATGCTTTTAAGATGACTTGACCATCATGCAGAGAAAATATCAAAAGTTGATTAATGTATTCTTATGCTTATATCATACATCCTTATTGATACATCGGGATGGGTCATCAGTGATGTTTCCTTTGGGTTCACGGGGGTGGTTTGGGTCTTGCAACATCAGACCCCCTCGCTCAAATGACCCAGTTGGCATTGATCTTATGCCAACTCCCATCCTGGCAGCTAAACTGCTTATCTTTCACTAAAAATAAACTTTAGTTTTTATATTGTAGTTTTATACTGTAGTTTTTTGATTGATTTTTAACAGCATATAAACCCATCTGGGGTTATTTTTTACCTATAAGTTATAGATTATGTACATTATACATCTACATTTTTTATGCGGTCATTTCTTTAGTGTGTTTTGCACACAATTATATATCGAGTATTCTTATCCAATACTATTAATTTCTACACAAATGGTTTAAAATAACTAATCCTATTTAATAATAATGATAATTTTGTATACAGTTATATGGTATTAAGCAATTCTATCTAATACAAATTATTTATACACAATTATGTGGTTTAAAAAGCATCTATTCCTATTTAAGAACAATCATTTGTTTTCACACAGTTACATGGTTTTAAGTATTCTTATCTAATACTAATAATTTCTATACAGTTATATAGTTTCAAGCAACTAATAAAAATTCTTAGTAAATAGTTATAACTTCAAGTATCTACTTTTAATACAAATAATCGATACACTGTTATATGATATCAAGTATTCTTAACTAATAATTTTCAACCAGATCTATTTGAGCTATAGATGGGGCCCTAAAAAGTACTGCCACTCTGGGTGGACCTGGAAGTAATGGCAATGAAAGTTTACTCTACATACTTCAGGGCTCCATAACTAGAGCCTCACCATGGAATGCAGGAGAGGGTAATTTAAAAAAAAATAAACATGAATTTTTAGAAAAAAATCGACTTTATTTTTTCCTTTTTTCTTACAGAAAGTGCTGTTATCATCCAAAGTCAACTCAAAATATCCACGCTATAATCTTTATGTCTACGGAGAAGGGTAAGTCTTCAATCTGCTTTTATAAAGAAGTTAGTTCGATTACATGTTTCATTCTTGTGTCATAAATGCGAGTATATCATCTAGTGGTTAGTTTTTCACCCTCCAGTCCAATTTCATATTTATATTTTTTTAGTTGTCAAAACTATTTTAGAAAACAATGTTGTGATATGTTAGTTCTCATTGAATGAATTATAATACATGGCCAGGTTTAGTGATTAATGAAAGGATGGTGACTGGATTGAGCCACACTAAGCAATTTTAGGATGTTCTATCAGTCAGCTAAATTGGCTGTTTCGTCAACATTTTGATTGAACATTGTAAATTTGTCAAAAAAATATGATAAGCCATGTTGGTCATCGAATTTTACCAGAAATCCATTTAAAATTTCTAAAAAGCCCTATCATCAAAAGAATTTAATATTTATTAGACTTTTGGACACACAAAGAAAAATTACAAAAAATGTCAAAAAATTACTTCTAAAAACAGACTTGGGTGGAGTATTAATTGCATATGGTAGTATCTAACTAAATGAAATGGACAGTTTTGCTTGGATTTTTGCTTATAGTAATGGAATTATATATATATGTCATGTACCTAATGTTTATGCTGGAAATGAAATTTGGCAACCAAATATTATCAATTTAAAGAAAATTTTGATTGTGTATGTTTTTCAAATAGCTGAGGTAGTAAAACTGAATGACTTATTTGCAAGAGATAGCATGTAGTAGCTATTGAAAAGAGAGCCTTCTGGTCACCCTCGACTAAGGTTGCCAACTTTACTTTCATGTTCATCTGTGTGGTTTTCAAATCACATATGGAGTGAAGCAATGCAGAATGTGTTTGCATACCAACTACCATGATACTAATAAGTACAGAGAATTGAACTGCTTTGAACATATGAAATAAGTTGTTGTCGACCGTCGCTGAGGGCGACCTGAAGGCTCCATTTTCAATAGCTACTACACTGAAGTGTAGGGGAGGGTGCTACTCCTTCCCCTGGATTGTTCCACTTTACCCTTGATATGTACCTTATAATGATGAGTGTTAAGGAAGGAGGTATAAAGTACCATTTTTTAAGTTTTTGGTATGATGTGACCTGGGACTGAACCCTGGTCTCCCAGGCTATATGCCACTAACTAGCATGTACCAAAATATTGCAAAACTTTTGATTCAGCTATGCTTGTAGTATTATTAAGTTATTTTGTTTAATATGTTTTAACCACACTCTGCCATCTTTTTCAGGTACTATGCAGATTCATTAAGGTAAGTTCAAACTTTTAATACCTTCATTCTTATCAAATTCTAAACAAGTTATTTTACTCCATTTATTAGTAAAAGTTTGTCTACACTTATCAGAAAAATTCAATGGAGTTATTGACTGTTTTTCCTGTTTTTGCTTAATGTGAGAGTTTTAAACTTTTTAATTGAATTTAATGAAAAATTATAAAACCAAGTGTATATTTGTCTCTCTATGGTCATTAAAAAATTCTTTATTTCTGAAGCCATAATTTTTAAATAAAATCTTTAGTCTAGGAAAGTATTCCCTTGAAAGAAAAAAATCCCTAAAAAAATTTTTCCCTCTGGAAAAAAGGAAATAATCACCTTAGGGAAATTTGTTCCTTGGAAAAGGGGAAAAAATTCTACTTGGAAAATATTACTCTTGAGAGATAAAAAAAAATAATGGAAATATCTCCCTACAAAAATATTACTTTTGAGAGTGTGGGGAAAAGAACATTCTCCAAGGAAAATATTCCTAAAAAATACAAGGGCAAATATCCTTTTGAAGGAAAAATTACCCAAGAAAAATATTCCTAAAAGAATACAAGGACAAATATCTATTTGAAGGGAAAAAATTTCCCAAGAAAAATATTTCTAAAAAACTCAAGGGTAAATATCTTTTTGAAATAAAAAAATTCCCTCAACCCAAGAAAAATCTTATGCTAAAAGAAAAAAAAACCCTTGAAAAAGAAAATTCACTGAAGGAAAAAAATATTGCTCTATTCCACCCTGTATTATTTTAATGTTATTTCAAAGTTTGCCTTTGATAAGAATAAATTTTTTCCTCTTGAATCTTTCATCTAGAAACCTCAACATGCATGGCATTCCAGTTCTATTCATCCATGGAAATGCTGGTAGCTACAAACAAGGTAAGATACCACAATAATAACTGCCATATTTGATGATATATAAACACTAACCATGCACATACATTCATATACATTTCAGCAGTGTATATTAAGAAAAAGTTTTTAATGTATCTATTTGTAATATTATAGGAATATGTAGTTAGAATATAAAAAAAATAAAAATTATGGCAGTGCATGTGGCTGGGATAGCAGGAAAAAACTTTTTAACTGTCAGGTGGACAGGTGTCAACTGCTGCTCTAAAACTAGGTGGGCATGTTGAAAATTATACTCAGCTTCCTGACAGAACATTAAAAAATATTCAGAAGATGAATGTTATACTCAAAGTCAAATATCATTAAAACTCTTTTTTAAGTTCAAAAATAGGATGGTACATGACCATACAAGAAACTGGCTTGCTGCTTACTCAACAGATGCAGTTGTGAGCAGGTCTCTTGACACCCTTTAACTAACTGAGAAGCACTCCAAGCATTACCCCCAAAACATAAATATACCAGAATTTCCTCGCTCTCTCTTTCTCTTAGGCCAGACAGATTGACATCAATTATTGACTTGGTGCTGGACTTAGTCACTCAGTATGATGTTCCCTTCTCATAGCAGTGTTTGCTAATACCCCTACAGACTTGAAACACATGGCAGACCCTCAGCCTAACTATTTATAAAAATCCTCATCCAGCATTGTCAGCTTGCACACATGGCTGTTCTCAGTTTTGCAACTTATTCACAGATAGAACTCTATACAATAGCCCTGACTACATGAAAGTGCAACACAGTGACTCCATAGAAGTCTTACTGACTGCAGCTAATGCAGTGTAAAGACCCCTCCTAAACAGGCATATCCTGTTACAGCTCCTCAACATATGCCACCAATACTGAGCCTTCACTTATGGTTCTTATACATATCAAACCCACTATTATGGCTCTATCTGTGACCAGACCAAAGAAGAACACTGAGCCACTCCCTAATTACTACATTACCAAAGAACTGCTATGAGTCACACTTCAAAGTTGACTTTCTTTTTCTTCACTACCACAGCAAACATGAATATGAGTAAGTTTATGCTCACAACAACAAACTTCTCTTTTCTTCTGCTATTGTTTTCCATGGAACCTTAACTACCAACTGAACAGAACTTTTTGACTATATGAATTCTTTGCTTTGTAGAATCATAAATACACCTTTTCTTATCAGTTAACCTTTGTTTGCTTGTCATGCATTTTTTTTTTTTTATCACGAACCCCAAATAGTGAGTAATACAGCATTGTTCATATCAGGACAGCCTTCTCTTCTCTCTTTTATTATCTTATGAATAATACAATAATAGTTTCACCAAAGATCTTTTTATCACAGATTGTTTACCAAAATACATGAACATTTTATGCAAGACTATATTGATGTCTAAAAAAAAAAACGTTTTGTCCCAAAAATGTCTTTTCCAGTCAGCTGTGGCTGTAGAATGAAATACTGATTGCATCTCTGCAGAGGAGTAAGACCCACCCCCCACCCCACATTGGTGTCCTGGATATGACACGAAGCAATCTCATGGTGAGGCTTCAGTGATGCTGGAGCTTTGGATAATGCAGAGTATTCCTTCAGTGCATCTTTTCCAGGTTCACTCTGACCCATAGTGGTACCACCTGATAGGGGGATAGGTTGAATAGAACTATTTGACATTTAAACCAAGTGTAAACAAATGCTTATACTAAATTGAATTGTTAGAAATAGAAATATTTGATTATTAACTGTGTAAACAAGTTACTGATATTTAAAGGAATTGTTAGTAATACATAGTAATACTTGGAACCATTTAACTGTGTGCAAAAGAATGAGCTTAGGCTCCTTTAAAAACATTAACAAAACGTGTTTACAAATACAAGAGGATTTCGCATTAAATAACTTACAATGGTTGATATGCCATAAAACCAAACCAAACCAAAAACGTCATTTTCTGAAAAGTGTCATATTAATTTCCCATTCTTGTATAAGAAAAGATATGAACCAATCAAAAAGTCCCAACAGTTTGTCTATTGTACTCTTCAGCTTTCTTTAAGTGTCTGTTGTGACCTGAGAATTTCAAACCAATTATTAGATTCTGCTCTCACACTTTCCTCCATGGATTAAATAAAAGGTAGGTAGAGTCCTGTGGTTAACATGCTGAACCGTGACATTGTAGAAAACAAATTCAAAATCCAGTTTCATTGTTATATTCATTTTCAAGCTTATACTCTTGGGAAAGGCATGAACCCACCAGCTATGGGTTACATAGCATCATTACTGTTCTTCTACAAGGATGGCCTTGGCATTTAATAACCCACGAAAATTGATATGCCATTATAGAAAGAAAGAAACGAATAAAGGGTTTGGTTTTAAATTTTCAGAAGTTTACATGACAGACATTTGAAGAAAGCTAGAGGGTACAATAGCTGAAACATTATCTCTATAACAACCAAGATGAGGACACTAATTTAAGTTCCATATATAATCATGTAATGAACGATTTTCTCAGACCAATATTTCACCTCAAAAACGAGGGGTCAATCATTATACAAAATATCTTTTAAATATTGAAACTTACTTTGCTGTAACTTTGAAATTTTGCTTATAAAAAATGCTAAATAATGCCTTTCAGGTGTACTCAATTAAGCATTGCCAAACGTTAGGGTTCATTCAGTATGATAGAAAAACCTTTTTATGGCTAAAAATTAGGGGTTGTTTATTACATGAAGTTGTTCATTACTCTAGTAATTTACTAAACTTTTTGCTAAGATGTGGCCCAAGGCTGTATGAATAGGGTACCCAATGAGACTTGAACTCAAGAAGTTATTCATTACTCTAGTATAAATGGTACATCAGTGTATAATATGAAAAAAATCTTGTCAAAAAGCTTTTTTCCATAAAGTAGCTGAACAGACTGCCTAGTTATGGTTTAAATATTACCACAACTGTTCTTCTACAAGGATGGCTTTGGCATTAAATAACCCCTAAAGGTTGATATACCATTAAAAAAAGAAACAAAACATGCTGTTATGTAATATTACGGACGGGCACTGTTGTCAATCAGTGAAGGTGTCACGAGACTAGCACGTGCGGGCAGAATGACCTGCAAAGTTAGACGTGATTTTAAAATAATCACAGATGTATTATCACGTGTTTCACTGGTGACATCAAACATTCGAGGATCTTCGATTTGTTCTCCAAAATCTCTATATAAGAAAACAAGTAATGAGATTTTGGCAGAGTTGAAGGCAGTTGTCAAAACGGGTGCGTTAAAGGTTCTGGAGGCCCCGACCCATCCTACCCCAGTCTGCTACGACCTATCTGTCAGGTGTGTGTCAAACAGCCAGCTCTCACCCACACCCCATCACCACTGAGAGGAAGGACGCAACTAAAATGAACTTTTCGAATTGCAGTGATCATAGCTGAATAAAAACGACTGCTATATTTTCTTCCCTTACCTTCGAGTTTGAGTATTTCTTTTTCTGCAGAATTCTTTCTTTACAGCACAAAATGTTGGTCCTATGGTACAGTTGTTTTATTTGGGTATTCTGTTTTACAGCACATTGGTTTTGTTTTGACCTAATTTTTTAAATAAAATTTTAATTAGTTCATTTTATTTCAATATGAAATAATGACCCAATTTTAAGGAATAATGTGGAGGTGGGGCAGTGATTTCCAATCCGCAATCCTGATCAAAATATTGAAAATGTGTTCCCCTGGAGAATAGCAAAAGAAACTCTTTGAAATAATTATTATGAATTGTAAACTTCATTATCAAAACATAATAGTTTTAGTATTAGTCTTGTTGTTATTGATTCTAAGTTGAAAACTGTTGTTAAATGTTTGTTTATGCAGCATGACAAAGATACACTCTTTTGATTTTTTTTTTTTTTTTTTTTTTTTTTTTTTCTTCTTCCAGTCCGTTCTTTAGCTTCAGTTGCTCTGCGTAAGGCTGAGAACATGGCGTTTCATTTCAACTATTTCAGTGTGGATCTCAATGAGGTAAGAAGGACTTGCTCAAGATATCTATAAGATGAGAAAAGTACTAAGAAATTATACCCAAGAGTTGTTCAGACTTTTTCAAACTCAGACTATTTTTGTGTGTGTTTAGTGCGGGTTAATGGGAAACATGGTGAGGGTTAATAGGGAGGTGTGGTTAGTGAGTGTGGCTAATGGGAAAGTGTGGTGTGTGTGTTTGGTGGGGGCTAATTAGGAAGTTTGGTGGGTATATAATGAGAATGTATGGTGTGTGTGTGGTGTGTGGATCTAATGGGAAGTTTTGGGGTGGACTAATGAAGAATTGGGGGAGGGGCTAAGAAGAGTATGGTGTGTGAGTAGGGACCTAATAATGAAGTGAGGGGCCTAATGGGAACAAATTTGGTAAGAGGCTACTGGATAACAACATGGAAAATAGAATCTGCAAATGAGATCAAATTCTAGTTGAGACAGTTCACTTTGTACTCATGTCCTCTAGAAAAACCATGAATTCCTATCTTCAAGAATAGCACTCTCAAGTTTTGGTTGGCAACCAGTTTAAAGGAAGAACAATCTTGAATCCAAAAACCACAGTACCATCATGTCTTTAGATGATATATATATATATATGTGTGTGTGTATGCATGCACACAGCTGTTATGATGGTTTTTCATGAAAGAAAATGGATTTAGCAAACCAATTTTCAAATTCTGGATAAAGCCATTTGCATTTCATTTTGTGTTTCTTATCTACCATACTAGGATTATTTGGCCCAGTTGGCTGGGGCTGCAAAATACACAGACTGCATCTCTGTAGAGGGGTAAGGACACCCCTACCAACCAGTGTCCTGGATACAACACTAAACAATCTGATGGTGAGATTCCAGTAATGCTGGAGCTTTGTAGAATGCCGAGTACCCCCTTTATTGCCGTTACTCCCAGGTCTTCTCTAGCCTGGAGTGGTAGCACCTGATAGAGCTTTATGTATGGATCAAATAGAACTAAACTGTGTACTTATGTTAAATTGAATTGTTTGAAATAGAGCAGTTTTTATATTTAACTGTGTGTAAACAAAAAACTGTACTTATGCTAAACTGAATTATTTGAAACAACTATTTATATGTATAAAAATGGATTTGGCTTTAGATAACCTACAATGTTTGATATGCCATCAGATTAAACCAAACCAAACCAAACACTAGAATTATTGAGATTACCATTTATTAAAGACGTTTGTTTAAAGGAAACTTTCAGTGACCATTAAACACAATCGTATGTCATATTCTATTTTTAGAATTTATAATTGCAAATAAGGGGAAGTGTTTTATAATGTATATTTAATAGTTATCTCCCTTGAATAACTGTTACAATTTGGGTGGGTATAAATGCTGGCAGTATCAAATTTTTCATTCTTTATGTTAAAGAATTTTATTGCAACTTAGCTCATAAAAGTCCCTGTGATAATGTGCCATTTTTGCTGTGTTGAAGTAATATATCATCATCATTATGTTGTGCGGCTAGCACAGACATCCCAGACCCTCTTTCTCCCTATCATTCATCGTCTCCGGCAGGTCTTCAGGATTACATCCCGTATCATCACATAGTTGCTGTATGAATGTTCGAGCTAGTCGTCCTGCTTTTGATTGGCCATATGCAGGGGTCCACAGGAGTACATCACTTACGATTTCATCCTTGCTTCTCCAGCAGTGTACGGCATGTCTGGTTCGTCTAGCTTGTATAGTTTTCATGATAGGTAAACCTACAAAAATCAGATGAGAGTAATATTTGATAATTGTATAAGGATATAATTGAGAAAGCAGCCATGAACTGATCAATAAATAATTTTTCTCAACATTTTTAGTGTCCTGGGTATGACACTAAACTGCATCTGATTATGAAGTTTCTGTTTTAGAGTACTAGAGAGTGTAGAGTCACCATCAACCCTCCATTCTAAGCCAGAGTAATAGTATTTAGGGTCTCCTATATAGGGCAAATAGATCTATTTGAGATAATATTTAAAATAATTTTGAACAATATTGGTATATTGGCTCTTAAAACATTGATATTGTAACTAAGTATGAAGTGTTTACTTGTTTAAAATGATTGAACTTTATTAATACATTGACCCTTAAAACATTGACATTTCAAGTAAGTATGAAGTGTTTAGTTGTTTGAAATGAGTGTGAAGATACATTTTTGTATTTTTTTTATATAATTGGAGATTGTTAAACTAACATAAAATAACCCAACATGGGTTGACATACCACAAAACCAACCAACATTTTTATTTTTTTATTTAGGAGTTTTCTGGAATGATGGGTGGAACACTCCAGCAACAAACTGGTAAGATTTTTTTTTTTTTTTTTTTTTTTTTTTTTTTTTTTTTTTTTCAGGCTTAAATTGTATTTTTTTCTTTTTTTAAATAGCAATTTTTAAAATTTTTTTCCATATTTCCCTCTGAATTTCTTATTATTCCATAAGCTTTATTTAGTCTGGCACATAGTCAATGGATATTTTTGATATGACACTAAACTATATCTGATGGTGAGGCTTCAGTTCTAGATCTTTGGGAAGTATGGAGTCCTACTTTGTTGTTATTGCTCTCAGGTCCACTCTAACCCAGAATAGTAGAATTTATCAGGGTCCACTCACTGGATAAAATAGATCTGTTTGAGATAATGTTTAAAATGATTTTGAACTGCTTAGTTATGCATGGCTCTTAACACATTGAAATTGCAAGTGTTTATCTGCTTAAAATGATGTTTTTAAAAAGATAAATTTTTGCACCGTATATAATTGGGGACCATAAGTGTTAAATGACTTTGGCATAAAATAACCAAATAAGAGTTGATATGCCATTAAACCAACCTATTATAGGCCTCAGATTGCTTACAGTACTTTCTGTTCTTGATTATTAACCCACCTCAGTACTGAGCAAGCTATTCTCTGCTTAACTTCAGTGACCCAGCAAAGACCAGTATGACTTCATTGTAAGTTCCTCTCTCTATTTCTTGCAGTACATAGCCAGTTTCAAATAAGATGAGTTAGAAATAACTTCACTTGGTCAGTTTGTCTCACATGAAAATCTCTTCATTCTTGAATAGTGTATATAATATATATGCGTGTGTCTATAGGATGACTGAAAAGTAACTCCCTATTTTAAAATTTTTATAAGAAATGAATTATAAGTAATTGTCTTTAATTGGAATCATTTGAGATGAGGCTTCTTAATCTGAGAATTAATTTTTTATTTATTGCGAACTTATTGTGGCGCAGCAGATAGAGGCGTTGAGTCTCTACGGTTCCAGGTGAGCATTGTCAGAAGATAGCGGTTTCAAATCCTACCCAAGCCGGCCAGAGGTTTACTTGGTCAAAAAAACGTGGTGCGATAGACAGCAACTATGGAAGGCAGTAATTACTGGGGATACGGTTACAAGACTCAGCCTTCCTATCCGTGGTTGCAGTTAATCACCTGAAGAAGGCCAGAGGTGAAATTTGGCCGAAACGTAGTGAAAGAAGAAACAACACAAAAAACTACCAAGATGAGGACAAAAAGTCCGCAATAAATAAGAAAAAAAAAATTAATTCTCGAATTATAAGTATTTTAAAATAGGGTCTTGTTGATCATTCTGTATATAAAGTAGATTAGATCCAGTTAATGTAAAATAGTGAATGCATGTGGAATTATCTTAAAAAGTAATTTAAAGAAATCTTTGATACTCAAGAGGGTATGTTTGAATTTTATATTTTCAAATTTTTGTGATTTTTATTTTCAATTAGAAAAATGACATGATATATAAATGATAAAATATTCTGAAAGTAAGCAAATTATTCAATTTTAATAAAATTCTCTGTACTTATTCATTAAATGATAAGAATAAACTGATCATTAAAACTGAGTTTGTTTTATTACCTATATTTATTGATTTGCAAGGAAGTGAGTTATGAAAAGTAAATAATGATAATCTATAAAAGAATTTTCACTAAATTTTTTATATAATTTAAAGAGTACATTTTTTAAAAATTTAATTTAAAGTTTACTTTGTAAATATATGTATCAAAATCATCATCATCATCATCATCAAGATGTGCTGACAGCATGGATTCCCTTGACTCTATTGTCATATTAGCCATGACTTTACAAATTACATCTATATGGGTTTAACTCCAGAAATTCAATGGAGAATATTGGAAAGATCTACTACTCCTAGCTGCTTTGATAGTTGATGTAATTTATGTCTGGAAGAAAAGATAAAAATTATGTTATTCCTGGATTCCAGTAATCTATTAAGTCAGAGATTGCAAGATGTAGCCATGAAAATAAATTTAGACTATTTTAAAAAATAAATGAATAAATAGAAAAGGAATTGCTATGATTTATTAAATTGGTAAATGAATTAGAATTTGAATTTATATTAGTGATTTTTACTCTTTTATTGTAATTTATTGGGGGGTTACCATAATTAACATTAGTTTTAGATTTTTTCATTCATTCTAATGATAAAAATTGATATACTAAAATTAGATTGTCTGAAGAATTTTGTTTTAATAAATGTTTGAATTTTTTATATGTATTATTGTAACTGTAAATTTTACCTCTGTTAAATTTGAAGTATGATGAAACTGGATGTAGTTTTACATGCCATAATAATTTGATAATTATTGTTACTTGAAGGTTTACCTTGCTTTAATACATAGAAATAATTTTTTGTTTGTTTTTTGCCTTAGTCTGGTTGTAATTGTGAAAAAAATTATTTTAATCCATTTCTTGTTTAATCTAAAGAAGTCCTGTTAATTTTTTAGAGCATTGATTAATATCAATGCTTTTAACAGGATGGAAATAAATTTATTATCTTAATGTGACCAATTGTTGCTTCTAAGAGGCAATCATTTGGAGGTCGCAAGTTCAATCCTGACTGCAGGCGAGTAACAATACAGAAATACCTAACACTTGTACCTGGTTTTAGTTAATGAAATCAGCAAACGACTCCCCTGGATTAAATAAAGGATTTGGTTCAAAGTTCCATGTAAGCTCCAAAGTTCAACCAGAAACACCTGATGGAGGCCGGAGGACATATCGGCTGAAACATTGTGAATATAACAATAAAGATGAACAAAATAGTTCAAAAACCCTGAATGATAATGATATATAAGGATTGATATGCTGTGAAATGCAACCAACCAATTTAGATGGCATCCTGTGTCCTCATTAAAATGATGAATATAAGCTTTTGCTGGTTGGCCAACACCAGTGTGTCTGTGTGTAGGAGTCCATAGGAAAATGTCCCTTATAAGTTTGTCCTAACTTCTTCGGTAGTGCCCACCATGTCTTACTTGGATGGTTTTTGAGATGGGAGGTAAATGGCTCTACAGCTATTGTTTTGTAGGGTTCTGCTTCAAGGATTTCTCAAAAAAGCACACTACTGAGGTATATGAACTGGCCGACTAATTTCAGAGGCTTGCCATTTAATGAAGAGATGACACCATTTTGATTAAAACACATGAACTCTGTTTTATATAGAGACCAATGTCTCTTGTTGCCTGCTCCAATGATGCAGAAGAGATTTGTCTTTGTAATATTACAGACAGGCGCTGTCATCAATCAGTGAAGGTGTCACGAGACAAGTGCGTGCGGGCAGAATGACCTGCAAAGTTAGACGTGATTTTAAAATAATCACAGATGTATTATCACGTGTTTCATTAGAGACATCAAACATTTGAGGATCTTCGATTTGTTCCCCAAAATCTCTATATAAGAAAACAAGTAATGAGATTTTGGCAGAGTTGAAGGCAGTTGTCAAAACGGGTGCATTAAAGGTTCCGGAGGCCCCGACCCATCCTACCCCAGTCTGCTACAACCTATCTGCTATGACAGGCGTGTGTCAAACAGCCAGCTCTCACCCACACCCCGTCACCACCAAGAGGAAGGGAGAAGAAGGACGCAACCTAAAATGAACTTTTCGAGTTGCAGTGATCATAGCTGAATAAAAATGACTGCTATATTTTTTTTCCTTACCTTCGAGTTTGAGTATTTCTTTTTCTGCAGACTTCTTTCTTTACAGCACAAAACGTTGGTCCTATGGTACATCTTGAAAAGAGACAATTTATAAAAAGTGGAATTTAAACTGGTATTATTAATATATAATTAATTTTTTCTGATATAAAACAATTTTGTCTTTTTTATTTCATTTCAGAATATGTCCATTACTGTATAAAGAAGATTCTTAGTCTTTATAAGAAAGCTCTTAATCCACCCTCATCTGTTGTATTGGTTGGTCATTCGATGGTAATTGTTTTAATCTTTTATTATTCTTTGTTTTTATTATTCATTTATTGCTTTTGTTTATTCAGTATATTGATATTTTATTCATTTGCTAGTTTAACTCCTAGCTTGCATATCACACATTGTTTTAAAACTTAGTTGAATAAAAAAGAGATTTTAAAAAGTCTATATTGTCACATAATTTAAGAGTTAAGGTTTACATACAAATACTTCATGAATTAAGTATTTGTTTCTTAATTTGATTGTTGGATGATATTTGACCTGAAAAGTTCTCATTGCCTTCTTGGTTGAGTTTAGAATATGCAGAGGGGTAAGACACCCCCATCCCTGCCTATAGGAGTGTCCTGGGTATGACACCAAACTGCATCTGATGGTGAGACTCCAGTTCTGTAGATCTGGGGAGTATAGAGTCATCCCTTAATCGCCATTACTCCCAGGTCCACTCTTCATAAATGGTCTAACTGATCCAAAAGAACTTTGATATTTTCCTGGAAGTTATCATCTCCATAACTTAGCCAATATACTGGGTTCCCTGGCAGTACTGAAGATATTTAGTTTAATCTCCACTCTTTAAAGACTACTGGCCCATTGGCCTAGTGAGTAGAGTGTTAGCCAATAGCCTGGGAGACCAGCATTCAATCCCAGGTTGAGTCATACCAAAAACTCCAAAAATGGTACTTGATGCCTCCTAGCTTTACACTCAGCATCATAAGGTAGAGATCAAGGGTAAAGTGGAGCAATCCAGGGAAAGGAGTAGCACCCTTCCCTTCATCTCAGTGTAGTAGCTATTGAAAAAGGAGCTTTTGGGGTCGCCCCCGACCTCAGTCACCAACTACATATCTAATAATGCACTAATACTGAATAAATGGATAGAAAAACAAGATAATCCCATTTACACATGCAAAAACATTTAATATATTCATAATATACATAGCAGTAGTATTGAAAAAATCCTAAGTGTCCCAATGGATGATATATAGTGATGTTGGTCTATAAACAAGCAGATGTAAAAGATTTACAAAAAAAAAAAAAAAATTGAGTAAAATGGTCATAGTGATGTTTTCTTTACTGTATAATGGCCGGGCAAGAGATGACATCTCATTTCACAAATTGCGGTAAAAAAGATGAGGATGGATTTTTGGGATTGTTCATCTGACACGCCACAAAGCACCTAATGGACATGCCCACTCTCCTTATGAGACAATTATCTATTGTCTCCCTACACTTTTTTAGTATTATTCAAACATGATTATACTCAGAGATGCATTTATTTAGGAGCTTTGAAAAACATTTTACTTTGGGTATAAGAAAATGATAATGAAATTTAGAAACATTTTCTTTTTTAATGAAGTTGTAAAGAACAATTTTAAGCAGGTATAATTTACTCCTGTTACTTAATTGCTACTTTAACCAGTTCAAAAAATCCTAACAAGTAGTATTTTAGGCCTTCTTTCCATATGAAGAAGGCTGTAGAAGGAATTGACCAAAATGTTTTAGGGACCACAAAATCAATAAAAAGAGATCAATAGACCAAACAACTCTTAAAATGATATCTTTTCTCAAAATGACATTATATTGGAAGAAAAACAACTAACCAAAACTTAATAATGAAAATACTTAATTTCTGTCTAAATTTCTGAGATGAGAAATTATGATTATCAAACCCAGATTTATACAAATTGACTATTGTCCCCGTCATTTATCTTTCAAGAACATTCAGGAATCTATCTTAGATTCCTGAAGAAGGCTGGAGTGTATAACAACTAAAAACTTGTGATTATAACACCCAAGATGAGGATTGCAGTTTGAATAAATCAGTATACAATAATTTGCCCCTCAAAATTCAAATAAAATAAACTATGAAGCAACTGTATTTGATATGAATTTAAGGCCACTTTTGATATTCTTTTATTTAAATTAGGTTCACTGATTTTGTGTGTAACTAGTATCCTTTATATATATATATATATATATGTATATGTTTATATATATATATACTTGTTTTTGTTTCAGGGAGGTGTTGTTGCCCGTGCCTTGTTTACTTTACCCAAATTTGTTGCTCGCCATGTCCATCTTATTTTTACACAGGCCACACCTCACCAACAGCCAGGTTTGTGAAATTTACTCTCAAAAAAAATTTTTTTTTAAAATCTTATCATTTCTGATAGCTTTATATTTCTACATTATTATCTGTAGGTCATGTGTGTATTGTGAAAGATGCTAAGATTACCCACCGCCAACAAATTCATAGGCCATATCTCATTCAAGAAATATTTCTCAAGATGTTTTTTCATAAAATACTGTCCTGTCGATGGGGCTTTGAATACCTTGACTATATCTCCAGCAGAGAGGTAACCCCCTAATCGCTGCCTAAAAATAAAAATAAAGGAGGTGTCCTCGGTATGACACTGAACTATATCTGATCATGAGGCACCAGTTCTGGAGTTCTGGAAGTGTTAAATACCTCTTTGTTACCCTTAATCCCAGGTCCTCTCTGCTCTGGCATAGTAGTGCCTGTTAGGGTCCCATCTATGGGTCAAATAGATCTATTTAAAAATTATTAGTATTAGATAAGAATATTTGATGCTGTTGTTTATCCACCTCAACAACCACCAGGTTTGTGTCATTTACTCTCAAAATATATTTTTTTTAAATCATAACATCTTTGATAAGTTTATATTTCAACAATATAATCATAATGTTTGTACTGTGAGGTCTGAAGATTTAAAATTCCCCCACCAATAAATTCATAAATCATCTCTCATTCAAGAAATACGTCTCAAGATGTGTTCTTTTATAAAATACCACCTTCTCAGTGAGATTTAGAGTATGCTGAAGGAATTTCCTGTACATGGGTAAGAATCTCCACCCCACAAAAAAAGCAGTGTCCTGAGCATGACACTAAACTACATCTGATGGTTAGTTCTGAAGATCTGAGGAGTATGGAGTACTCCTTCATTGCCATTGCTCCCAGGTTCACTCTTACTCAGAGTGGTATTAGTGTTAGAGTCCCATCTTTAAGTCAAATAGATTAAAGAATTATTTGTATTCAATTGGAATACTTGATGACATATAAGTAAATTATTTGAATGAACAATACTTGAAGCTATAATTGTTTACTCAGGAGTATCATTACTATTAGTTACTTAAAACCATATAACTGTGGGCAAACCAATTTCTCTTTAAAAATCATTCATATTTTATAAGACCAGTGGGTAGAGTGTTCACCAATGGTCCAGGAGACTAGGGTTCAATCCTAGGTTGGGTCATAGCAAAGACTTTAAAAATGGTACTTGTTACATCTTTGCTTAACACTCAGTATTATAAGGTACATATCAAGGGTTAAGTGGAGCAATCTAGGGAAAGGAGTAGCGCCCTCTCCTACACCTCGGTGTAGCAGCTATTGAAAAGGGAGCCTTCAGGTTGCCCTCAACTACGATTGCCAACTTTACTTACATATATATATAGAATATATGATTTGTAAATACATTTAACTGGCTCATTGGCCCAGTGGATAGAGTGTTCGCTAATGGTTCGGGAGACCTGGGTTCAATCCCAGTTTGTGTCATACCAATGACTTTAAAAATGGTACTTGATACCTCCTTGCTTAACACTCAGCAGTATAAGGTATGTATTAAGGGTAAAGTGGAGCAATCCAGGGAAAGGAGTAGCGCCCTCCTTTACACTTCAGTATAGTAGCTGTTGAAAAGGGAGCCTTTGGGTCATCCTCGACTATGGTCGCCAACTTTACTTTACTTATATACAAAAAAAACTCTTGAGAAACAACTACACAAAAAATGTAAATACGAATGTACAATGAACCCAATTTGCTAAACTGTATAACCCAGTCAGTTGGTGCTATAGAATATACCAACTGCATCTCTGTAAAGGGGTAAGAATCCTCCCAACAAGTGTCCTGGATATGGCACTAAACAATCTAATGGTGAGGCTCCAGTATTGAAGCTTTGAGAAATGTGGATTATCCCTTCATTGCCATTACTCCCAGATCCACTCTGACCCGGAGTGGTAGCACCTGATAGGGTCCTATCTCTGGGTCAAATATAACTGTTTGACACTGTGTGCAAACAAATAACTTATGCTAAATTGAATTGTTAGAAATAGAATTGTTTGACCATTTAACAAATGACTGTCTAATGAAATTATTTTTGATTCATACCAATACTTGAAACCATTTGACTGTGAGCCAAAAAAATGAGCTTAGGCTCATTTAAAAATGATAACAAAATGTGTTTAAAAACCATATATTTATTATAGATGTATAAACAAGATTTGGCTTTAAATAACCATACAATGGTTGATATGCCATAAAACCGAACCAAACAAAACCTAACCCCTCAACATAAGATAACCTAAGACAAGATGACATGGCATAAAAATCAGTCAATCATTGATATCATATTAGTGCAAATTGTTTATACTAAGAAAAGTAACTTGAAAGGATTATTATTATTAATTACTCAAAATTATTGGCATAATGGTTAGAGTGTTTGCCAATGGCCCAGGAGACTTGATGCTACCTTGCTTAACACTCAGCATTATAAGGTAAGGATCAAGGGCAAAGTGGAGCAATCCAGGGTAAGGAGTAGTGCCCTCACCTACACCTTGGTGTAGTAGCTATCGAAAAGGGAGCCTTCGGTTCACCCTCGACTACGGTTGCCTTACTTACTACTTACTATATAACTGTGTAAACAAATGACTATTACTAAATAGAAGTAATTACTTGAAACCATATGATTATTAATATTAGAAAGAAATACTTAGAACCATATTACTGTATGCAAATTATTTATGTTCAATAAGAATACTTGATATCACATAATTACATGAAAAAGAAAATTCTTAAACAACTACACAAAAACTGTAAATAGTAATGTACAATGAATGCAATTCCCTAACCTCTAGGCACGAAATAGGTCTACTGGGTGGAACGATAAAACAACACTACTGCTTTATTTTAAAACTTTTATTGAAAAACTCAATTCAGGTAACTTGATTATGTAGTAGATCTGACATCTATTCAATGTAGCCGCCTTCAGCCTCAATCCCCGCCTTGTTATGGATCCGGAACTGGGAGCATACCTTTTCCACAAGTGCCAGCAGGAGCTCAGCGAATGGCGGCGATCAGGCTGGCTTTGGTGTTGTGGGAGGTCATGTTGGTGATGTTCTCGACATATGACCAAACAAAGTAGTCCAGCAGGTTCAGGTTGGGGGAGGAGAGGGCGTCCAGTGAGAGAAGGGTACAAAGTCATAACACTCCTTCTGAAGCCAAGCCTGGGGCTCTTTAGACTTGTGGGCCAGCACTGAGTCCTGCTGCCACCCCCAGGGTCTGCCACCGGCCACCTGATTGCACCAGAGGATCACCACACTCTTCAGCACATCCAGGTACACTTTGGTGTTGACTTTCAAGTTGACTTCAAAGATGTGAGGTGGCATGATGTGGCCCTCACTTGAAACCACACTGAAAACCATAGCCGTAGCCGGAAACTTTGTTTTCATCACCCTGGGCACGTTGAACCGTCCAGATTTGCATTTTGAAGGTGCTGGCAATGGTCCTGTTGTCATAACTTGGATTGGTAGAGAACATGAGTTGTACAGCAGCGCATCTCCGATCTCACTCATTAAACATTGTGTCACTTTCAAACATGATAGAAGGCTCCTATCGCTCTTGGGATTTGAACACAACTGGCCAATTAGTAGATGGTTTGCAACAAAAAAAGAAAACCGGTTTTCATTAAACGGAAATAGAATCATGTTGTCTTTTCTAGGGTGACAATTTTATCTTTCCACCCTGTTGGTTTGACCTGCCATTAAGATCAATCAATCATTCATAAAATAATATTTCCCACTCAGTTTCTGCACAAGTTAATTCCTGCAGTTAAAATGAGTTAAAAAAATTATTCTGCCAATAAACTCCTTGTTTTGGTTGGTTGGTTTTTATGGCATATCAACCTTTGTAGGTTATTTAATGCCAAATCCATTTTTATACAAATTATCAGTTCTATTTCAAACAATTCAGTTTAGCATGTGTACGCTGTTTAATTGTTAAAAACATTTCTATTTCAAGCTATTCAGTATAGTTAAACAGTTTTATTCAAACAATTCAGTTTAGCATAAGTATGCAGTTTAGTTCTATTTAACCCATAGATGTATATCAGGTACTACCACTCCAGGCCTGAGTGGACCTGGGAGCAATGGTAATGAAGGAGTACTCAGTGTTCTCCAAAGTTCCAGCATTACTGGAACCTCACCAAGAATTTGCACTAAATACCCTATAATGGTTGATGTGCCATAAAACCCAACCAAACCAATCATCATAGGAAATGTAATCAATAACCCAAGTTCAAATGCTGGACAAAGTTTTTGATATTTCATTTTGCCTTAATTCTCTTGGAAAAAGCATAAATCCATCTCATCTCAGACTGGGTTCTTTGGCCTTGGTTAAGCTTCTGGTCTAGAACCTGGAAAACTGAATTCAAACCAGTTGTACTCCACTTACAAATTGATCTTGAGTCACACTTTTGCGCTGGTGGAGAAGTTGGGTTAAGAAACTAAATTACATATACAGAGTGACCCATAAGATATTTATAATTTACATATACAGGGTGGCCCATAAAAGACTGACACATGAAAAGATTTTATCATTTAGTCTTTTGAATCATAAAATATAACCCAAGGAAATATATTTTTAGTTATTTGTAAAAAAATCATATCTAGTAAATGGTCACAATTTTCATGGATATAAAGTTGCCCCCTAATTCAAATTCTTTACATAACTTTGCTCAAATTTCCTGTGGTTAATTCTCGTATATCTGCATGAATATTATTGGATTATGAATTTTATTCTGGAGGTGTTGTAATGTCTTAGAGTTATTCACATATAAAAAGCTTCTTTTAAATAACCCTACAAAAAAAAGTTTAGTTGACAAAGTGGGTGAATGGGGTGACCATTTAGATTTTGAATTACTTGAAATTATTTTGCCACTGAAAATTTTTTTTTGTTGAAATTATAAACCTCTCAATTGAAGAGTAGAATTCTGTTATTTTAATTTGTTCTTTCACATTGTAACTTGATGTTTTCAATTTGCCCAGGTTACTTAAAATTTCTGAAAAATAATATGAAAATTAAATTGAAACCAAGAAATTTATGAATTTTTAAAATGTTTCAGTATTTTGTGGGTATTTACTACCAGAATATAAAGTGTGCTTAGTATAACAGTTGTTGTCAGAAGAAAATCTGTCGTACCACATCCTGTGTGTAGTTCTCTGTCCATAATGGAGGGAGTTTCTTTTTGGTCATTGATCATTGGTCACATAACTTTTTAACCTTTTGTCTTAACTACTATCTTTAAAAAATCTTTATTTTTTTTATTTGCTTCTTGTAAGATTACTATATAACCTTTGTGGTTAAATTTTTCAGCACTGGTAGGTTTCTCTATGTTCTTGGAGATAGTTGGAAAATGTATCTGTCTAAATGTTGCATGAACAATGAAAACGTGAAGGAGTTTAATTGTCCTAATAATTTAGTATAAATGACTTTTCTCAAAATTATAATTATAGATATTATCATAAGTTTTCTTTTAAAAGAATTGCTTCCCTTGCATTTAATTTTACCTTTTTCTAATTTTTGCAGCCAAAATACCTGGTGTACATAGATCTTCAGTGTACAGTAATCAGGAATTATAATTTGGCTTAGCTTCAGGGGCCATTCTCCTCGAGGGCCCCTCCTCTCCTGAAGGGTTGTAGTGTTAGGATTAAAGTAAATTTAGAAATATGCCTACAAGCTGGTGATGTTACATGCTAATCAGTTTTTACTGCCTCTACATTGAGTAGTAAAAATGAAATGTGCATACTATGTGATTGCCCAGTCGGCTGGGGCTGTAGAATACACCGCCTGCTTCTCTGCAGAGGGGTAAGACCCCCCCCCCAACGAGTGTCCTGTTATGACACTAAACAATCTGATGGTGAAGTTTCAGCAATGCTGGAGCTTTGGAGAATGCGGAGTACCACTTTATTGCCATCACTCCCAGGTCCACTCTGACCCGGAGTGGTAGCACCTGATAAGGGTCCTATCTATGGGTTAAATAGAACTAACGGCATTCTTATGCTAAACTGAATATCTTGAAATAGAAATGTTTTTTGATATTGAAACTGTATTTACTCTAAACTAAATTGTTTAACATAGAACTGTTCTGACATGTAACTGTGTGTAAACAAAATCTCAACTTTTACTAAACTGAACAGCTCGAAATAGAAATGTTTTTTACAATTAAACTGTACTTACATTTAAACTCCGTGCTTATGCTAAACTGAATTGTTTTAAATTGAACTATTTTTGACATTTGAAACTGTACTTACACTAAACTGAATTGTTATATATAACTGCTTGAATAGTTTGAAATAGAAATGTTTTTGACAATTAAACTGTGTACTCATGCTGAACTGATTATTTACATAAAAATGGATTTGGCATTAAATAACCTACAAAGGTTGATATGCCATAAAACCCACCAAACCAAACCATACTATGTGAGTCGGGTGTCTCTATGCCGTATTAGCTAATGTGCTGGACTAGTAAGTGGGTTCAAATTTTAGTCACACTATTACATTCGCTTTTGTACTAATACTGTTGGGAAAGATATGAATCTCCTTATTCTGCTAGCTATTGGTTAAATAATACCACTACTGTAGGATACACCAACTGCATCTCTGCAGAGGGGTAAGACTCCACCCACCTCCAATGAATGTTCTGGATATGGAATTAAACAATCTGATGAGGAAGCTCCAATCCTAGAGCTTTGAGGAATTTAGAGTACCCCTTCATTGCCATTGCTCCCAGGTTCACTCTGACTCAGAGTGATAGCACATGATAAAGTCCTGTCTATGAATCAAATAGAACTGTTAGACTATTTAAGCTGTGTGCAAACATATGAATGATACTAAATTGAATTGTCAGAAATAGAACTGTTTGATCATTTAACTGTGTGTAAACAAATGACTGAAGTTTAATTGAATTGGTAATGATACATAACAGTACTTGGAACCATTTAACTTTGTGCAGACAAATGATTAATATTGACTAGAATTATTAGTGTTAAATAGCAATACTTGAAACTGTTTCAATGTGTGGCTGAATTGAATTATTCGTATTACATAGCAATGCTTGTAACCACTTCACTGTGTGTAAACAAATAATTAATATAGAATTATAAGTGTTAGCAATAATTGAAACCATTTGAAACAATAGCAATTCTAGAGTGCAAACATTAGTTCTGATTCATTTAAAAATGAAATTGCCTACAAATTATTATTTAAATGTGTGCAAGCAAATAACTGATGTTATGTTGTTTCTGTTACATAGCAATACTCAAAACCATTTAACTCCATGCAAACAAATGATTAATAGTAAATAGAAATATTTATATTTGATAGAAATACTTGAAACCATTTAACTGTGTAGAAAAGAATGAGCTCAGACTCACTTAAATATGTATTTACAAAATGTGTTTACAAATCTTATGTTTTTTATATATACATAAAAACAGGATTTGTCATTAAGTAACCAACAATGCTTGATATGCCATAAAACCAAACTAAACTAAAGCAAACTACTGTTCTTCTACAAGGATGGATTTAACATTAAATAACCCACAAAAATTGGTATGCCCTTAAACAAAATGAACTATATTACCTCATATGAAATATGGGGAATTTTGCAAAGTTCCTCATAATCAAAATGAGTTAATTCTGTTCTGTTAATAAAGTTCACAAGCATGGAACCAGTTATACTCATTCCCTGCACAGTAATTATATTTCTTAATTACATTAACTAACACATGGTCAATTTATTAATACAACTCATGCTTATACATATGAACAAGGCCAGAAATAGTCATAATTTCCTTGACTCGTTGTCATGAGGTCTAAGCTTAGTTTCCTTCTTTTTTTTCCTCATTCTGCCTAAAACAAAAACACAACTGGTAAGTGTTCCTGTGACTAATGTAAAATTTGTGGACCTTAGTCGAGGGTGACCCGAAGGCTTCCTTTTCAGTAGCTACCACACCAAGGGGTAGTGAGGGTGCTACTCCATTCCCTGGATTGCTCCACTTTACCCTTGATCCTTACTTTATAATGCTGAGTGTTAAGCAAGGCAGCATCAAGTACCATTTTTTGAGTCTTTGGTATGACTCCACCTGGGATTGTACCCCAGTCTCCCAGACCATTCGTGCACACTCTACTCATTCAACCAATGGCCCGGTTGAACGGTAATATAGTAGTAAGTTTGAACTTGGTCATGCTATTGCATTCTCTTTCAGACTAATATCCTTCAGGAAAGTTATAAACTTTCTTATTCTCTTCGTGAGAGCATTTCTCTTTCTGGTTTTGCTCTACTGAAAAAGAAAAAATGTAAATGAAACATTGAGATCCAGGGTCCAAACAACTCTTAGAGGCCCTGTCAGTGGGGTTTAAAATATGTCGGTTGTATCATCCTTTGCTGAGGTGTAAGATCCCCTCCCTCCCTAAAAGGGGTGTCCTGGGTATGACGCTGTTATATACTCTACCTGTGAACATTAATGGGTATGTCCCATAAATATATTGGACACTATTGTAAGAGGGGTTGTAAACTTCTGTTGAGGTTATTTCTCATTCAGTAACCTTTTGTTAGGTTACAACAGATGCTAAACAGCATCTGATGGTGAGGCTTTAATTATGGAGCTATGGTGAGTGTAGAGTACACTTTCATTGATATTATTCCTAGGTTTCATCTTACTTAGAGTGGTAGTAACTGTTGGGTCACATCTATAAGTATTTACTGAACCCCTCTGCTACAAGGTCAATTTTTAAGCAGAGTAAAAATCGTTTGGATTCAGTTTTCATTCTCTTAGACTGGTTACCTCATCAATTCTAAAGACCCCAGTTTGCTTATTATTTTTCCATAGCTGGAAGTGAACAAGTGAATTTATGTCTTTCCCAAAGATATTAGCAGAAAAGAAAATGCATTGGTCTTGTCTCAGATTTGAACTTAGGTCACTGATTCTATTTCTGATGACAATAACCATTATGCTAAGCATTATATTATATTAGGGATCCATATTTGAATCGAACAGATCTTTTCAAAAATTATCACTATTAGATAGGCATACTTGAAACTATATAATTGTGAAAGCAAATGATTATTATCAAATAAGAATCGTTAATTTAAACTATATCAACATGAACATCATCAAGTGGTGCTTAATGCATGGATTCTCTTGACTCTCTTTCACCATCCCTCTCAATCATCATTGCTCCTGTCAGGTCTTCCAGACGACATCCAGTGTCTGCACAGGGCTGATCAATATAGGTCTTTACTGGTTGGCTAATACTGCTATGTCCATGTGTAGGAGTCCACAGGGGAACTTTACTTATGAGTTCATTCCTGCTTCTCTAGCAATGCCTAGCATGTCTTATTGATCTTACTTGGATGGTTTGTGAGATAGGAGGTAAGTGGCTGTACAGCAGCTGTTTCAGTGTATTAGTTCAAAACAGCACACAACACCTTTGTTAATCTCCCATTTAGCTCTCAGAGTACTTTTTTAAAAAATCCAAGTGGTGCAGCCATACAATAGTGCCGACACAGTTATAGTTTGGAAGAATTCCTGTTTTATTTTATCAGGGTGATTAGATTTTCATATGGTCTACATGTCGATAATAGTCTATCCCTTTTCTTTGCATATATTGACATCACTTTTATTAGATGAGATATTCCTGCCAAGGTATGTGAAATGGCTTCCTAATATCAGAGGCTTGTCATTAACCCAACTAGAATTTACATGCCATAAAACCAACATCCAACCAATCAACACTTAGAACAATCTCTTTTTTTTTTTTTTCCTTGTAGTGGTATCTCTGGACAAGTATTTGGTGAATTTCTATAACAAAGTGAACCGTTATTGGGTTGAGAATAGTGACACTGTGCTGGCCAATGTAACAATTATATCGACTGGAGGAGGTGAGCGAGATTATCAGGTGCCTACTTGGAGTACATCTCTCAGTAAGGTAAGTTCTTTCTTTTCTCTAGAGAAACATGGGGAAACATTCCTCTGTCATTTTTGCAGGTTCAAACAAATGCAAAAATGTTTTTTCATGTTATATACAGGGTGTTTTAGAAAAATTGATACCATTTGAAATGTACTCGGAAGTTCACCTACCAAGGAAGCAGCATCTTGTCTACCAAAAATGACATCAATATGTGACTAGCAGAGGCATGGACGGCTATCGATAGGCTATCAATCATATGGAAGTCAGACCTATCTGATGAAATAAACTGAAATTTTTTTCCTAGCAGCAGCTGTGTCCCTACTGCTGTATGGATGCACCACTTAGACACTGAATAAGTGCATGGAGAAAAAACTTTACAGCAATTGCACAAGGATGCTACGAGCTATATTGTAAAAATCCTGGAAGCAACATCCCACAAAATGGCAGCTGTATGGCTACCTACCACCCATCTGGAAGACCATCCAAATTAGATGAACAAGACATGTGGAACACTGCTAGAGGACCAAGGATGACCTCATAACCGATATTCTCCTAGGGACCCCTTCACATGGACATGCAAGTGTAGAACGACCAATTAGAACTTATCTACAACAGCTCTGTACTGAAACAGGATGTAATCTGGAAGTGATGGATGATAGAGATAGGCGGTGAAAGAGAAGTGTTGTATACTCACATAATAAATATGCTTATATACACATATACATGTTCATGCAGAATGAATCACAACGACACAATGATAAAGGACGAGCAAAGACTTCTTTAGAAAAATATGTACCTCTCATTTTATTGTAAGGGTTCGAAAAGGGTTACTCAGAGTTTTACTGTGAGAGGGAGTTGGTGACCGAACAGAACTGCAATATATTGACCTCCACTCTTATGGCTGTCAGCGTTGTGTCTTTCTCGTTCTCCAGGGTTGCTCAACCGGAGGCCCAGGGGCCCAGCTCTCTCCTGGATGATGGCTTTCTTTACTGCATCCTATCACCAACTGGTCTCCAAAACTCCATCAGTGGTCCCGAGGGCCCCTTCAGCCGGGTTTGGCTTTCCCTACCACATCTTTACTCCTACATCTCTGATTCCCTACTGTCTGACTTCCTGTCTTGACCGAGTTATATAATAGTTCAACGCCCACTCAATCACCCACTCAATCTTTGGAATGGCATGTTTGATCGTCATCAAGTGGAAATAACTGTCATGCAGTTCAGAGGTCACTCTCTTCCGGTGCATCAGTCTATGAGGGTATAATGGGCTTTTACTTTGTCCCATTTCGTCAGCCAAAATCTGCCTACGCGATTTCTTTCGATTACTGGCCATTGGAATGTGTCACTTCCTTCCGGTGCATCACTTTGGAAAGGCATGTTTGGCCGGGTTGAAGGTCAATATATAACAGAAGTAGGGAAATCTGTGCGAGCAGCATGAGATGATGATGATGATCTAATAAGTTGACCAATTTGCATTCAAATGATCTGAAATTTTAACATGTAGAAGCAACTGAAAATTTAATGTTTAATGTTTTTTTCTTTTCAGGTATAGATTCACTGGCAAAGAAAAGGTACTTAAATATTAAACATAAAATTTTGAGTTGTTTCTACTCATGCTGTTAAAATTTCAAATCATTTGAATGAGAATTGGTCAAGTTATTACTTTAAAACTGTATTTTAGTTTGGTAGTCTAGGGAACTACTGCATTTTAGAAATATAGTTGTTTTTTTCCAAAGGACCACTTTTTTTTAATAATTGGTCTACCTCTGCAGCCCACTATGTTTAAGAATTATTCTTTTGTCAACTTCATGGATGAACATGGCAAGGTAATACTCATTATATCCTATAACTTACTGGTCATACTCATTATATCCTATAACTTACAGGTAATACTCATTATATCCTATAACTTACAGATCTTAAGCTTGTGGCTTGCAGTGGACTCTGAAAAAGACTGATGGGATTGGATGGAATATACATCCTAACACACATTAGGGTCTCTGTATAAGAATATAGTCTAGTCTGGAAGACCATTTTTTAAATAAATTGTTTGTCATGTGAGTGATTAAAATATGTGTAAGCAGGGATAACCCTTCCAAGACCTCCCCAAGTCCCACGCAAAAGCAGATCATTGATTTTGATATACTGCACCAAATAACACTTGTTCTACTTTCCAACATTGTCAGCAGGACTTAAAATATGCTGACTGTATCCCCTGGTGTTTTGGATATGACACTAAACTGCCTTTTATAGTGAGTTTGGGAAATTTGGTCATGTAGAATACACTTCGTTTATTGTTTGCCAGGCAAGTGAGCAGAAGAAAGAACACAGCCAAAGCAAAACTTAAAGCAGCAAACCAACAAGAAAGAATAAAACTGTGGAAACAGCACTTCGAAAACTTACTTGGAAACCCACCAAAAATAACGCATGAACCAATCACCAGAATAATTAGCAAACAATTAGACATTAAACTTGGACCGTTCACACAAGAAGAACTCGACTCGGTTCTCAGAAAAATTAAAAATAGGAAAGCTGCAGGGCTGGACGAAATTCCACCGGAAGTATGAAAGACCAGACAATTCGACGACATACTGCTCCGACACTGCAACGCAGTATACAATCAAAATCCGATAGATAGATGGATGAAGGGATGCATACTCCCCTTCCCTAAAAAGGGGCACCTCGGATTAGCCAAAAACTACCGAGGCATAACACTTACATCCATAGCTGCCAAAATCTACAATGCCCTACTACGAAACCGAATAGAACCCAAAATCGACAACATACTTAGAAAAAACCAAAATGGCTTCCGAAGAAATAGATCCACGACCTCACAAATATTAACCATCCGCAGAATCCTTGAAGGTGTACAGGCAAAGAACCTACAAGCGACATTAATATTTGTCGACTTTACCAAGGCTTTCGACTCCATTCACAGAGGAAAGATGGAACAAATCCTACTAGCGTACGGCATACCTAAAGAAACCGTAGTGGCAATAACGATTCTCTATAGAAACACTAAAGTAAAAGTACGATCACCAGATGGAGACACAGAATACTTCGACATTGTAGCAGGAGTACTACAAGGGGACACGCTGGCTCCGTACCTCTTTATCATTTGTCTAGACTACGTACTTAGAACATCGATTGACAAAATCAAAGAGAATGGCTTCGAACTGACGAAGAAAAGAAGCAGAAGATACCCCGCAACAACAATTACCGACGCCGATTACGCCGATGACATAGCGATACTGGCAAATACACCTGACCAAGCCGAAACACTTCTGCATAGTTTGGAACGAGCAGCAGCAAGCATAGGCCTCCATGTTAATGCACACAAAACGGAATATATGTGCTATAACCAAACGGGGGACATCTACACTCTAAAAGGAACCCCTCTTAAACTAGTAGACAAATTCACGTACCAAGGAAGCAGCGTCGAATCAACCGAAAAGGACATCGAAACGAGGTTAACGAAAGCATGGACAGCTATCAATAGGCTATCGACTATATGGAAATCAGACCTAACCGATAAAATGAAACGCAGTTTCTTCCAGGCAGCAGTCACATCGATACTGCTATATGGATGCACTACATGGACGCTAACAAAATGGCTGGAGAAGAAACTAGATGGCAATTACACAAGAATGCTGCGTGCAATCCTGAACAAGTCCTGGCAGCAACACCCCACAAGACACCAACTGTACGGCCACCTGCCCCCTATCACGAAAACTATTCAAGTTAGACGAACCAGACATGCAGGACATTGCTGGAGAAGCAGAGATGAACTCATAAGAGATGTACTCTTATGGATCCCCACACATGGCTGCGCAAAAGCAGGACGACCAGCACGAACGTACATTCAGCAGCTATGTGAGGATACAGGTTGTTGTCCTGAAGACCTACCTAGGGCGATGAACGATAGGGAGGAGTGGCGAGAGAGGGTCAGGGATATCCGTGCTGCCAGCACGATATGATGATGATGATGAGAATACACTTTCATTGCTATTACTCCATGGTCCATTTTGTTCTGGAATGGTAGTACCTGTTAGGGTCCCATTTATGGGTCAAGTAGATCTGTTTAGAAATCATTCTTATTTGATAAAAATAAGTGCAAAAAAAAACTCTTAAAAAAGAACTAAAAAAAATGTAAATATGAATATAATTCTCAAACCTCTTGGCATAAAATAACCCTAGATAGGTTGACATGCCATTAAAATCTATTTATCATTGTTCCACTTTCATGTTAGGAAATTGTTTCCTTCCTGATTTCTATGGTAAGTACCACATAGTTACTGAGTGGATTGGAAATCCTTTCAATTATTTACACAGTTGGCTGTTTGAATGTTAGCTCATTATGAAATTTTTCCTCACAAGAAACATTTCTCATTCAATTTTTTTGTATAGCAAACCCTACTATATTTTAACATTTTTTTAATTCAATTTCTTTGGTAGTCTATCCCTAGGGAACCATATTTTAAGTCCTGCTGGTAGATTTGGAAAGTAGAACAAATGTTATTTGGTGCAGTTTATCAAAATTAACAATCTGCTTTTGTGTGGGATTTCAGAAGGTCTTGGAATGATTATCCCTGTTTACACATATTTCAGTCACTCAAATAAAAAACAATTCAGTTAATAAATGGTCTTTCAGACTGGATTATATATTCTTATACAGAGACCCTAATGTGTGTTTGGGTGTATATCATTTCTTATTTGATTTCTTTGTATAACAAAGTCTACTGTTTTTTAAAAGTTGTAATAGTAATAAGACTAGTAAACATAAGTTTATAAACTGCAAGGAAACACTGGGAAAAAAAGTTGGATAAAAAAGGGTTTAATTACATGAGGTACATGGATTTAACAATATATTATAGACACTTACAGTTCAGCACAGCAAATGTGTAACAGCTCTTGTTCTTCTAGCATTGTGCCACCGTTTGTTCCCTTTATAGCCAATGGATGTGTCTATGTTCACCAAACAAGAGTGGAGAGGTTCAACTAGTCTTTGTACACAACAGAGACATATAGGAGGAACCTTAAATATGATATGAAATATATTGGAAATATATACCATATACATTCTAATGTTGTCTTGATTGTTATTGTAGGATGATTTACGCAACTCGTGTTTGACTCCAAATCTGAATATATCCATAGTGAGGGTCAGATTTTTTTAAAAGTCTATTTACAAAATGCAGTACATATCTTTACATCAGCATAAAAAATATCACTATTGTTATAATATTAATTTCACTTTATTTTTCTTTTGTTTTACAGATTGCCAACGACAAAATGTCAATTAGTGCTGCGGTGAGTTTATTTGATATTATTGTTATCATTTACATTGTTCATGCCTTGAGTATTGGGTGGGGTGTCCTTGTGGTGTAATAGTTAAAGCAATGGACTGCGGAATCGTAGTAAGTGAGTTCAAACTCCAGTCACGCTATTACGTTCACTTTCGGGCAAATACCCCTGGGAAAGTATGAACCCCGCTTATCCTCCCATCTATGGGTTAAATAGTACCACTACTGTACTTCTAGGGAAGAATGGCTTTGGCATTAAATAACCTACAAAGGTTAATATGCCATTAAACAAAGAAACCAAACCAAACCTTAAGTATTATTTCTTACTTCTTCAAAGGTCATCAGTTTACAGAATAGAATCAGTGTAGTATCTGCACACACAGGCTAACTTACTATTTCCAAGTTACTTTTACTGGACTGTTCAACCAGCAGAACCCTGGAACAACAGATATGACATTTGCTAGCTTACCTCTAGGTAAGACATTTGAATTGGAGGCAGGGAGGGGCTTGAATAAATAAGGGGATTAAATGAGGGTTGTTTAATAAATAAAGGGAATTTTTTTTTTTTTTTTTCAAATCAAAATAATTTTCTTTTTCAGAATTTTTCTCATAAATGTAAACTCTGCATTGTTTGAAATTGGTTTATAGAAAAAAATTATCTTAATCTTATAAAAAAATATTTGTTTTGATTCTATTCAAAATGGTGGCAAATCAAACAGTGTTCCAGTGGCTGATAAGTGCAAACAATGTGAAATTTATTAAAGAATGTATAATGGGGAGAAGCCTGTCTTAGTCAAGAAAATGTTTAATAGGCTAAATATGGGTTTGCTATTAAGAGTCTGAATTAAAAAGCTAGTCTACAGAAGACTTAACCCCAACTTCCACTTTACATTGGCAATATAGTCCAGCCAGCCCCAATCATCTCTTGGTCTATCAAGTCTTGTGAACTCAGCAACTCCTGGTTAACTGCTGTTTTCTTCCAGGGGTGCTAGATCAAGCATATCTTGTTAAACCTAGTTCACTAGACAAGATTTTGAACTCATCTATCTCTCTCTCCTTCTCTCTCTCTCTCTATATATATATATATATATATATATATATATATATATATATATATATTGTGTGTGTGTTATATATATTCTTTCCTTTCACCTGGTTTTCTTTTCATTTTTCTGTAGCTTTCTTCTCCACCTAACTACCTCCTTCACATTTCCTTTTTCCTTAATATTATTGTACTGGATTCTTGGCCAGAAAACATAATTGATTCATGTTCATAAGAGTTGGATATTGGACAATTACTATACTCTGATTCTTGGCAGAAAAGTATAATGTTTATATATGTGAACTAACAGGCAACATAATTCTATAGATGCTTCTGTTTCGAGAAATAGGAAGAAAATTATTTTATTTTGTAATCATTATGATTAATTGTTGGTTATTTTTAATCTTCAGACAACAGCTGTTCCTTATGCTTGGGTCTCTACTGATCATCTTTGTGCGGTTTGGTAAGTAACAAGCTTTATTATTTAATCCAGTATTTCTCAAGCTGTGTGCCATGGTACATTAGAGTGCTGTATGAATTTTTCCCAAATTTGCAAAGCCCAGTTGGCTGGGACTGTAGAATACACTGACTACATCTCTGCAGAGGAGTAAGAACATCTCCCCCTCCAATGAGTGTCTTGGATATGATGCTAAACAATCTGATGGTGAGGCTTCAGTAATGCTGGAGCTTTAGGGAATGTGGAGTACCCCTTCATTGCCATTGCTCTGGACTGGAGTGGTAGCACCTGATAGTCCTATCTATGGGTCAAATAGAACTGTTTGATATTTAAACTGAGTGCAAACAAATGACTTATGCTAAATTAAATTGTTAGAAATAGAACTGTTTGATCATTTAATTGTGTGCAAACAAATGATTGATGTTTAATTGAATTGTTGGTGATACATAGCAGTACTTGAAACCATTTAACCATTTTCCCTCTTTTTTTAATCTAATCATATTTCCATTAATAGTCTGATCTTCTTTTCTCTATGTATTTACCCAACCCCTCCACCACAGGCAGGATGTGACATAATCCTTAAGCAAAGTACTGCTAGTTTGAAATCAGTTTTCCTTCTTGACTGATTGCCTTACCAAGGCTAGAGAACTCAGTCTGTCCTAATATTTACCCATAGCTGGGCCGCTTTTCTATACCAGCTCCTTTAAATCACTGAACAAAAACAACCAGAAATGTCACACCCCTCATCATCTCAATCCAGAGACCCCTCAACATCAAGAATAAAATAACCCCCCCCCAAAATTATTAAACAAGTCTATACAAACTAACCATGCAACTCCCAAAGATCAAGCAAAATCCTAAAATGAATATTGAAACTGACTACATTATTGCAAACCACAATCTAGCAGATAAATAATAAAAATATAAGAATAAATGTTATAAAAAAATGCAGTAATATCAATGAAAAAAGGCCATTCACAAAGCACGCATCTGTGTAACAAAATTTATCTTCTAACATCTGGCTTGTACTCTAACAATTTTTTTTAAGCACAGATAAAGAATAGCTGTAGGGCCACCTGCCTCTCATCTCACAAACCAAGTAAGACGAATAAGACATACTGGAGAAGTAAGGACGAACTCATAAGTTATTTTCTCTTAAACCGGCTCATTGGCCTAGTGGGTAGAGTGTTCGCCAATGGTCTGGAAGACCAGGGTCAAGTCATACCAAAGACTTTAAAAATGGTACTTGATACCTCCTTGCTTAACACTCAGCATTATAAGGTACATATCAAGGGTAAAGTGGAGCAATCCAGGGAAAGTAGTAGCGCCCTCCCCTCTAGCTATTGAAAAAGTCGCCCTCGACTATGGTCACCAACTTACTTTTACTTATGGACTCGTACACATGGACACACCAGTGCTGGCCAACCAGCTAAGACTTACATTCATTAGCTCTATGTGGACACTGAGTGCTCTCTAGAGAACCTCCCTGGAGCAATGAATGATAGGGATAGATGAATGAAGAGAGAATCAAGGGAATTTGTGCTGTCAGCACAACATCATCATCATGATAGTGTAAATAAGTCTTTTGCAATGGCTTTTTTTTCTTATGAGATTTTAACCTTTTTTCTTTGTCTAATGGCTTATCAACCTTTATGGGTTATTTAATGTCAAAGCCTTTCCTGTAGAAGAATAGTTGTTGAACTAATTAACCCATAGCTGAGAAGGATAAGGGAGTTCATATCTTTCCCAAGGGTATTTGTCCAAAAGTGAATGTAATAGTATGACGAGATGAGTGCCTCTTAAGACAAAATATGATTTAATAAATACATAATGTTATGAACTGGCTCCCATCGCTAAGCCACCTTTCAAAGCCACACTGGGGGCATGTCCTCGTGGTGTAATGGTTAAAGCACTGGACTGCGGTATCAAAGTAAGTGAGTTCGAACTCCAGTTGTGCTATTGTGTTCACTTTCAGACAAATACTCTTGGGAAAGGTATAAATCTCGTTATCCTTTCAGCTATGGGTTAAATAGTACTACAATTGTACTTCTAGAAGGATGGAGTTGGCATTAAATAATCCAAGAAGGTTGATATGCCATTAAACAACAAACAAACAAAGCCATACTGCTTACTGACTTTCTAAGATGAGTGTTGATTTAGCAGCAGCTCAATTTCATGTCTAAAAACCAGACAGGCAAAATTAAGAACAATGACAAGCAATTACAATTAGATGGAGAAAAGATAAATATTAAGAACAGGAAAGGAAGAAACCTTTCTGTTTTTATCTAAAAACTGGGCAAATCCAGTTTGACAATTCAAAAGGTTTCTGGCAGTAGGAATTCAAAAATAAAACACAGTGTGACACTTGTGTAGAGTCCCAAAGAAAAACATGGTACATGAACAAAAAACAAAAAAAAACGCAGAACAAACTCCAACAAAGTTCAGTAATACATCAACAAAAGTCAGACACTTCCTTGGGATTTAAACAGTCTCTTGTTGTAGAGCTGTCTCTTCTATGTCTCCTCTCAACAACCTTTCATACTATCCCTAAAACGTGCTCTTTTTCCGGTATTTCTAAGTATCCTCCATTTCCTTTTAGTTGGTCTGTCACTCAAACAACTCTTTCTTTCTCCCAGCATTGTAGTTTTTGCCAATAGGAGAAAAGAAAGAATTTGTGTTGTCACATTTGTAACACTAGTTCAGATGCATAATCTCTTATCGGAATCCGATTTACACCCTGTGCAGAACTAGATTATAATAATAACCTGTAGTGCTGGTTTTCAACTATTTTTTTTTTAATTAATCATGAATCAACAGCTGAGATCCCCAGGACAGTCATCTTCATCATCAATGCATGGTAACAGCATGGATTCCCTTGACTCTCCCTCACCATCCATTCCTATCTGCCATCACCCTTAATAGGTCATTTGTGTGAACAGAGCTGATTATGAGTTTTTGTTGGTCGACCAAGTGTGTCCATGTATAGGAGCCCATTTGAGAATGTCACTTATAAGCTATCCTTGCTTTCCAGCAGGTCTTGTTCGTTTCACTTGCATGGTTAACAAGATGGGAAGCAGGTGGCTGTCGAGCTGCTGTTTTGTAGAGTGCTACTTCAAAGCTTTGTTTAAAATATCACACAGTAGCCTTGTGTAGTTCTAATCTTGCTTTTTCTCCATTGATTTTTTTAGTGTCCAAGTGATGCAACCATATAATAGTACTGATATGACAACAGGTTGGAAGAATTGGTTTTCGGTTTTTCGGTTAATGACATATCAAACTTTGTAGGTTATTTAATGCCAAAGCCATCCTTCGAGAAGAACAGTAGTGGTACTATTTAACCCTTAGTTGGGGGAATAAGGGGACTCGTACTTTTCCCAAGGTTATTTGTTCAAAAGTGAACGTAATAGTGTGACTGGAGTTCAAACTTGCTTACTACGATCACACAGTCCATCACTTTAACCATTACACCACAAGGACGCCTCTCAGGTTGGAAGAAATTCTGTTTTATTTTCAGATTTCCATACCCAGTGCTTAAGATCACTGAAATAAAACCCAACTGATACTGCTATGGCTGTAGAATACACTAACTGCAGAGTTGTAAGACCTTGCTGCTCATAAGTGTCCTGAGTATGTCACTACACTGGATCTGATGGTGAGGCTCCATTCCTGGAGTTTTGGGGAATGTGGAATATATTTTACTTGCCATTACTCTCTGGTTCACTCTGACCTGGAGTGGTAGTTCCTGTTAGGGTCCAATCTTTGCATCAAATAGAACTGTTTAATTATTTATTATACTTAAAGCCATTTAACTGTTTGCAAACAAATGATTAATATCAAATTGAATTATTAGTATTAGATAACAATACTTGAAACCATTTAACTGTATACCAACAAATGATTAATATTTAAATAAAATTATTAATGTTAGCAATGCTTGGAGAATTATTAGTGTTAGATAACAATACTTGAAACCATTTAACTGTGCAAATAGAAACATTGTTTAATAGCAATACTTTAAACCACTTAACTGAGTATAAATGAATGATTAATACTAAATAGAATTATTAATGTTGGATAACAGTACTTGAAACCAGTCACATATAAACGAGATTTGGCATCAAATAACCTTCAAGGGTTGATATGCCATTAAACTAAATACCCTAACCTGATTCAACCCAAGTCCTCTGCACTCGCATGAGCAGGATATGACAGCAGGTCAATTTTTTAAGCAAAGTTTAACAGGTTTGAATTCAAAGTTTTCCTTTACCAAGGCTAAAGAGCCCAGTTTGCCCTATTATTTACCCATAGCTGGAGGGAGAATAGTTGGATTCATATTTTTTCCAAAGGTATTAGTGCTATGGGAAATGCTAAAAGCCTTGCCCAGGAATTGAACTTGAGCCACCATGTCAATTTCCTATGACGTTAACCATTACACCATAAACAGTTCCACAGATTTTATATGACTTTGCTTCTGTTTCTAGGTGTCGTCAAATTGTACTTATAACCAAGAGAGCCATGTTTGACTTGGTTGACCGCACCACTAACCAGGTATGTCAGTAATACACAAAAAATATAGTAAAACATGATTTTTACCTAACTATGCTATGAGTTCTGATTAGTAAATAATCATTGATTTGTTAGTGTAAATAGGTTTTTAAGGTGTATAATATCAAAATGAGATATTACCTTCTGTCCTGCAATTTATAAGGTTAAAATATTTATTAATTTATTCAGTAATTTGTAATTTATATACTTTGTATAATTTAAATAGGTTTTGTAATTCATAGTATAATTAATATTTTATGTAGTTAACATGATTGATAATTCATATAGTTAGTATAATTGATATGTTTTACAGTATAGTGGGTAGAGTGTTCGCCAATGGTCCGGGAGACTGGGGTTCAATCCCGGGTCGAGTCATACCAAAGACTTTAAAAATGGTACTTGATACCTCCTTGCTTAATCACCCAACAATATAAGGTACATATCAAGGGTAAAATGGATCAATCCAGGGAAAGGAGTGACGGCCTCCCCGACACCTCGGTGTATTAGTTATTGAAAAGGGAGCCTTCTGGTTGCCAACTTTACTTTTACTTTATATTATTTCTGGTATAATTAATGATTTATATTGTTAGCATAATTAATAATCTATAAATTTTAAAGTAATTTGTAATTTATATAATTTTAACAGGTTGTATAATTTATATTATGATTAGTTATTTATATAGTTAGTATAATTAATAATTTTTAGTTGTCTGAATTTTTATGTAATCATTTTTTTATGATTTTTACATAGATTTGTAATTTATATACTTTATATGATTTATAGAATCATTAATAATTTATATACTTCGTATAATTAGAGCAAATAGCACCAAAGAACTTCTAAATATCATTATTTATGACATAAGTTTAAGGATGTATTCACAAAAATGTGTGCACAAAAATTGTTGGAAATACTCTAATTTATTCTAATAGGCTAATTGCAACAAAAGGTGATGAAATAAGACACTTAGTGATTGCTGAATATACCTCAATATTACATGACCCATGTTAATATCAATTTATCAAAAGATTCTGTCCTTGTTATCTGGATTTGAGACCAAATTATAATGCCTTTACATTTTTCAGATCTCAAATAATTTGGAGTTCAAAAAGAAAGTTCTTCAAACCCATTTTCTTGAGCATCCAGGAAAACCCCGTCCAATGAGATCCTGGAAGACACCAATTGATATTGATCCTGAGGCCCCATGGATTATTCAGGAGAAACCAGCCTGGAATTATCACCAAAAGCAGGTAAAAACCCTTGTGACATTGATATTGAACATCCGTAAGAATGAGAGGGACTCAAAAATCACGAGAATTATTCCCTTATCTCCAGTCACAACTTTGAAAATAAACTACAGATTATTTCAAACTTGTTCCTTCAAACTGGTAGAACTGTTAGGTTAAACTTTCACTTTTTATGTAGCCGTCTCTTCTGTGTCTCACTTCATTGACCCTCTCCTTTGTAATGTTCCTAAAATGCATCCTTTTAACTGGTGTTTCTCCGGGGAATCCAGCAAAGTCAGTTGGGGGTGTGTCATACACCTACTGCATCTCTGTAGAGGAGTAAGATTCCCTCATGAGTATCCTGGGTATCATATTAAACCATTTGAGGACAAGGCTCCAGCCTTGAAGATTTAGAGAATACAGAGTACCCCTTCATTGGCGTTGCTCCCAGGTCCACTTTGACTCGGAGTTGTAGCATCTGATAAGGTCCTATCTATAGGTTAAATAGAGCAAACTGTATGCAAGCAAACTGAGATAAAATTGTGACTGTTATACAATACATGAAACCATTTAACTGTGTGCAAAAAAAGAGCTCTGACTCATTTAAGAATGTTATCTACAAAATATGTTCACAAATCATATATATAATATATATGTATAAAGAGGATTTGGCATAAAATAACCTACAATGGTTGATATGCCATAAAACCCAACCAAACCAAATCCTATATATTTAATATATATGTATAAAGAGGATTTGGCATTAAATAACCTACAATGGTTGATATGCCATAAAACCCAACCAAACCAAACCAAACCATATATATTTAATATATATGTATAAAGAGGATTTGGCATAAATGGTTTATATGTTATCAAACAAAACCAAACCATATATATTTAATATATATGTATAAAGAGGATTTGGCATTAAATAACCTACAATGGTTTATATACTATAAAACCCAACCCAATCAAACCCCAGTGAATCATCCACTTTTAGCAGACTAGTGTCCCTCTTTCCATCAGCATAGTAGTTCTCACTAACGTGAGAAAAGAGGAAAGGAAGAATTCATAACAATATTTTATGTTGATAAATTCTCCTCAAAGTTAACAGATTATTTAAGTTTTATTAAATTTTTTGAACTTATGCATTTACAGATGAAATTAAACATTAAATCTAATCTGGTTTAATCACCCTCATTTATTTGCAAGGAAGTGAGTAATAATGAGTAGATAATGCTAATCTCTAAAATAATCTACTCAAAAATTATGATCAAGCATATATAATTCAAAGAGTGAATTTTTAATAATTTAATCTAATAAAGTTTTCTTTATAAATTTATGTATTAAAATATGAAAAATAAAATTTATGAAAAAAAAACAACAGAATTTCCATGCATACTGTTAGCTAGTATTATTTTATAAGAATTTTTTTCCCATTTAAATTTATGTAATTTCTATAAATTGCTTTCGAGCCAAAACTAAAGAATATTAAATCATATTCATAAAATAATTTCTTCTAATCCAGCAACATAACTCAAAAAAGGTAAAAGTCAAGATACCACTGTATATATAAGTGTGTATGTGGGTGTGTATATATATGTATCCCAAACTTATTTGTGTATATATCTCAAGTTTATTTATTTGTTATTTATTTATAAAGGTTTCCAATGTGAAGTATTTGGTGTCTCCTATTCCCATATTTGGAGATATGGAGTTGGATTATTTTACAGCTGTCAGTGATGTGGTGAGCTTTATTTTTATTAAATTTCTGAATAGAAAATGATCATTTCAGTATAAATTCTTTTTTTTCCCCCCAAATATTCTTAAATACTACTTTTGGTGACCATAAAATTTAACACTAAGTCACATCCTATACTCGTAGAATTTATATCATAACTTATTGCAATTAAAGAAATAAGAAGGAAATACTATATAATTAATGTATATTAGTTATCTCCCTTGAGGAGTTATAATGATCAGTAGTAAAGTTGTTAACGACCATAGTAGAGGGTGACCCGAAGGCTCCCTTTTCGATAGCTACTACAACAAGGTGTAGGGGAGGGCGCTACTCCTTTCCCTGGATTGCTTCACTTTACTCTTGATGCGGACCTTAAAATGCTGAGTGTTAAGCAAGGAGGCATCAAGTACCATTTTTTTTTTCTATATTTAAGCAAATGAGGAACATGATAAAATGACAGCGAGGATAAAGGTGTAGTAGGAAGAAGGACAGGGTCAAATGTATCGAGTTTCATTAGAGATTTTTGATCATATGAAAGTGGAAATAATTCTAGTGAGCTGATGGGAAAGAAATAGAGAAAGAGGTGATGGGGGAGTGGTTTCAGCATAATTTCATCAAAAACATTGACTATAATGTGATGTCTAGGTGGAATAAAGAATAAAATATCACGGATACTACTAAACCTGCCCACAACATACAGGGTGGAATGCTAAAATTGTCGTCCTAAAGAAAACAACACTACAGCTTTATTTTAAAACTTTTATTGAAAAAATCAATTCAGGTCACTTCATCATGTAGTAGAGCTGATATCTATTCAATGTAGCCGCCTTCAGCCTCAATCACCGCCTTGATATGGATCCGGAACTGGGAGCATGCCTTTTCCACAAGCGCCGGCGGGAGCTCAGCAAATACTCAGCGGATGGTGGTGATCAGGCTGGTCATGTTGGTGATGTTCTTGACGTATGACCAAACAAAGTAGTCCAGTAGGTTCAGGTCGGGGGAGGAGGGGGCGTCCAGTGAGAGAAGGGTACAAAGTCATAGCACTCCTTCTGAAGCCAAGCTTGGGTCTCTTTGGACTTGTGGGCCGGCTCCGAGTCCTGCTGCCACACCCAGGGTCTGCCACTGGCCACCTGATTGCACCAGGGGATCACCACAGTCTTCAGCACATCCAGGTACACTTTGTTGTTGACTTTCAAACCGACTTCGAAGATGTGAGGTGGCATGATGTGGCCCTCATGTGAAACCACACCAAAGACCATAACCGTAGCCAGAAACTTTGTTTTCATCACCCTGGGCACGTCCCTGTTATTTGTGGCAATCCAGATTTGCATTTTAAGGGTGCTGGCAATGATCCTATTGTCATAACTTGGATCGGTAGAGAGCATGAGTTGTACAGCAGCGCATCTCCGATCTTGCTCGTTGAACATTGTGTCACTGTGATAGAAGGCTTCTATCACTCTTGGGATTTATACACAACTGGCCAACTAGTAGATGGTTTGCAACAAAAAAAGAAAACCGGTTTTCATTAAACAGAAATGGAATCATGCCGTCTTTTCTAGGGCGACAATTTTATCGTTCCACCCTGTACATTCCCTGCATATGCCTACACATGCATATAGTCAAGTCTAATGTTACACAGGTATACATACACCTTTACATAGATATGCTTGCCAGAACATGAATACACATACTCCTACATCCATATATACACATCCATATCATGTGGCCAACCTTTGTGTGGACGGACACGGACACACACACACACACACATATACATATATATATATATATATATATATATATATATATATATATATATACTTACACCCATATATACATGCCCAGTTGGCTGTGGCTGTAGAATACACTAACTGCATCTCTGTAAAGAGGTAAGACTCCTCCAAAGAGTGTCCTGGGTATGACACTAGACAATCTGATGGTGAGGCTCCAGTAATGCTGGAGATTTGGGGAAAGTGAAGTACTCCTTTATTGCCATCGCTCCCAGGTCTACTCTGACCTGGAATGGTAGCACCTGATAGGGTCCTATCTGTGGGTCAAATAGAACTGTTTGATATTTTAACAGTGCAAACAAATGACTTGTGCTAAATTGAATTGTTAGAAATAAAACTGTTTGATCATATGACTGATGTTTAATTGAATTGTCAGTGATACATAGCAATACTTGGAACCATTTAACTGGGTGCAAACAAATGATATTGAATAGAATTATAAGTATTGGATAGCAATAATTGAAACCATTTAACTATGTAGAAACAATAGCAATACTTGTATGAAAACAACTTAGTTCTAACTCATTTAAAAATGAATTTACTGTCAAACTAATCTTTTGCATATCATGTATACAGGGGCCCGACAATATTTTTTGGACACTTTAGTATTCGACTTTTCGAGTACCATAGAGTGGCGAAATTCCTTCAATAGAATAGCATAAACATATAAAGACAATACCTGTAATAAAAATGGAAGAAAATCAATTAGGTAAGGAAAAATATTTAATTTTCATCATTTTTTACAAAACACATGTGACATTATTTTTCGGACATCGTTGAAAAACTGTTAATAGTCTGTAATATCACCTTTCTTCTCAATAACTTTTATCAATCTCTCTTCATAATGATCAAACATATGCACAATAACATCTCTACGTGTTTCTATTAGTTGTTTTTTGGCTCCTAGTATTCGTTCCCAGAGTTGAGCCTCTTTCGTTATTTCAGGTCCATCATAGACAAGTTGCGCAAGCATTTCCCAAACATTTTCAATTAAATTTAGATCTGGGCTTCTTGCAGGCCATTCCAAAGTAGTCATATTCACTTTAGCCATCCATTCTTTCATGAGTTTTGACACATGGATGCTGTAGAACGAAATCATTCCCCATCTCTCTTCTTATCCTTGGTAGGGCTTTCTCGTCCAGCAACTGTTTGTAGCTTTCGCTGTTCTGTCGTCCTTTCAGCCACTCCAACCATATATTTCCATTAGCAAAGATCATACCCCAAACCATAACTCCTCCTCCTCCCATCTGTCGTTTGTTCAGTACAACAGGCTCACCCCTTCTCAACCAAGTACACCATCCATCGGGCCCATCAAACTTGAAACGCTTCTCATTAGTAAATATAACCTTCTTAAAGTCAACATGCTTTGTTAACCACCTTTTAGCACACTCCAGTCTAGCTTCTTTGTGTTTCTTTGTTAGTGTAATTTTTTTCTTAGCCTTTGCATACTTCAAACCAATCCTATGCAGCGTTCTTTGTACTGTTCAGACGTTTACATCCAATTCACATTTCTCCTTCACTTTTCTTGCTGTAACTTTTTCTCCAGAGGTCAAAAGCCGTGTCACAGTCCTCTTCATTCTCCTTTCAGTCCTCTTGCCAATAGATCTTTTCCGCCCTCTCTTCTTTTTCCGCTCAGAGTTTGTCTTCAGCATGTATTCAACCGTTGATTTCGACAGCTTCAAATCTATGAAGATACTTCGGATGCTGAGGCCATCTTCCCGCTTCTTCTGTGCCAAACAAACGACTTCTTTTAAATGCATTTTACCTCATTAAACTTAATTGTTTTGCCAAGAAATGTCCGGACTATTTATGCTGTTAGATTGTCCTATGTTAACGTAGTAGTAGGGGTGCCGGTGCCCTAGAACAGTGTACAAGCAGAAAATTTGCATACAGCAACATATACATGAACATAGCTCTTAATAAAATAGGATTTTTTGTCATGTCCGAAAAATAGTGTTGCACAAGTTTTTGTAAAAATCACAAAAAACTAAAATTATCAAAGCCAAACTAAAAAAAATGATTACACTAGTAGTGGATTTTCACTCCTCAACTACGTACTAACAATCTCAAAAGTTTTTGGCACTAGTGACCACCTTGAAGTACTTTTTTCAAAGTGTCCGAAAAATATTGTCGGGTCCCTGTATCAATTCAAAAGTGTGCAAACAAATGACTGATGTTATATTGTTACTGTTACATAGCAATACTTGAAACCATTTAACTGTGTAAATAAATGATTAATAGTAAATAGAATTATTCATATTAGATAGCAATACTTGAAAAGATTTTGAGATAAAATGAAATTTGGAATATAAAGAAATTTTAAGAAATAAAACTTGATATGAAGTGAATGAAGTTTGTAGGAATGTGAGTGACACTAAAGCCAAGTTTAGTATTTAACTGGGTAACGTTTTTAGGGAGCTTTAGAGTGCCATTAATGGAAAAGTCATATGGTAAGTTTAAACAGCAAGTTCTGCAACTTTCTAGTTCAGGTATTGATTTGAAAAGATAACACAGACAATTAAGTTTTTTTTTAAAGGGAATTTTATACAAAGAAATGAGAAAGAAAGGGATTGAAAAGACATTGTTGCAAATTTTAGTGCAATTTGCGGGAAACTTATCTGAGAGAGTGTCTGGGAAACAAAGTTCATTGAATTTGAGTCTTTTTCTTTTTTTTTTTTTTGTTTTATCAAAAAGTTTCAGAGTTCTTTGAATTTTGAGTCTTCTTTAAGGTTCTTTTCCACTGTATTCTCGGTTGAATTTTCTTTCAAGAACTTCAGTAGTTGACTTTGATTTATTTTTATTTCTTGGAAAGCTTCATTTTAGAAGTGAATGATGAAACCAATCTGCTGGCTAATTTTTCCTGCCTTTACAGTTAGGTCCCGAATTCAAATTCGTACTGATGGTTCAATTAGTAGTTTAACAATAAGAGGAAGTTGCTTTTTGGTGCTGCACTGTCTGGGATTTCGTCTCCCTTTTACGTTCTGGCCAAATCAAGTGCCTCACACGGTCAGCTTGATTTTTTTTCTTAGAAATTAATTTTTATAACTTGAAATCATTTAACTGTGTGAAAAATGAGCTTGGGCTCATTGAAATATTTTAACAAAATGTGCTTACAAATCATAGGATTTGGCATTAAATAACCTACAAATGTTGATATGCCATAAAACTAAACCAAATCATATATATACACATATACATGACTATATGTATTAATGCACCCAAGGTCCATTGGGTCACAAATTTTAAAAGTAGGTTTCACTCTTTTTTTTTTTTTTTTTTTTAGTGAGAATCGACAATTGTATGAATAACTTGCATGTATCTATCGATATGATATTGCTGCATAATGTTTTCATCTCATGTATATCTGATAATGTTATATACAGTTTTGAAATATATATATATCTGAATTAATATATTGCTACACACAGTTTTCATATTTTCTATATGACATTCCTATATACAGTTTTCATGATATATTAACCTTATTAATGGTACATGAAATATGTTGACTAAATGCCTGGCAGAGGAGTGAGACCCTCTCCCAGGGTATGTTCTTGATATGACACTAAACTGTATCTGGTGGTGAAGCACTAGTTCTGGAGCTCTGCAGAGTGTGGAGTATCTTATTGTTGCCATTACTCTCAGGTCCACTCAGACCCAGAGTAGTAGTATAGATGAGTTTAATAGATCTGTTATGAAAACGATTAGTATTAGACAGGAATAACTGAAATCATACAACTGTATGTAAACAAATTATTTTTCTCCTTGTGAGTTTTTCACTAGAGTCACAGTGACAGCAAGTCTCTTTAGGTCTCCAGAACTTCTCTGAGTATTCTAGCTGATCTTAATACTGTGGTCTGAATTGTCTCAATTCTTCCTCTACTTTTCAATTCCTCCAGTCCTTTAACTAAAACTTTGGGGACCAGTCCAAGCACATCAACTACAATTGATATCACCATTGCTCTCATGTTCTACATGTATTTGTCTATCTTTTTGTTTTCTTTCATTTTTATTCTGTAGTCCACCAGAATTGCAAAATCCAATAGGTGGCAAATTCTTCTTATTGAAAAGGAATAGTGACTTGAAATCATAATTTTGTATAAATTATTGGTATTAGATAGGAATACTTGATACCATATAATTATATGCAAACAAATGGTTATCATTATAAAGAAATAAAAGAAATTATAACTAAAAAATGATTGCAATGGAACATTGAAAATATAAATAGTTATGATTATAATCAAATATTTACAAAGCAATCAAATTTTGGTATTAAATAACCCGTAAGGATTTGATATGCCTTTACATAAACGAAACCATATTACATGTATCTGTCAATATGACATTACTGTATGGAGAGTTCTTATGGCTAAAGTGTGGAATTGCAGCATTGAAATAAGCAAGTTTAAACTCTAGTTTCACTGTTAAGTTACCTTTTAGACTAATACTTGTAGGAAAGGTATAAACACCCTTATCCCTCCTGCCATCATAGCCCAGTCAGCTGGGACTGTAGAATACACCAACTGCATCTCTACAGACGGGTAAGACCTCCTCCCCAAACAAGTGTCCTGGACATGACACTAAACCATCTGATGCTGAGGCTCCAGTAATGCTGAAGGTTTGAGGAATGCAGAGTACCTCTTCATTACCATCACTCCCAGGTCCATTCTGATCCAAAGTGGTAGCACCTGATAGGGTCCTATCTATGGGTCAAATAGAATTGTTTGACATTTAAACTGAGTGCAAATGAATGACTTATGCAAAATTGAATTGTCTGAAATAGAACTGTTTGATCATTTAACTGTGTGTAAACAAATGACTGATATTTAATTGAATTGTTAGTGATACATAGTAATACTTGGAACCATTTAACTTATACTAAATAGAACTGTTTGATTCTTTAACAGTGTGTATCTAACTATATGATTTTTATACACATTTTGTAGATGCACACAAAATGTGTTTAAAAAATCATTTATTTAATATATATCTAAAAACAGGATTTAGCATTAAATAACCAGCCATAAAACTAAACCAGCTATCGGTTAAATTATTGCACTTCTGTTCTTCTTCAAGGATGGCTTTGGCATTAAATAGTCCATGAAGGTTGATATACAATTAAACAAAGAAACCAAACTAATCATATCTGTATATAAATAATATTACTACATAATTTTCTCATTACATATCTAGTAGTCTCCCCTTATCCATGAGGTCTGTGTCTAAAATCATTCACTGATGCCTGAAAAATAGACATTTTTTGCGGGGGGTTCTTTATATCCAAACTTTTGATAAAGTTTGAGTTGTTAATTAGGCACAATAAGAGATCAATAAAACTGAACAATCATAAAAATATACAGTAATATTTTTGTTTTTTTAAAACTATTGTAAATTTATGACAGCTTATAAGTGAATATTTTGCATTGCATTTTCAACAGAGGAAACATTATTCCTATTGGAATCATTTGCTTATGTAATTATATTTTGTAGCCAGAGTTCTGAATGAGAGGGCAATATATGATAATATCCTTCTTCTCCCCCAAAAATGTCTGCACAAAAGGCACCCCAATCAGCTGGGGCTGCAGAATACACCAACTGCATCTTTACAGAGGGTTAAGACCTCTCCTTCTCAACACAGTTTCTAGAGAAATAACAAGAAATACTGAGTTGGATATAACGCTAAACAATCTGATGATGAGGTTCCAGTAATGCTGGAGATTTGGGTAATGTGGATTACTCCTTCATTACCATTACTCCTAGGTCCACTCTGACCCGGAGTGGTAACACCTGATAGGGTCCTATCTATGGGTCAAATAGAACCATTTGACATTTAAACTGTGTGCAAACAAAGGATTGATATTGAATTGAATTACTAGTATTAGATAACAATAACTGAAACCATTTAACTGTGTAGAAACAATAGCATTACTAGTGAACAAACAACTTAGTTCTAACTTATTTAAAAATGAAATTACCTACAAACTATTCACTTATAAATCATATGTAAGTAAGTAAAGTTGGCAACCTTAATCAAGGGTGACCCAAAGGCTCCCTTTTCGATAGCTACTACACAGAGGTATAGGGCAAGACGCTACTCCTTTCCCTGGATTGCTCCACTTTACCCACGATCCGTGCCTTATAATGATGAGTGTTAAGCAAGGAGGCATCAAGTACCATTTTTTGAGTCTTTGGTATGACTTGACTTGGGATTGAACCTAGGTCTCCCCCAGGTACATAGCAATACTTGAAACAATTTAACTGTATGCAAAAAAAAAATGAGCTCAGGCTCATTTAAAAATGTTACCAACAAAATGTATTTACGAATCATATATTTAATATATATGTATAAACAGGATTTGGTATTAAATAACCTATGAGAGTTGATATGCCATAAATCCAAACAAATGTACAAAAGGATGAACACATACACATGTATGTCACTAAATAGCTCTTAAATTAACAGTTTTTAAAAGTACAAATTGATAGAATTATATTACCTAATAGGCTGGAGTCACCATTGTGTAGTGGTTACTATGCTGAACTGTGACATTATTGTGAGTTTGGAGGCACCATTGTGTAGTGGTTACTATGCTGAACTGTGACATTATCGTGAGTTTGGAGGCACCATTGTGTAGTGGTTACTATGCTGAACTGTGACATTATTGTGAGTTTGGAGGCACCATTGTGTAGTGGTTACTATGCTGAACTGTGACATTATTGTGAGTTTGGAGTCACCATTGTGTAGTGGTTACTATGCTGGATGTGACATTATTGTAAGTTTGGAGGCACCATTGTGTAGTGGTTACTATGCTGAACTGTGACATTATTGTGAGTTTGGAGTCACCATTGTGTAGTGGTTACTATGCTGAACTGTGACATTATAGTGAGTTTGGAATCACCATTGTGTAGTGGTTACTATGCTGGATGTGACATTATTGTGAGTTTGGAGTCACCATTGTGTAGTGGTTACTATGCTGAACTGTGACATTATTGTGAGTTTGGAGTCACCATTGTGTAGTGGTTACTATGCTGAACTGTGACATTATTGTGAGGTTGAACTCAAGTTGCAGTATTATGTTCACTTTCAGACTAATACCCTTGGGAAAGTTATGAAGCCCCTTGTTTATCCAGGTTAAATATGGGTTAAGTAGTACTACTAGTTCTTTTACAAGGGTTGATTTAGCATTAAATAACCAACAAAAATTGATATGCCATAAAACAAAGAAACCCAATCTTAATGCCTAATTCAGATATTAATTCTTCTCTAATATCATTACATATACTATACTGACTCTTGAAAAATGAAAATGTTTCTCTTTTAGGTTGGTTTGGTTTCTTTGTTTAATGGCATACCAACCTTCTTAGGCTGTTTAATGCCAAAAACATTCTTGTAGAATAACAGCAGTGATGATATTTAACTTATAGCTTGGGGGGGGGATAAGGAGGTTCATACCTTTCCCAAGGGTATTAGTCCAAAATTGAATGTAATAGCACAACTGGTTTTCAAACTGTTTCTACTTTAGTTTTCTACCCGAGTCCATGATGATTTAGTGATAAGGAACTTCTCCAAAACAGCAGTCTTTGTCTAACCTTGCAACTCAGTATTTCTTGTTATTTTTCTAGAAACTGTGATTGATTTAAGGTGTTACAGGCAAAAAATACATATGCTGATACATGCAGTGTTTTGTCATCATCATTATTTTTTTACGTTTTTTTAAAGGGTTTTTTTTTTTTAATCTCTTGTATTAAGTGTTTTCTTGTTAAATTGCAGCAAGCAGACTCTTGGATCTGTGCCTGCAGCCTCCCCCAAGGACAAGAACGTTGGTAAGTTATATGGTTTATTTTCACACCTATCCTGACTGTCCTACAATATGTTCATTTTGATCAATGTCTTAGGGTTTTTTTTCTTTTTTAATATCCTTATCTTTATTGTTGTTGTTTTGCCCTTCAAAATATTTTGACTTAATTCTTTGCCAATTTTCAGGTGAAATTTCACATAGTTTATGTTTCTAACTGATAGTTAGCAAAAAGGTAATTGAAAAAGAAAAGAAAAGGAAATCTAAAGTAGAATATATAAATAAAACTGACTCTGAACAGACTCTGACTTGAGCAAAACTACTTCTAGACCTATCGTATAATGGGTGTTACATTCACATATAAATTTCCAGTATATATTTACCAACCTTTCCACCATAAGCAATAAGGTCAATTTTTAAGTGGAATTTAACATGTTTAAATTCAGACTGGTTACCAAACCAAAGTTAAAGAGCCCTGGCTGCTTTACTATTTACTCATAACTTTTGGGAGAATAATTGGATTAATACCTTTCCCTAAGGTATTAATGCTATGTGGCATGTAAACAGCCTTGTTTAAGATTTGAACTTGGACCACCGTGTCCATTTCCTACAATGATAACAATTAGACTACAAACACCTCCTAAAAAACATATATATAAATTTCCTATACTTACTTGGGGAGTCCACATGGTTTAATGGCTAAAATTCTGAACTGCTGCCTCAAAGTAAGCATGTTTAAAATCCAGTCATGCTATTAGATTTGCTTTTGGACTAACACCCTTGGGAAACATATGAACCCCTTTATCCCCCCAGCTGTAGGTTAAATAGTATCAATAGTATACGATGGCTTCAGCATTGAATTGCCCACGAAGGTTGACATGCCATTAAACAACAAAAGAAAGAAAAAGACCTATACTAAGTGTATCAATTATTATAGAACTGAGGTAGTAATATTTTCATTGTTATAATTAGGAAGATTTAAACAATACCTCCAATAATTGTAATGAGCCAACCAGGGTTTTCCAACAGTGACATGTATTCCTCCCAGACCTCCACCACTGGCAAGATGTGACACAAGGTCAGTTTTTAAGCAGAGTTCAACAGGTTTGAATTCAGTTTTCTTTCTGTTAGACCAGTTGCTACACCAAGATTAAAGAGCCCAATTTTTCCTATTATTTACCTGTAAGTGAGGTGGGGGAGAATAATCAACTATATATCTTTCCCAAGAGTGTTAACATTATGTGAAATATAAACAGCTTTACTCAGGATTTGAATTTAGGTTGTCCATTTCCCACAATGCTGACCATTATGCCACAAATGGCTCCAACAGTGATATAACAAGCATTCTCAGTATCTAAGGAACAAAAACACTTTTGGCCCAAGCTATTCTTGCTCTTCTTGTTGTTCTCACCAAACTTGCCCTTCTAGTTCTCGCTATCCTCATGCTTCTTCTAGTAATAGCTATTCTTGCCATTCTCCTTGGTATTCTTGCCTTTTTTTATTATCATCATCATTACTACTACTACTACTCCATGCAAGTTTTTCACACCAGTTTTAAGTGGTGGTTTGTCCCTGAAGTCTGAGTACAGCAAATCTCCTTGGGTCTCCAGGACTCTTCCAAGTATTTAAGCTGATCTTAACAGCGCTATGGTCTTGATGATCTCTATCATTCCTCTGAACTCCGATTTCCCTAATCTCTTTTCCTGCCACCTTTTTGGTTTGGGCTGTGGAATATACAGACTGCATCTCTGAAGAGGTATAAAACTCCCTTCCACCACCACCACCATCACTAATGGGGCCACCTATTGGCCGTGAGAGCAACCCACAATACCTGAGAATGTGAGCCTGGTGGCTAAACACTCCATGTCAGCCCTTACTTGGGCTAGATGGGCAGTCAGAAAGGCCTAATCTGATCAATTTGATGGTCATGTCAAGCCCCAGCACCTATATGATTAAGTCCTGACCATATTCTATCAATTACTCTTGTGGCAAACAAACATCCAACATTTTTTTATCTTGTAGGTGTTAGAACGATGTGGTTGAGGGTCAACCACATTGAAAGAAACAGTAAATGAAAATTATTTCCTCTAATATATCAATACACATCAAGTTAAGAAAAATTATTTCTATCAATATATTAATACACATGAAATCACATATACAAAAAAAAAACAAGATTTAACATTAGATAAACCACAATCGATGTGCGATTAAACAAAAAAAACTCTTTTCTTGGCTTTTGGGGACTATTCCAAGAGCACCAACTATAGTTGGTGCCACCATCACTTTCATCTTCCATAGCCTTTTTTTTGCTCTCTGGTGAAATAAAAGTAGGTTTTTTTTTTTTGCTTTCTTTTATATTCACTCCATGGTCTGCTGGAATGGCAGAATCCACCAGTTGATAAAATGGTTTGATTTAGTTTGATGGCATCTCAACCATTGTTGGTTATTTAATGCCAAATCCTGTTTTTATATATATATTAAATACATGATTTGTAAACACATTTTGTAGATACACACAGTTAAATAATCAAACAGTTCAATTTAGCATGAGTCATTAGTTTACACTCAATATCAAACAGTCCTATTTAACCTATAGATAGGACCCTTTCAGGTACTACCACTCCAGGCCAGAGTGAACCTGGAAGTGATGGCAATAAAGTACTCTGCCTTCCCCTAAGCTTCAGCATTACTGGAGCCTCAGCATCAGATTGTTTAGTGTCATATACTAGGATACTCCTTGGGGGTCTTACCACTCTGCAGAGATGCAGACCAGTTGAAAAGTTCTTTTCTTCTTTTTAATTAACGCTAAGTCTGATCATCTCTTTTTCTCAGAAAAATTCCAGTTTGTGAATATAGCATTTGTCAGAATGGTCAAGTTTTATTTTCTTATTAATCCTAATGATCCCAATTGATCACTTTTCCCACTCAGTTGTACCTGGTTTTGTAGTCCTTTTGTGCCAGTTAGCTGTATTTGCTTATGTGTTTAACTGTTGTTTCACCTCTTTTACCACCTAGCCTTGACCAAGTCAGCTGGGGCTGCAGAATACACCTACTGCATCACTCCTGAGGAGTAATGCTGGAGCTTTTGGGAATGCAAAGTACCCTTTCATTGCTATCACTCTCAGGTCCACTCCAACCTGGAGTGGTAGCACTTTATAGGGTCCTATCTATTGGTTAAATAGAGCTAAACTGTTTAATTACACTAAACTGAATTGTTTGAAACGTTTATCAAAATGACTTAATTCGGTATTAAATTGCCCGAAAATTGTTGATACGCCATAAAACAACCACCTAGCCTCCACTTGCTATTCTTTTTATATTTTGCATTCTCAATTTTTATCATTTGTATTATTTTAAGTAATTGGCATAATGGTTTGAGTGTTTGCCAGTGGCCTAGGAGACAAGGGTTCAATCCCATGTCAAGTCATACCAAAGACACAAAAAAATGGTACTGGATCCCTCCTTGCTTAACACTCGGGTATAAGGTATGGATCAAGGGTAAATTGGAGCAATCCAAGGGCAGGAGTAGCACTTCTCCTACCCTTCAGTGTAGTAGCTATTGTAAAGGGAGCCTTTGGGTCGGCCTCGATTACAGTCGCCAACTTTACTTTAAGTAAACATATTTACTACAATTTCATTGTCTCAGAAAAATATGTAAATTTTTCATTGCTGTCTCTGAAAATATATGTAAATTTTTCTTATGATATTTGGAAAGAAATTAACGTAACTGTCTCATCAAAAAATGGTGGCATATATGAAGTTAATATTTTGTTGTCATTACTATTGTTTGAAGGATTTTTAGTATAAACTAAATGTATTTTTTTAATTAAACCAAATTTTATTTCACTGATTGGTTTATCTTTTTGCTCTTGGTCTACACTTCAGTGAGCATTTTGAAATCCTTTTTTTTTTAAATTATCTAATTGACTTGGGAATCTTACAGATAAAAGATAAATATATAAATACATACAGCATTTTGTTTGAGCAGATTCCTGTAAAGATCCAAATACATTTTATGTTCTAAATCAACTGAAAAATCATTTCTTTTTTTCTTTTCAGTTCCAATTGTACAAACCTATCACAGAAAGGAAGACCACTTCTTCCTACAAAATCCTTCAAAAAGGTTGGATCCTCAATTTGCTTCTTTTTTTTTTTTCTTTTTTTTTAACTTTACTAATTAATAATTATTTTATATTGATTCTATTAGAAATTGTCATGTTAGAAAGATTTTTTGTTTTGTTTTGGCATCCACTCTAAATCAAATTTTTTTCTTCACCTTCATCACATCATTTGATATAATTGAAATAGTTTATATTGTTCTTTACATTTGATATAAATATGTCTTTTTCTTTTTGATCCTTTCAAATAATTTCGCATCATCTTTTTTTTTTTTTTTAATAAACTCAATTCTACAACATTCATTAAAACAAATTTATTTTCTTCTGAAAATTGGTATTTAACAAATAAGAATTAAAATGATGTTGAAATGGCAAGTGATCTTTTGTCTTAATTCTTTACCCTTTTGGTATAATAAAAAAATATAATAAAAGTGTGGATAATTATAGACTCTTCCTTGTACATTACTAAATATATGATCTTTTTGGTCACACTATGAAAGTAAGTCAATGATTCTCAGCATTTTTTGTATAATAAAAAATAATAAAAGTATGGATGATTATTGACACACCCTTGTACATTACTGAATATATGATCTTTTTGGTCATACTACGAAAGTAAGTCAATAATTCTCTGCACTTTTTGTGTACTCGGAATATTGTAAAAGTGTGGATAATTATTGACTCGCCCTTGTACATGACTGAATATATTAAATAGTCTGAAGATGGTTATGTTGGAACTTGTTATGAAATAAAAGTTGATGATATTTTTCCTGGTAGTATCATGCACTAGTTCTTGTCTGATCATTGAAGTTAAACAGTATCTGATCTGGTCAGTACTTTGATCAGTGACTTGTTAGGAATACCAGATCATATCAGTAACTGGTGATTTTGAGGCAAACTAAAGCTGTGTAAATAAAAATAATATTTTATATTGTTTATATAACATTAATTTTACTATCTATTTGGTCCTAACCCTAACCCTGTCTTTGGTATGATTCAATTTTTTTTTCTTCCAGTATGTGATACTTAAACTTGCTGAATTATCTGAATTTACTCACATCATACTCATTGTTGCTGCAAACAGCCAAATGGTAAGTAAAAATCTTTTGGCTTATTGAAAATTATTTAGTCACTAGTGTACCTACCTGTGCTGCAAAAATAGTTGTTGGTTGGTTGAATGGCATGTCAACTCTTCTTGGACTATTTCATGCTGTCTGTTTTTTTGCAAGCAGTTAAGTTTTCTAGTAACAAAGGTTTAGTTGGGTTTGGTTTTAGGGCATATCTACCATTGTAGGTTATTTAATACCAAATCCACTGTAAACATATATATTAAATGTATATACATATGATTTGTAAACACATATTGTAGATAACATTTTGAAACAACCCTGAGCTCTTTTTTTTTGCAAACAGTTAAGCGGTTTCAAGTATTGCTATATAACAGTCATAATTTAACATCAGTCATTTGTTTGCACACATAGTTTGTTTTTATTTGATCCATAGACAGGACCCTATCAGGTGCTACCACACCATCTCAGAGTGAACCTGGGAGCAATGGGATATTCCACATTCCCCAAATCTCCAATGCTGGAGCCTCATCACCAGATTGTTTAATGTTATATCCAGAACACTCATTGGTTGGGGGAGAGGGTCTTACCCTTCTGCAGAGATGCAGTCAGCAAATTCTCTTGGGCTGGACCAAGTAAGGGCCAAAGTGGTGTGTTGCTAGTCATTGTCCACTCTATTGCTGGATCAATGACTGCTCAACCAACAGGATTCTGTCCTATCACCTTACAAGTCACCACCCACAGCCAACAGATGGCTCTATTGGGGGGCTCTTACCCCTCTGCAGAGGTGCAGTCAGCATATTCTACAGTCCCAGCCAACAGGGTATTAGTAACTAAGTATTATAATCATTTGTAAATAATCATAGCTTAAAATATGCATAGGGAAGGTATAGACTGCTATTGTCATATTTATGAGTCGTATAGAAATCTGATCTCTCTGATAAAATCAAACAGGATTTCTTCCAAGCTGTGACTGTGTTGGTATTCATATATGGATGCACTACCTAGACTTTAATGTAAAAGCATGGTGAAAAAATCCAGGAAGGAGAATCCTATTGTTGTATCATTGTAAGGAAGAGATACACAGTGAAATAGAGTTAATCATTTATTAACTGAAGTGGTAAAGTCCAACAAATATTATAAGTCTTGCGCTGTTGACTAAGATCTTTATGTACCGGCATGCTTAAGAAACATGATGTCTTCTATACCTCCGAGATACTGGAAGTCATGTGGTATGAGCTACTATACAACACCTACAAACAGCAGTTGTACGGCCACTTACCTCTCATCTCATAAACCATCCAAGTAAGACAAATGAAACATATGGGACACTGCTGGGGAAGTAAAGACGAATACATAAGCAACATTCTCTGATTGAATTCTACACATGGACACGCTAAAGTTGGCTGACCAGCAAGGACTTACTCGTCTTGGCTCCACGCAGACACTTGATGTGGTCTAGAGGACCTTCCAGAAGCAATGGATGATAGGAACAGATGGCAAGAGAAAGAGTCAGAGAACTCGGTGTTATCAGCATGACTTTATGATGATGAATTATTCTTAATACAAATGATTTGGACACAGTTATGTTTTCAATTATACTAATAATTTGTGCACAGTTAAAGCTTTCAAGTTTTACATACATGTTGTAAGGTGGTCATTATTATAAATAAAGGATGTAGACTCACTTTTATTAAATTTTTGATATAAGTAAGTAAAGTTTCAACTGTAGTCAAGGGTGACCCAAAGGCTCCCTTTTCAACAGCTACTTTCTTTGGATTGCTCCACTTTACTCTTGTTCCATACCTTATAATGCTGAGTGTTGAGCAAGGAAGAATCAAGTACCCTTTTTTTTTTTCTTTTTTAATCTTTGGTATGACTTAACTTGGGATTGAACCCCAGTCTCCTGGGTCATTGGCAAACACTCTGTAAATTAAAAGATATTTGTTTTTATTGTTTATTTACTATGGGTTACTACCTTGTTTACTTCAAGCATAACATACAGAAGATGGCATTGAATTCATTCAGAGATCTAATATACTCTTTAAAACCCTGAAAAATAAATCTTTTAAAGGAATATTTAATTTTCTCATTTACCAGATTTGGAGGATTAATATTGACCTAGCACAGTGGAAATCAGCTGTTCCCTTCAAACAGTCCTCAACAATTAATGAATTATTCAAAGTATTTTTCCAGTGTTGTCCAGTTATATGATCTCTTTATCAGTCAATCATTGCAATGGTTTTAAACTAACCCCTGGAATCACTGCCTGTCACTCAACTAGATGACTCATAGAATCTTTCCAGCTGTTTAATGATTTATAATTTATTTAAATTATCTACACTATGTGTCAATAGTAGATTTAACCAATCTATTATGTAACACAAAGATGCTCTACGTGTATATAGGAGGTGGGGAAATCCATTTGCCACTCATAAAACAAAGAGGGCTAGCCTAGTCAGCTGGGGCTGTAGAATGCACCAACTGCATCTCTGTAGACAGGTAAGACCTCCTCCCCCAACAAGTGTCTTGGATCTGACACAAAACAATCTGATGGTGAGGTTCTGGAGAATGCAGAGTACCACTTCATTGTCATCGCTCCCAGGTTCACTCTGGCCCCGAGTGGTAGCACCTGATTTGGGTCAAATAGAACTGTTTTACATTTAAACTAAGTACAAACAAATGACTTATGCTAAATTGAATTGTTTGAAATAAAACTGTTTGATCATTTAACTGTGTATAAACAAATGACTGATGATTAATTGAATTGTTAGTGATAGCAATAATTGGAACCATTTAACTTTGTTGACTTATGCTAAATCGAATTGTTAGAAATAGAACTGTTTAATCCTTTAACTGTGTGTATCTAAAAAAATGTATTTACAAATCATATATTTAACATATATGTAAAAACGGTATTTGGGATTAAGTAACCAATAATGGTTGATAAGACAGAAAACCAAATCAAACAAAGAGGGTCCAAGTGTATATAGGAAGTGGGGAGATCCATCTGCCACTCATAATGATTACCAAGTGAGCAGGTTACTGATGCTGGACATGAGATGAACATCCTTTTACAATGAGATAAAGAGTAAGAAATAAAGGATGAGAGAGGGAGTGAGAGATCCAACTTAAAAACCAGTCTGATCTGAATCTATTAGTTTAAAAAGCTTCCAGGCATGACTCTAACAATTCCTGAAAGTGGTCATTATTAAAAATAAAGGATGTGCCATCACTTTCATGAATATTTTGATATGATTATGTGTTTAAGATATTTTATTTATCAAATTTGTATTTTATTTATCAAAAAATTTGTCTGAATTTGATTTTTCTAGGCAAATAAACAAGAACTACTAAGTTTTCCAAGCTGTAAGAAAAATTCAAAATGACAATCTTCAAACATATATTTTGATGAAACAATTTTACATAATAGGTATATGCCCAGATGCATAAATAGGCAACACTTTTTATTTATTGAGAAAGCAGAGATTCATTTTGATGCTTCCTTTTTTCTTATTTGCACATTGTTGTTACTGTATATTTAGTTAATTTGTCCATGATATTTATTCCTATTTATTTATTTATGTTTTCCAACTTTTAAAGTTTGGACTTTTAAATTTTGTCTCATAAATTAGATTTTGTAGCAACATGGCTTCTAACAGTTTATTGCCAGGGATACCTTTCTTCCTCTCTGAAGAACCAAGAGTCTTTTTTTTTTTTTTTTTTTTTTTTAATCTTTTACTGGGTCCCATAACTATGCATACCAAATTTGATAAATGAAATGAGATAGTCCTTGTAACATAATGTCAAAAGTACTGGACTGCAGCCTTGAAATAAGCAAGTTCTAACTCCATTTATGTTATTAGAATCACTTTCAGACTTGGGAAAGGTATGAACTCCATGTAACCCCACCCTCCCAGCTATGGGTTAAATAGTATCATTTCTGTTCTTCTCAAAGGATGACTTTGGTATTAAATAATGCGTGAAGGTTGATGTGCTATTAAACAAAGAAATTAATCTAAATGAAACTGTTTGGCAGTCTATAAAACTTTTTACAATTATTAATATAGATACAAAATTATCTGCCTGCAAAAGGGTTAGATTTATATTTTAGTCATCTAAAAAGTTGTCAGAATTTGACTTTTAAAGCCAAATAAGCAAGAACCACTAAGTTATCCAAGCTGTAAGGAAAATTCAACTGAACATGACAAATAAATAGTGTCAAATTAGATACACTAATAAAAATCTGAACAGTTAAAAGTTGCCTCGATTTTTTTTTTTTTTTTTTGCATAATAATATAAGTAATTTTTTAAAATGTTCTGTTTTACATTGTTTTGTTCATTATCTTAAATAGGAATTAAATATTACTAGATGAATTTTATAAGGTTCAGCTGTAAATTTGAGTCCTTGTGTTTGAGACCCTGTTTTAGATTAAACTGCATTAAACATTACAACTGAATTTTTCTACAGAAAAAAAAGTCATTGATAATAATTAGTTTCCTTAATATCAAACTACTTTAACTACTGGATTTTTTAATTAAAAAAAAAGACACACTTTATAGTTATCAATATCAATTAGTTCCCTTTAGGCCAAACTATCTACCGGGTCATTGGCCTAAGGATTAGAGTGTTTGCCAATGGTCTGGGAGACCGGGGTTCAATCCCAGGTCGAGTCATACCAAAGACTCAAAAAATGGTACTTGATGCTGCCTCGCTTAACAATCAGTATTATAAGGTAAGGGTAAATTGGAGCAATCAAGGGAATGGAGAAGCATCCTCTCCCACACCTCGGTGTAGTAGCTATTGAAAAGGGAGCCTTTGGGTTAACCCTGACTACGGTCGCCAACTTTACTTACGTACTTTAAACATTACAACAGGATTCTTAAAAAAGACAAAAAACACACACAATCTACAATTATTGATATTAATTAGTTCCTTTTAGGCTGAACTACATTAAACATTACAACAGGATTCTTAAAAAAGACAAAAAACACTCACAATCTACAATTATTGATATTAATTAGTTCCTTTTAGGCTGAACTACATTAAACATTACAACAGGATTCTTAAAAAAGACAAAAAACACACACAATCTACAATTATTGATATTAATTAGTTCCTTTTAGGCTGAACTACATTAAACATTACAACAGGATTCTTAAAAAAGACAAAAAACACTCACAATCTACAATTATTGATATTAATTAGTTCCTTTTAGGCTGAACTACATTAAACATTACAACAGGATTCTTAAAAAAGACAAAACACACACAATCTACAATTATTGATATTAATTAGTTCCTTTTAGGCTGAACGACATTGGCCCAGCGGTTAGAGTGTTCGCCAATGGCCCGGGAGACCTGGGTTCAATCCCAGGTCGAGTCATACCAAAGACTTTAAAAATGGAACTTGATACCACCTTGCTTAACACTCAGCATTATAAGGTACGGTTCAAGGGTAAAGTGGAGCAATCCAGGGAATGGAGTAGCGCCCTCCCCTACACCTTGGTGTAGTAGCTATCGAAAAGGGAGCCTTCGGGTCACCCTCGACTATGGTCGCTAACTTACTTACATTAAACATTACTACAGGATTCTTAAAAAAGACAAAACACACACAATCTACAATTATTGATATTAATTAGTTCCTTTTAGGCTGAACTACATTAAACATTACAACAGGATTCTTAAAAAAGACAAAAAACACTCACAATCTACAATTGTTAAAAATAATATTAGTAGTGCTACTCAGTGTATCATCATGATGCTATATCTTCATTAAATCTAAGTCACTAATGATTTGTGTTGACAATGTTTCTGCAATGTTATTTATCCAATTGGAATTAATTTTGTGCCAGGTGATAACCAAATCAAATGTTTAATAGACTTGATGATCATGTCATGCAGAAATAAAATGTCCTGACCATAATAAAACATGCATGATGCAAACACAATTTGTCTTGTATTATTAATTACGACACTAGCATATGTTGGATTAAAACATGTGGCATAACATTTATCATCATAAGAAATGAACTTGACAACCTGGGTTCAAATCCTGGTTGAGGCTGTTTGCATTTTACTTTGTGCTAATGCCCATGAGGAAATGCATGAATTCAACTATTCTTTCTCCAACTATGTACAAATAGGAGAGCAGACTAGGCTTTTTTTAGCTTTAGTCTAGCAATCAGTCTAGGAGAAGAAAAAGTTTGAATTAAGCCATACTCTATTAAAAAAGTGACCTTGAACAAAATATAAAACCAGTGAAGATAGTTTTTTTATCAACAGTTTTTGGTGAAACAGGATTGTGTAAGTGCAGCAGCCTCTATACTTACCAAACCTAGCTATTTTTTGTCTTGTTTCTTAACTGAATATTTATCTCAAGGGTAAGATTTGAGGATGTGGAGGACTTTAAAACAAATACGATGATGCCTCCTCACACCGTGTCAAAAAAGGGAGTTTCAGAGATGTTTCAACCAATAAAGAATTCACTGGAATAGGTGTTAGATGCTAAGGGAATAATTTTGATATTTCGTTCATCATTCATTTCTATCTTGGTAAATACAGTTTCAGTCTTGATATTTTTTTTTGTTTTTTTTTTCTCAACACACTTCCTATATGGTCCACAAATTTGGTGAATTTATATAAACAGACACACATAAACACTCACACACGTATGTTTGGAAAGTAGTTATTTCACTTATATGAATTATAGTTTGGTTTGTTTTTTTGGCATATTTAATGCTAAATCTGGTTTATACATATATATACATATATATATATATATATATATATATATATATATATATGATTTGTAAACTTAAATCAACAAAGTTAAATAGTTCTAAGTATTGCTATGTATCACCCACAATTCAATTAAACATCAGTTGTTTGTTTATACATAGTTAAAAGATCAAACAGTTCTATTTAGTAAAAGTCATTTGTTTGCACTCAGTTTACATGTCAAACAGTTCTATTTGGCCCAAATGTTTTTGACAATTAAACTGTATGCTAAACTGAATTGTTTGAAATAGAACTGTTTATTTGTATAAAAATGGATTTGGCATAAGATAACCTACAAAGGTTGATATTCCCTAAAACCCAAACAAACAAACAAACAATTATCACATACATAAATAAGTTTGCTTAAAGACCAGAGAACTTTTTATGGTGTTATTTTTTTTTCTCTTGCTTTCTTGCTAGTTCCTTTGTATCAAGCCAGTATGTTAGCCATTATGCTATGGAGACTCCCCTTCTGTTCATGTTGGTTTCATTACTTTTTAGTTTTTCAGGTGCAGAAACAAACTGAATTTTTTTTCTTTATATCACAATTCTATATTCAGTTTCATTTTTTTTTTCTTTTTACATTTACAATTCAGTTATTTTTAAGTATATGTTTTGGAAATATATATATGTGTATGTGTGATGACAAGAATGGCTCAATGGTTGAATGCAATTTTGAGGCTTGCAAGCCACAAAAATACTTTCATTATGTTATGCTGACACTTTAACAAATCGAAACTCTCAATGTTGAAATCAATAATAAATCAATATTTCTGATTCTCAATCCACAATGGATATTCTGTAATCATTTAATGAAATTAGACAGAACTTCGATGCGATTAAAAAAAAAAAAAAAAAAAAAAAAAAAAAAATCAACTCCTTTCATATTTACCACCCCTCTGCTCGGGCAGGATATGACACAAGGTCAATTTTTAAGCGGAGTTTAACAGGTTTGAATTCAGAGTTTTCCTTCTCCTAGACTAGTCGCCTCACCAAAGCTGAAGAACTCAGTCTGTCCTACTATTTACCCATAGCTAGAGGGAGAGAATAATTGGATTCATACCTTTCCCAAGGGTATTAGTGCTATGTGAAATGCAATCAGTCTCATCCAGGATTTGAACTCGTGCCGCTGTGTCCATTTCCTACGATGATAACCATTACACCACGGGCACCTCCTTTCATATCTATGATGATTCATTTTGCTGTATCACATCCAGAGATGTAGAGTTGTGTTAAGTTACAAGTGTATCTTGCTGGCACTTGCTCTCAGACAACTCATAAGTTGTCAATTGCAATTCCTATCTGAATGACAGAAAGAATGTTTGTTTGTTTGGGTTTTATGGCATATCAACTTTTGTAGGTTATTTAATGCCAAATCCATTTTTATACAAATAAACAGTTCTATATCAAACAATTCGGTTTAGCATACAGTTTAATTGTCAAAAACATTTCTATTTCAAGCTATACAGTTTAGTCAAACAGTTCTAATTCAAACAATTCAGTTTAATGTAAGAACAGTTTCAAAGTCAAAAACAGTTCCATTTCAAACAATTCAGTTTAGCATAAGTACACAGTTTAGTTCTATTTGACCCATAGATAGGACCCTATCAGGTGCTACCACTCCAGGTCAGATGGCAATTTAGGGGCATTCTGTATTCCTCAAAGCTCCCACATTACTGGAGCCTCACCATTAGATTGTTTAGTGTCATAACTAGGACACTCGTTGTGGAGGGGGTCTTATCCCTCTGCCGAGAAGCAGTCGGTATATTCTATAGCCCCAGTCAACTGGCCAGTGACAGAAAGAAGTGAACAGACATATCATAATCTTATATCTTTACCTTTTATTACTTGGTGTTTTTCATTAAAGTTTGGCCTTTATTGTAGGACTTGTAACTCTGATTAAAGAAAGAAAAAACGTTTCTCTTGTCATCTTTTGTTCTGTAGCCCAAATGGGCTAAAAAAGGCTAAAGACTAAACAAATATGACAAAGTTTCTGTTGCATTTGCAACTCTCAAATCTAATGAAAACAAAAACTCTCTTCTACCTTTGTATTTAGCCATTTGAAATCCATATTTTCATTAAACTTTCACCAAACAATTACATAGTTTCATCTATTCTCATTTAATAATGTTTGCACACAGTTATTTGGTTTCAAAAAAATTCATCAACTACATCTCTACTGGTGAATAAGACTCCTATCCTCAGTGAGTGTTCTTTATATGACTTTAAACTATTTGATGGTGAGGCTCCAGTGCTAGAGCTTTGGGGAATATGCCATTACTCCCAGGTCTACTCTTACCCAGAATAGTGGCACCTGATCGGGTCCTATCTATGGTTGCCCAGTTGGGTTGGGCTGTAGAATACACCAACTGCTTCTCTGCAGAGGGATAAAATCCCTCCCAATGAGTGTCCTGCATATGTCACTAAACAATCTGATGGTGAGGTTCCAGTAATGCTGGAGCTTTGGGGAATGTGGAGTACTCCTTCATTACTATCGCTTTCAAGTCTGACCCAGAGTGGTAGCACCTGATAGGGTCCTATCTATGGGTCAAATAGAAATAGAACTGTTTTTGACATTGAAACTGTGTATTTATGCTAAACTGAAATGTTTGAAATAGAACGGTTTTGACATTTAACTGTTTGTAAACAAAAACTATACTTATACTAAACTGAATCCTTTTAAATTTAATTTAGTATTAAATGACCTAAAAATGGCTGATATGCTGTAAAACAAAACGACCAACCAACCTATCTATGGGTCAAATAGAACTGTTTAACATTCAAACTCTGTGGAACCAAATGACTTATGCTAAATAGAATTGTTTGAAGTAGAACTGTTGGACTATTTGACTGTGTGTAAACAAATGACTGATGTTTAATTGAATTGTGAGTGATACATAGCAATACTTGGAACAATTTAACTGTGGGCTAATGAATGAATTTTGTTGAATAGAATTATTAGTGTTAATTAGCAATACTTGAAACTCTTTAACTGCATGCTTAAATAGAATTGTTAGTGTTACAAAGCAACGATTGAAACCATTTAACTGTGTGCAAACAAATTATCTCTCACTCATTTAAAAATAAGATTACCTACAAACCAGTGACTAACAAATCATATGTATAACCATTTAAGTGTATACAAACAAATGAGCTATGGCTTGTTTAAAAATGTAATCTACAAACTATATAATAAGTATAAAGAAAATGTGGCATTAAATAACCTATAAGGTTTGGTGTGCAATAAAACTCAACTAACCTACCAAAGTAATCAAAATTTATATTTTCATTAAACTTTCATTTCTGTTTCGGTTCCCATATTTTCCCATCAAATCATGTCAATCATTAAACAGGTGTCAAAATGGGTTAACTGCAGTGAGTATCCTTACTCACTATGTTACAATTGAAACCTGCTGCTGTATGGATGCACCACTTGGATGCTAACAAAACGGCTAGAGAAGAAGCTAGATGGCAACTACACAAGAATGTTGTGAGCAATATTAAACAAGTCCTGGCAGCAACACCCTACAAAGCACCAACTATATGACCACCTGCCTCCCATCATGAAAACTATCCAAGTTAGATGAACCAGGCATGCAGGACACTTCTGGAGAAGCAGGGACGAGCTCATAAGTGATGTACTTCTATGGACCCCCACATATGGCCGAGCAAAAGCAGGATGACCAGCTCGAACATACATACAGCAGCTCTGTGAGGATACGGGATGTAGCCCTGAAGACCTGCCAGAAGCGATGAACGATAGGGAGAAGTGGCGAGAGAGGGTCAGGGATATCTGTGCTAGCGGCATGACATGATGATGATGATATACTACTTAAAAGATCAAGGAATTTGACCACGAAAAAGACAAAAACATCTACATTAGTTCACTTTCTTTTGAATTAATCTTTTGCCTGCTATTTTGTTGCTTGATTAATTTTTTATGGTATGTCAACTCATGTAGGGTTATTTTATGCCTTAAGCTTAGGGAATCAGGTTCAATTTGTGTTCATGTTTACTTTTTTTTTTTTTTTTTTTTTTTTTTTTTTTTTTCAAATTACTTTTAAGAGATTATATTTTTGCTCGTGGTCTTATCAAATTTGATCTATTTAACTCTTAGATGGGACCCTAAATGGTTCCATCACTCTGGATGAAAATAGTGGCAGTAAAGTATATTCTAATCCCCAAATTTTCAAAATTGGAACTTCATCATTAGGTGCAGTTTAGTGTCATATCCAGGACATCTATTTTAGGAGTGTCTTGCCCTTTTGTAGAGGGTACAGTCAGACTCATCAAAAGTTGTTTAGAAGAAGATTAATTTCTTATTAAAACTGTTAGGATTGGTTGGGTTTAGTTTTATGGCATATCAACCATTGTAGGTTATTTTTATGCCAAATCCTCTTTATATGTATGTATTGAATATACAAGGATCATTAAATAAGTTTCCAGACTTTTTTTGTATGGGCACTTTTATTGATAGTATACACATGAGACTCTAGTCCCCTTCGAAGTAATCTCCGGCTGCAATGTACTTGTTGTACCATTCCAACAGCTTCTGGAAGGCCCCATGGAAGTCCTCCTGTGTGAGCATGTTAATGACCTTCATCACAGCCTCTTTCATCTCCTCAATTGTCTCATAACGACAGCCTATAAGCTTAGGGAATAACCAAAAGTCACAGGGACCAACTTCTGGACTTTAGGGAGGCTGAGGAACTGTCTTGATGCCCATCTTGGTCAAATAGTCTGTAACAAGGATGGAGTTGTGGACTGGTGCATTGTCCTGCTGGAAATGCCACTGACCCGATTTGAAGAGTGTTGGCCTCTTCTAACGGAATCTCTACTTGAACTCCTTAAAACCTCAACATAGTAACCTTAACCCTAACCCTTTGGCCAATCAATTCTGGTGTATTGACTTTCCTTACTCCTCCCACATCTCTCATCATCCCTTAGAGACTCCCTACCTTCCTTGAATCTCTTATGCCCCTCAAAAACTGATGCTCGATTCATGCAAGATGGTCAAAAAGCAGTCTGAAGCATTCCATACGTTTCTGTGGTATTTTTTCCAAGTTTAAAACAGAATTTTATTGCATATCGTTCTTCTAAAGTGTCCTCATGTCCAGATTGAATTTTTGAAATTCATCAGCTGTGACAATCAGGCTTTAGTAGGGTGTATTCCAATTGCTGCTGTAGCTGTTCATTTGAAACTGAAATCATAAAAATTGGTCAGTCATCTCATAAGATGTATAGCAATAATGTAATGAATTTTCAAGAGTCTATGACAATTTTAAATGCCTGTACAAAAAAAAGTCTGGAAACGTATTGAATGCACCACATATATGATTTGTAAATACATTTCGTTGATAACATTCTTAAACCAGCCTGAGCTCATTTTTTATCACACAGTTAAATGGTTTCAAGTATTGTTATATAAGTCACAATTTAACATCAGTCATTTGTTTGCACAAATAGTTTGTTGGTAATTTCATTTTTATGAGTTAGAACTAATTTGTTAACACACTAGTATTGTTATTATTTCAACCCACTTAAAAGTAAGTAAAGTCGACAACCTTAGTTGAAGGTAACCTGAAGGGTCCCTTTTCAATAGCTACTACACCAAGGTGTAGGAGAGGGTTCTTCTCCATTACCTTGATTGCTCCAATTTACCCCTAATCCTTACCTTATAATACTGATTGTTAAGCGAGGCAGCATCAAGTACCATTTTTTGAGTCTTTGGTATGACGTGACCTGGGATTGAACCCAGGTCTCCCAGGCCATTGGAGAACACTCTAACCATCATTCTATTCAATACTAATCATTTGTTTGCACACAGTGAAACAGTTTCAAGTATTAGAATTTAACACTTATTCTATTGAGCACTATTCATTCCTTTGCAAACCATCAAGTGGTTCCAAGCATTGTTATGTTGTACCAATATTTCAATTTACGCACACAGTGAAACAGTTTCAAGTATTGCTATTTAACACAAATAATTCTATTCAATATTAATCATTTGTTTGCACACAGTTAAATGGTTCCAAGTATTGCTATGTACATCAGTCATTTGTTTACACAGTTAAATGACCAAACAGTTCTATTTCTAACAATTCAATCTTACTTGTCGTTTGTTTACATAGAGTTTAAGTGTCAAACAGTTCTATTTGACCCATTGATAGGATCCTGTCAGGTGCTACTACTCTGGGCCTGTGTGGACCTAGAGGCAATGGCAATGAAGGGGTACTTTGCATTCTCCAAAGCACCAGCATTACTAGAGCCTCACTATCAGATTGTTTAATGTTATATACAGGACACTCTTTGCGGAGATGCAGTTGGTGTATTCTACAGCCCTACCCCTCAACCAACTGGCAAAAAAAAACTGTTAGGAGTATACTTATCTATGAGCAATGCTGTCTTACTTTGCCAAACATTTCTTCAGTAAAATGATTTACACTGAATTTCAAGATATACTTGAAGTATTTCTGATGTTATTTTATAGATGTTAAGAATTCAATGTTTGTTCTTTTTGTTTAATAAATCCTGCTTGTGATATCACAGTTTGCACAAACAGCTAGTTGATACAAAATAACCCAATCAAAAAAAAAAAAAAAAACGGATGGGGAAGATACTTGTTCGGGAATAATGGAACAACAACCAACCCTTCCTTAAGAAAGTAAAAGAGGTGCCAAGTTGGTGGTTAATTTTTGCACATAGGTTCACTGGTTGGTATGAAAATAGGTAAGCCAGATGATGCCACCTTCTGGAAGAAGAAGATTGCACTAAAAGGGAAAAAAATCAAGTGTCTAGCCAAGAAGTTTACAAGAATAGGAGAAGGATTCTACATATAATTACAGGGAATCACAGACAAACAATCTTTCAGAGTTTGAACGGCAGTGGGGTTGGAGTCTGAATTGGAGGAAATGCAAAAAGAAAAAAGAAGCATGAAAGGGAAATTTTTTTTTTCCTGGATAATTTATTAATGAGATATCGATAGCTAACTGTAAGAAGAGCAATGGAATGAACTCAGCAAGGTGGTTGCTACGAGGGGAAATAATGATGCTAATGTTGATAAGATGGATTAGGTGGGTGGGGTGGTTATGATAAAGCACGCCACACCTTGTAAAGATCAGAAGAATAGAGTGATGAATAGATTTTTTTTTACCTACCTAGTAAATGTTATTCAAGTTACCCGTTATAAATAGAATTTGTTGGTACAGACCCAGTGGGGGGGGACTACCATGGAAAGGTGTATGTTGTGGAGCAGTTTGAAAATAGTTTTCATAATACTATAGCAACAACAACAACCAGCAGCAGTAATATAGCTATTCGTGGTTACAATTAAAAAAATTGGTGAAACATTCTATATTCTGTAATTTTGCAAACAGTCATTATCATTTAAAGAATTGTTCAGACTACTGATCTCATTGTTTTTGTTTATATCACAATATCTTGGCCATTTCATTCTACAGCCTTCTTAAGATGTGCAAACATTTATTAGCATTTCAAATGTTGTTCAAACTACTGATCTCATTATTTTTGTTGTTATTACAATATCTTGACTACTTAATTTTCCAGCCACATAAAGTGATTTGTGTTTTTGTTTTTCCTTCTCTATCCAATGATTAGCCATCATCAACATAGTAGTTGTTAGTGACTATGCTAACCAGAGCCTTTAAGCCTTGTAAAATAGTAGGCTGATTGAGTTCTCTAACATTGGTTAGCAACCAGTCTAAAAGAAAGACAACTCAATACTCAAAGCTAAGAGTAGCCAGAACCCTTTAGTCATATAAAATAGCAGGCAGACTTGTTTCTCTAATCTTTGTTGGCAACCAGTCTAGAAAAAAGACACCTCTGAATTTAAAATCAAAAATGATTTCAAGTCTTTATGAAGAATTAGTCTAACAAAGGAAAGATTACTCTAACAGAAAATAACAACCCTGAAATCTCAATCCCTGATAAAAGAGGAGGGATGAGTGTGGGGGTGACATCCCCACCCTGTAAGAGCTCAACTTGCAACTGAAACTACTGCTGCAGCCCTCTGCACCACAAGGAGCTAAAGAGACCAGTTATGATTATCTCTCCTCTCACATCTTGTTAATATTAGACGAGAGATTACAATAGTTTCTAAAGTAAAAACTTGTCACTTGTAGAGCACAGTTTATTGGCAAACTTCTTTCTTCTGTATATTGAGTGGATTATAACTACTTCAATGCTAAGATCAGATCCTGTTTTATCATAAAGATTAAATTGTGGTCTGACTGGGTACAATGAAATGGGCAATGATCAGATGCTGTAAATAAAATATTCATTTGCTTTCCCCCTGCTCATTTTAGCATTTACTATATTTATTAATGTATGATGCAAAAAAATCTTATCAAAAGCCTAAATGAATATAATAGTTTGCCAATGTTTGTATAACATACCAATAAGGTAACCACTTTCTCATATACAAGGTGCCCCCAGATGATTGAAGCCAAATTATAACATAAAGAAAAACTATGTTATTTGATCCATATGATTAATATTCACGAGTAAATTAAGTACATTGATCAAGAATAAGATTAAGTTTAAAAATCAATATTTGTTGTGCAAAATATATCTTTCTTTCATTATTAAGTTATTAATTTATCTATGTATGCTCTTAGATATATCACATACGACATAGCAAAGATATCTGTAATGTTTTATATATACAAGAGTCGTCCAAAAAGTTCTAAACCTTATCCAGATTTTAGATTTGTCATCCACCTCTTACCTTTGTATGAGTCTCACCTGCACAGAAATCTGAATTAGTTTTTCTTGTTTTATAAGTGTTAGTGTGTTGCCACAACAAAAATGTTCAACTATGAGTGTTTCTGGGTGAGGCTTAGAACTTTTTGAAGACCCTCATATATATATATGTATTTATATATATGTGTGTGTGTGTGTGTGTATATATATTGTAATCCACATACAGGCTATTTCATTGTATTGCCTCTCTTCAGTGTGGCTAGACACGCAAGATCCTTCAAGCTGGGCTAGAAATCCAGCTGACTTTACATCAGTCAGATATTTTACCCCCTAGCCAATACCATTCTCAGCATTAGAGAAGGAATTTTTTACATATATATTATTGGCAACCTGAAGCGCTCAATTCATGAGAAGAGCTATTGCATGTGTATATATCTTAAACCCACTCAGTTAATTGAAGCATTAAGCACCTTAATTTCACTCCTTTGAGAGTTTTTCACACCAGCATTAGCTGATTGTCTTCCACTGGAGTTTAATTGACAAGTCACCTGGACTCTTCTTAATATTCTGGGCGATCCTAATAATGCTGTCATCTCGATGGTCTTCACTTGTCCTCTGATTTCTAAGTCTTCTAGTCCTTTTACCAAGCCTTTGGGGATTGTTCCAAGTGCACCAATTACAATTGGTATCACTGGCATCTAATTATCATTTTATCTATATATATATATTTTAAAATAGGTAGGTCCATGAAGAGATTTGTATTTTTTTAGAATTTATCTATTTATTTTGTTCTTACATACATGTATATTTCCAGCATGTTGCTTTCATCAGAGAACATAATAAATAAATAAATTTCATCAGAGCAAAATAAATAAATAAATTCTTAAAAATACAAATCTTTTCATGGACCTACCTATTTTAAAATATTTTTATTCTCTCTTTGGACCAACAACAAAAAAATTTTATGTATATATATAATTTTTTTCTTGTTTTTTTTTCATTTAAGTCTCATGTAATAACACCTAATCACATTATTTTTTTGCAAGTAAATATCAATTAGCATCTTATCTCGTGACTATACCTCATGCTATATAGATGTTTTGATCAGCTAATTTTTTCACTTTTACATCTGAAGGTCATGTGAAACACATAAAAATTAAAAGTAACAGATGTATAGTGACCATTATTTTATACAGCAATGCGGGTATGTGCCCTGCTGAGAGAAGAAGAGAGTGGAGTACACTTTCATTGCCATTACATCCAGATTCACTTTGACCCCAAGTTACTTGTTTAGAGTTCTATCAATGGGTCAAATAGATCTGTTTGCGAGTTATTTGTATTTAAGAGGAATACTTGATATCATGTGTGCAAAAATTCTTAAGAAACATCTCAAAAAACATAAGTATAAATGTACAATGTATGCAATTACCTAACACCACATGGGTTGACATGCCATTAAAATCAGTCAATCTGTTATTTTCTAAAAATTTCTATTGTTTCTGTGTAGTATTCTTTTTTGGTTGGGGGTTTGGTTAAATAATTCTTTTTTTTTCTCAGTGGTTATGTCATATTGCTGAAATATCTTGGGGTGCCCCCATAGGGTAATGGCTAGACTGTTGAACTGCAGCCTCAAAGGAAGCTAGCAAATCTGACCCTCCCCATTGTGGGTGGGCTATGATTTAACAACTTCTTCATCAACTCAAAAATACCTGTATATCTTCCTTATAATACTGTATATCTTCCTTATTTCAAACCAGTCTAGAAGAAGGTTGAAATACAGTAATAAGGTGAGTGGTATTTTTTCTGTGACCATGTGTCTGACTTTGCTTTTTCCTGATGTGAACTAGTCATCATGTCTTCATTTCATCTTTGTCGTCAGGACTCAATAATGCCACACAAGAAGAATCTAAGCAGTTGCAGTGTTACGTCATGAATCCTGTGAATATGAGTTTATAACAGAAAAGTATGTCTAAGTTGCTTGATTGACAGATCACACTGTAGATAAGATAGAATATGTTCACTGTATCCTCTGCAAAGATATAAGACCTTCCCTCCCCCAAAAAGTAGTGTTCTGAGCATGATGTTTAACTGCATCAAACCATACCGGCTGAAACTGTAGAACACACCAACTGAACCTCTTTAACAGGATAAGGATTGTTACTGTTAGTTTTTGAAACTATACTGCTGTATGCAGATTAATTGTATGACATAGGAATACTTGATAAATAAAAGTATTAAATTCGGATAACAATACTTCTAACCATTTAACTATGTGCAAATGAAAGGATTATTATTACTAAATAGAATTATTTGTCTTAGATAGAAATACTTGAAACTATTTCTGTATACAAATAATTAGTCATCATCATCATGTCATGCTGTTACCAAATAAACAAATAAGCTCTAAAAACCCATATTAATATGAAGTTACCCACAAACTATTCACTTACAAATCATATGTATGTAAAAACAGGGTTTGGCATTAAATAACCCACAAGATATGTGATAAAAAAAAACAACTAACCAAGCTGCATCTGATGGTTAGGCTTTAATTCTGAAGATCTGGGACGTGTGTTGTACTGCTTCATTGCCATCAATCCCAGGTCCACTCTGACCTGGTTTAGTAGTACTTATTAGGATCCCATTTATGGGTCAAATAGATTTTTGAAAATTATTCATATTTGATTGGAATACTTGATACCATATAACCTTAAGTTATGTCAATTAAGAATAGTTCAAGCTATTGTTTACTATGGATTATTATTATTAGTAGTAATTTGAAGCCATATAATTATTCATATTAGTTAAGAATACTTGTGAGATATATGCATACACACACACACACACACACACACTACCAGTCAGGTATTTAGCCATCTAAAAATATTTTCATTTCTCATCCTAAAAGTGCTATTTTTCATAAAACAAGTTTAGCACCACAATGTTTTTATTATACTAAATACAAGTCTTCCTCTGTAACTTTAACCTCAGTATAAAGAGATAGCATTTGAAAATTGATTTGAAGGCATTTTTCTTCTTTAGTGCTGAGCAGGAATAAAACATTTTCCAAAAGTTACATTATACCACCGCATTAACTCATTAGATTATATTGTGTTGAATTACTGCTTGCTTGATACTACCTATTTTACCTATGCGGGGAACAATTTCATCAGTCACCAGTGTGCATGATAGAAGGCTGACTGCTCCAAACATCACTGCAGAACAACCCATGTTGTGAAAAAAATATGTCAACATGCACTGTGAGGAGAAGACTCTATAAAGCTGGCTTATATGGTAGAATTGCTGCTAAAAAATCACTGTTAAACAATGTCAAAAGGCTCCAGAGGTTCAAGACACTCAAAGACTGGACAATAGAGCATCGGTCTAAAGTCCTTTAGACTGATGAATCAAAGTTCAAAATCTTTGGGTCAAATAGGAGGGTCTATATGCAGCAAAGAATTGGTGAAAGAGCTGCAACCCCCTGTACCACATCAACTGTAAAGCATGGAGGAGGCTGTGTTATGATGTAGGAGCCTTTTACCAATTTCAAAATCAGGGATTTGTACCAGGTGAAAAACAAATTAAATCAGACCAGCTATCACAGCATACTGCAGCATCCCTCAATCCCATCTGGAACACAGCTTGTGGGTCAAAGATTTATACTCATGCAAGATAATGACCCAAAGCATACTCTGCCAGAGGTACATTAAAAGCAAAGAGAAACAGCATGTCCTTCAACTAATGTCTTGGACAGCACAATAAGTGAACTTAAATCCCATTGAACTGGTGTGGGATGAACTTGACTGAAAAGTCAGAGCTAAACAAGCCACAAATGCAGATCACTTCTGGCATCTTTTGTAGGAAAGCTGAGGAGAACTATCTTCAGTCTACCTCCAGTCTTTGGTAGAAAGAATGCCAAGAATCTGTGAAGCAGTGAGTGGCCAAAGGGGGTCATTTTGATGAATTAAAAGTTTAATAAGTTTTTTGTGTTTTTTAGTTTAATTTGTATTTAATGTGGCTTGGGAAGACTTGTATTTAATATAATAATTAAAACTATTGTGGTACTTAACTTGTTTCATTAAAAATAACACTTTTTGGATGAGAAATAAAAATTTGGAGGGTGGTCAAGTACTGATAATGTTTAATTGTGTACAAATTATTTGTATTAAGAATAGATAGTTTAACCAATAGTTGTTTACTGAGGATTATTATTAGTTACTTGAAACTGTACAATTGGTTGCAAATTATTGGTGAAATACTTGAAGCCATATTATTGTGTTCAAATCAGTTATTATTATAAAATAGGACAAGTTACATTAAACTATTTAGTTGTGTATAAATTATTTGTCAGCCCGAAGTTGTGAGCAAATTATTTGTATTAGATAGGAATACTTGAAACCATACAATCATGTGCAAATTATTTGTATTAGATAGGAATACTTGAAACCATACAATCATGTGCAAATTATTTGTATTAGATAGGAATACTTGAAACCATACAATCATGTGCAAATTATTTGTATTAGATAGGAATACTTGAAACCATACAATCATGTGCAAATTATTTGTATTAGATAGGAATACTTGAAACCATACAATCATGTGCAAATTATTTGTATTAGATAGGAATACTTGAAACCATACAATCATGTGCAAATTATTTGTATTAGATAGGAATACTTGAAACCATACAATCATGTATAAATTATCTTTATTAGTGAGGAATACTTGATATCCTATAACTGTGTGCAAACAATTATAGACAAAGGAAAAAATGTTCAATTTTTAAAAAAATGCAATGGAACATTGAAAATATAGTTATGATTATAATGAAACATTTACAAATTAATTAAATTTTGGCATTAAATAAACCGTAAAGAGATGATGGGAAATTAAACAATAAACTAAACCAAACCTGTTAGGGTCCCATCTATGGGTCATATAGATGTGTTTGAGATGAAGTGTTTACTTGTTTGGTATGAATATGAACATATATTTTTGTACCATGTATAATTGAAGACCATCTATATTATAATTCTGCTTGTACATTCATTCCCACTTTGTGCTCATCCACATACCCTCCCTGCAGCCAAGCAGGATATTCTTCCACCCTGCTCCTCAGTCAATTGATTATTCTTAAATATAAAGAGCTTACTTTGTTTCTTGGCTTAACCCTGTCAATGAAAACACCTTTTGTTTGGCTAGTAATTAGGGTTTGTTTATTACATAAAGTCATTCATTATTTGAGGATATATAGTAATTATTTCTACAAGCAGGATCTGTGGAAATTTCATGGATTGAAAAATATCATGAACTTTTTAAGCAAGAAAGGATGATTTGCAATGAAATGTGTATTAAGTATTATGTATTCACTAACCCTTCCACACTTGCAGTGGTTTGAGTTTACTGTTTTTTTGCATTTAAACTGCGTATTTATGCTAAACTAAATTGTCTAAAATAGAACTGTTCTGACATTTAAACTGTGTACTTATGCTAAACTGAATTATCTGAAATAAAACTGTTTTGACATTAACTCTGTGTATTGCCCAGTCACCTGGGGCTGTAGAATACACTCTCTGCATCTCTGCAGAGGGTAAAACTCCCTTAACAAGTGTCCTGTATATGATACTAAACAATCTGATGGTGACACTTCAAAAATGCTGGAGCTTTGGGGAATGCGGAGTATCCCTTCATTGCCATTGCATCCAGGTCCACTCTGGCCCCGGAGTAATAGCACCTGATAGGGTCCTATCTATGGGTTAAATAGAACTAACAGCATGCTTATGCTAAACTGAATTGTTTGAATTAGAACTGTTTGACTTAACTGAATAGTTTGAAATAGAAATGTTTCTGTCAATTAAACTGTACTTACATTTAAACTGTGTGCTTATGCTAAACTGAAATTTTTGACATGGAAATTGTACTTACACTAAACTGAATTGTTTAATATAGAACTGTTTTGATATTTAACTGTGTATAAACAAAATCTGTACTTATACTAAACTGAATTAGCTGATTTAGAACTGTTTGAATAAACTGAATAGCTTGAAATAGAAATGTTTTTCACAATTATACTGTGTACTCATGCTAAACTGAATTGTTTGAAATAGAACTATTTGCATAAAAATGGATTTGGCGTTAAATAACCTACATACAAAGGTTGATATGCCATAAAACCCAAACAACCAACCAACTACACTTGCATGATGCAACACAAGATGAACTCTTTAAGCAAAGCATAACAGGTTTGAATTCAGTTTTCCTTCTCTTAGACTGGTCGCCATATCAAGGTTCAAGACTCCAGACTGTCCTACTATTTACTCATAGCTGGAGAGAGAATAATTGGATGCATACCTTTTCTAAGGGTGTTATCACCATGTGAAATGTAAAAAGCGTTGTCCAGGATTTGAACTTGGGTCACTATGTCCATTTCCTATGATTATAACCAGTACACTACTAGTTCCCCCTTAACTATAGTAAAGACCACTATTATATATTTTGTTAAAAATTTATTGCAAAGGCAACACTTGGATTTATACGTCATAAAATTGCGAATCATACTTTTTTACTTAATTAGCTCCTCTTGATTTTTTTCATTCCTTGGAATTTCCACAAGTCCTGCTAGTAATTGTTAAACTGACTTGGGCATCAAATAAACAATTTAGCCATAAAACCAACCAACCACATTTACAGATATACCACTCCAGAAGATAAATGTATTGAAATCTATTTATTTACTCAGAAAATCCACTTATGGCATCATAAATTTTGACTTCAGAGAGACTACAGGGTCTGATTAAACTTTGAGTGGGTTAATTTTTTTTTTACCTTGGACATTTGCCATTGCTCTGTAACCCAGACAAAGAACTGACCTAATCAATTAATGCCCCTATCGTAACACTTTCCTAATTGCCACAAATTATTAACTCAGGCACAGTCTTTTTTTAAGACTCATCTGAGGAGGAACAGCAGAAAATATTAAGCCTGATTTTATATATATATATTTTCATTAAGAAAAACAACAAACCGGTCACATTAGGATTATGAATTTATTTCCATCCTATGGATCAAATAAATATTTATTTGATCCATAGGATCTGAAGAAGTCCTGTTAAATTTTTTTCGTGTTTTTGAATTTTTCAAAAACGCGTAACAGGATGGAAATAAATCTATAATCCTAATGTGACTGGTTTGTTGTTTTTCTTAATGAAATTATTGCTCTGTAAGGTCTGTTACATTAAGCTCTTTACCAGGAAAATTTAAATGTTCACTCTTGAATAGTTTTCTTGTTCTGATGGAATTACTCCCAACTTCGGTTTAACTGGACCAAATAATACTCATATATATACACACACACACACACACACACACACACACACACACACGAGTGTGTGTTTGTGTGAGGGGCGCTCCTATATGAAGGCCTAACAGTTTGGTTAAAGATTCAAAACCTGTGGAGTCTTCTTTAAGAAAATCTGTGGCATAGGGTGCACCATTCTTCTGTTATTAGATCATCCAAGAAGAGTTGCTAGTTCTTCACAAACCTTCACCTCTATAAACAAATTACCTGTGTAAGTAATCCAGTGGATCAGATCTTAAACTGAATTACTGGGTTGTCATACATGAGAACCCATCACACACACATACGTGTGTGTGTGTATATATATATATATATATATATACTGTAATTATTTGTGTATAACATGCATGCCTAAGTGTGTAAAAAAAAAAAAAATTCTTGATAAACAACTGCATAAAGATATAAATATAAACAAGCAATGTATGTGATTCCCTAACCTCTACGTATAAAATAACTTCAAATAAGTTAACATGCCATTGAAATCAATGGATATGACACTAAACAATCTGATCTTGAGGCTCCAGTAATGCTGGAGTTTTGGGGAATGCGGAGTACCTCTTCATTGCCATCACTCCCAATTCCACTGACATGGAGTGGTAGCACCTGATAGGGTTCTATCTCTGGGTCAAATAGAACTGTTTGACATTTAAACTGTATCCAAACAAATGACATCTGCTAAATAGAATTGTTAGAAATAGAACTGTTAAATAACCAACAATGGTTGATATGCCATAAAACCGAACTAAACCAAATGTGAAAGTTATTATAGAATTGGAGTTGTAATATTTTTTCAGTTCATAATTTGTTTTAATTATTTTGATTTTAACAAACTTTTTTCATCTTTCAGTGGAGGAATTTTAATGTTAATTCCTTAAATGCTAATTAAAAAAAAAAATTTCTTTTCCCTTGCAGTCAGCCATTAGTGCTGAATTCTACTCAAGTAATCATCGCCACTTGCTGAGTCCCCTTCCTACTTGGTTCAACTTGCCTTTCACCTTTTCCCACAATGCCTTGTATTATCAGATGAAATTCTACAAGATGGATTCTTTGCTTAAAGCTTATACATTCTCTCTCCACTCCTACAATTGTCAATCTCGGAGTAATGGTAAGTACCTCTTAACTTTCTGAAGCTGTAACAATCCACTTCTTACCTTATCTAGGAAGACTGGTCTTCGTTGATAACTTTGTATTTAAACCAGCTTTTAAGACGTATCGATGTTAAGCTATTACATCCATGGCAATCCCAGATCTCAAAAAGGTTATGATATTTCACTGTACCACTGAGAAAAATGATCTTGGAGATATAGACATCTTCTAAATGATGGTCAACTAAGAAATGAACCTGCCAGGCCAAGTTCAAATTTTGAACTAAGCTGTTTGCACCTCATTCTATCTTAATGCTCTTGGAGAAGGTATGATGATGGGTAAATAATAGGGTGGATTGGCACATGGTCAGTTAATTATGGATGATTTTGGTTTGGTTTGGTTTGATAGCACATCAACCATTGTAGGTTATTAATGCCAAATCCATTTTTATACATATAGACAGTTCTATTTTGAATAATTCAGTTTAGCATACAAAAACTGTTCTATTTCAAACAATTCAGTTTAGCATAATTACACAGTTTCAATATCAAAAACAGTTCAATTTCAAACAAACAGCATAAGTACACAGTTTAGTTCTATTTAACCCATAGATAGGACACTATCAGATGCTACCACTCCAGGCCAGAGTGGACTTGTGAGTGATGGCAATGAAGGGGTACTCTGCATCCCCCAAAGCTCGAGCATTACTGAAGTGTCAACATCAGATTGTTTAGTGTCATATCTAAGACACTCATTTGGGAAGTCTTATCCCTCTGCAGAGAAGCAGTCGGTGTATTCTATAGCCCCAGTTGACTGGGCAATATGGGTGATACTGTAGATCTTCCTTAGATGGGTACTAAAATAACTGTGAGAGTAAAAGCTATAAGAAAAAAATGAAAATTCTTTTTATTCAAGCTAATTTATATAACTATATTTTGGAGGCACTTATGCTGCAATGGTTATTATCATAGGAAATGGACACGGTGACCTGAGTTCAAATCATAGATGAGGCTTTTTGTATTTCACATTGTGCTTAAACCCTTGGGAAAGGTATGAATCCAACTATGAATCCCTCTTCAGCTCTGGGTAAACAATTGGACAGACTGGGCTTTTTAGACTTGGTATGGCAACTAGTCTAGGAGAAAGAAAACTCTGACTCCAAACCTATCAGACTCTACTTAAAAATTGACCTTTATGTCACGTACCGCTTGTGCAGAGGAATTGGTAAATACTTATATGATAATATTAATAATATAGTTGTGTCACAGGTAGTCTTTTGACAAGTTCTTAAAAAAGGCTTTGGAATAAAAAAGAAAAGGGAAATACTTTTGATAGATATTTATATGTAAATAATGTTAATATTAGCATCATATATTGTTTTTAGATGTGTGCATGAAATGAGTTATTGAAATGAAAAATACTTTTTGATACTCTCTAATATATATAAGTAAAAGTAAAGTTGGCGACTGTAGTCAAGGGCGACCTGAAGGTTCCCTTTTCAATAGCTACTACACCGAGGTGTAGGGGAGGGCGCTACTCCTTTCCTTGGATTGCTCCACTTTATCCTTGATGAGTACCTTATAATGCTGAGTGTTAAGCAAGGAGGTATCAAGTACCATTTTTTTAAAAGTCTTTGGTATGACTTGACCTGGGATTGAAGCCAGGTCTCCCAGACCATTGGCGAACACTCTACCCACTAGGCCAATGAGCCGGACGCAATATATATAGTAATATAATAATAATAATAATAATAATAATATTTTCTTATTTGCTTTTTTTTTCTCTCTGCCATGGACAGGATATAATACAAGATTAATTTTTAAGTAGAGCAAAGCTGGTTTGAATTCAGAGTTTTTTTTCTCCTTGGTTGGTTTCCTAACCAAAGCATATAACCCAGTCTGTCTTATTTATCCATAGCTGGTAAGGGGAAGAGAGTAGATGGATTCATGTCTTTCCTAAGGGCATTAGTGTGAAGTGAAATGCAAAGAGCTTCAACCAGGATTTAAACTCAAGTTGCCAATTCCATTTCCTATGATGATAACCATAAAGCTAAACCCACCTCCAATATGTAGTGTGTTCTTTTTTCTTCTCTTTCATCTTCTTCTTCTTTCTAATATCTTTTTTCCTTTTCATTCTCTTTCTTCTTCTTCTTCTTCTTCTTCTTTCATTTCTACTTTCTCTTTTTTTTCTAATGTGTTCATTTTTACCCTTTCTTCTTCTTCTTCTTTCTAACATGTTCTTTTTCTTTTATTTCTTCTTCTTTCTAATGTGTTCTTTTTTTCTCTTTCTTCTTCTTCTTTCTAATATGTTCTTTTTTACCCTTTTCTTCTTCTTTCTAACGTGTTCTTTTTCTTCTATTTCTTCTTCTTTCTAATGTGTTTTTTTTCTTCCCTTTCTTCTTCTTTGGTCCAGTCAGCTGGGGCTGTAGAATACACTGTCTGCATCTCTGCAGAGAGTAAGACTCCCTTAATGAGTGTCCTGGATATGACACTAAACAATCTGATGGTGATGCTTCAATAATGCTGGCGCTTTGGGGAATGCGGAGTACCCCTTCATTGCCATTGCACCCAGGTCCACTCTGGCCTGGAGTGGTAGCACCTAATAGGGTCCTATCTATGGGTCAGATAGAACTAAACTGTGTAAATATGCCAAACTGAGTTGTCTCAACTTAACTGTTTTTACATTTAACTGTGTGTAAACAAAAACTGTACTTATGCTAAACTGAAGTGTTTGAAATAGAACTGTTTATTTGTAGGAAAATGGATTTGGTATTAAATAACCTAAAATGGTTGATATGCCATAAAACTAGACCAGTAGTCTTCTTCTTCTTAACATGTTCTTTTTCTTCTTGTTTTTCTTCTTCTTCTTTCTAATGTGTTCTTTTACTTCTTCTGAGCATGTTCTTTTTCTTCCTTTTCTTTTTTTCTTTACAATCAAAATTGAATGGTTCATTATCTATATGAGGTGATGACAAGGTGTAACATTCAAACACAAGTCTTATTCTATGAATATTATAGATAATATAGTTGAATCGTATTGTCTTTTGATGTGTACATGAAATACAGTTTGAAGTAAAGTTCTATAAAAAGCAAAAATACTTTTGATACCTTTTAATATGTATCTTATAATAAGGATATTTTTTCTTATAGTATTTTCTTTCTTTTTTCTGTTTGATTTGTATGTATTTACTAACTCCTGAAAGGAGTTCTCATAGCATTATGGTTAAAGTGCTAGAGTGTTGCCTTGAAGTAAACAAATTTGAATTCCAGTTGTGCTATTACATTGTATAATCCCCTTGGGAAAGGTATGAATCTCTTTACCCTCCCTCTAGCAATGGGTTAAATAGTATCACTGTTGATCTTCTACAAGAATGGCTTTGGTATCCATCACCCATGGTGATGGATGATATGCCATTAAAAAAAGAAACCAAACAAAACCAACCTCTCTGCACAAGCAGAATGTGACACAAGTTCAATTTTTTAAGCAGAGTTCACTATGTGTGAATTAAGAGTTTTCTTTTTCCAAGACTGGTTGCCATACCAGGATCAAAACACCCAGTATACCCTACTATTTACCCATACCTTGAAAGAGAATGGTTGAATGCATACCTTTCTCACAAGTATGAGCACTATGTGAAATGCAAATAGTCTCATCCAGGATTTGAACTTGGGTCGCTGTATTCATTTCTATAACAATAATTATTACACCACAAGTACACCTACTGAATTCTGGTTTGAATTAAGAGTTTTTCTTTCTTCTTGACTGCTTGCCTAGCCAAGTCTAAAACTCGCAGTCTACTCTAATATTTACCAATAGCTAGGTGCATGGTTCACACCTTTCCCAAAATGTAAACAGCCTCATTCAGAATTTAAACGTGGGTCAATGATTCCATTTCCTGTGAAGATCATTGTTGCCTAAAACAACTCTCTAATAGATAACCTTCATGGGTTATTTAATGCCAAACCTATCCTTGTAGAAAAACAGCAATGATACTATTTAACTGGTAATTTAGCCTAGTCAGGTAAAATACACTGACTGCATCTCTGCAGAGGGGTAAGATTCCCCCGAGTGTCCTGAATATGACATTAAACTATCTTATACTAAGGCTCCAGCCTTAGAGATTTAGGGAATGTGGAATATCCCTTCATTGCCATGGCTCCCTGTTCAACTCTGACCCAGAGTGGTTGTAGCTGATAGGTTCTATCTATGGTTCAAATAGAACTGTTTGACATTTGAACTGTGTATAAACAAATGACATGCTAAATAGAATTGCTAGAAATAGAACTATTCAATCATTTAACTGTGTGTAAACAAATGATTAACTGGATTGTTAGTTATACATAGCAATATTTGAAACCATTCAACTGTGTACAAATGAATGAGTAATGTTAAATAGAATTATTAGTGTTAAGTAGCATCGATTGATAAAATCAGAGAAAACGGCTTCGAGCTGACAAAGAAAAGAAGCAGAAGGTACCCCGCAAAAACAATTACTGATGCCGACTACGCCGATGACATAGCGATACTGGCAAATACACCCAACCAAGCCGAAACACTACTGCATAGTTTGGAACGAGCTGCCGCAGTCATTGGTTATATGTCAATGCACACAAAACAGAAACAAAACAGGCGACAGCTCCACACTAGACGGAACCTCTCTGAAACTAGTAGACAAATTCACCTACCAAGGAAGCAGCGTCTCATCAACCGAAAAGGAGATCGACACGTGGTTAAGGCATGGACAGCTATCGATAGGCTATCGATCATATGGAAATCAGACCTGACTGATAAAATGAAACGCAGTTTCTTCCAGGCAGCGTTTGTATTAATACTGCTGTATGGATGTACTACTTGGACACTAACTAAACAGCTGGAGAAGAAGCTAGATGGCAATTACACAAGAATGCTGCAAGCAATATTGAATAAGTCCTGGCGGCAACACCCCACAAGGCACCACCTATACAGCCACCTACCTTCCATCACGAAAACTATCCAAGTTAGATGAACCATACATGCAGGACACTGCTGGAGAAGCAGGGACGAGCTCATAAGTGATGTACTCCTATGGACCCCCACATATGGCTGGGCAAAAGCAGGACGACCAGCTTGAACATACATACAGCAGCTATGTGAGTATACAGGGTGTCGCCCTGAAGACCTGCCAGAGGCGATGAACGATAGGGAGAAGTGGCGAGAGAGGGCCAGAGATATCTGTGCTAGCAGCATGACATGATGATGATGATGATAAGCAGTACTTGAAACTCATTAACTGTGTACAAAAATTGAATTATTGGTATTACATAGCAATACTGGGAACCATTTAACTGTGTGAATGAATAGTGTTATCAACAAAATGTTTATAAATCATATATATTAAATATATATGTATAAACAGGATTTACCACTAAATAACTTACAGTGGTTGATATGCCATAAAATCTCACCAAACCAAATTAACTCATAACTTGGAGGATAAGGGGGTTCATACCTTTCCAGTGGATATTAGTTCAAAAGTTATTATGATATTGCAACTGGAGTTTGAACACACTCACCTGAAGGCCTCAGTCCAGTTTTTAAGGCATCATGCTACAGGGATTGGGGGGGGGGGCTCGTGGTGTAATGGTTAAAGTGATGGACTGCGGAATCATAGTACGCGAGTTCGTACTCCAGTCTTGCTATTACATTCACTTTCAGGCAAATACCCATAGGAAAGGTATGAACCCCCTTATCCTCCCAGCTATGGGTTAAATAGTACCACTACCATTCTTCTAGGAGAATAGCTTTGGCATTAAATAACCTACAAATGTTGATATGCCATTAAATAAAGAAACCAAACCAACCTACAGGGGTTCCTCCTGCATCATTTAATGCTGTAGCCATCCTTGGAGAAGAATAGCAGTGATGCTATTTATCCTACAGCTGGAAATAAAAGGGGGTTCATATCTTTCTCAAGATTATTAGTCCAAAAGTGCACATAATAGTATGACTGGAGTTTGAACTTGCTTACTACCATTTTGCATACCAGTCCATTAGCCACTTCATCCCCAGAGGTTCATGTATAGTCTTTAGAGACATACATGAAATAAGCTTTGGAATAAAGGTCTACAAAAAGCAAAAATACTTTTGATACACCCTAGTACTCCATCTTGAATCTTCAAACATGTTAATTACTTAAGAATTATTTATATTCCATGATTTAATACAATCAGGTACACCTATCTTTTTAGCCAAAGTTCATTTATCAAATTACCATATTGTATAGTTTTATGATATTCTGACAGTTAATTAACTAATTGTAATTAATCACAGTGCTAAAATGCTTACGTAAGAATAAAAATGATTATTTAAAACTGTCAGTATTGATGTTTGTCACTAGGAAGTTTATGTGCTACAGACATTAGGGCCTTGTAGGCAGAAATATGTTTTGACATGATGTAGGTTACTTAGGGGAAGGTCAAGCCAACCTGAGATGATATTAATGATTAATAATAATAATAAAAATGCATTCGGTTAGAAATCAACTTATTGGGAAAACATATTGACATACTATAATATTAATGTGAATATGTTCTGTCAGTGATGTTTGCATTAATTTCTGACCATGGATGATACCTTTCTGCTTGATTTTCTATGCCACCCTACAATAAACTCATTAGCAAAGTACTTGATTTACGTACACACACACACACACACACACAGTGCAATAGGTAATTTGTTGTCTAAATTACACAGAAATGAAAATAACACTTTATCAAATATATTTACCAAAATTACATGAAAATATCTTGACAGTGGCCTTCAAATGACTTCAGAATCTCCTGTAAGTCTTTCTGATGGTCTCCTTGTTTAAATTGTTAAATGCTGCCATTACTCTAATTTTCAGTTCATATTTTGTGTTGCACAGAGTTTTGTTGGTCTCTTGCTCAATTGTATCCAACACATAATAATCAAGGAGATTGCAATCTGGAGAATTAGGCAGCCAAATGTTAGGGGCCACATGGTCACAACCAAGAGTGGGTTCTCCCATTTGTGTGATATGGCGCAGAGTCCTTTTGCCAAATGTAGGATCTCCCAGCAGCCACTTTCTTAATCCATGTTCACACTACCTCCTCCAGGCATTTGATATAGGCTTCCATGTTGAGTCTATGTGGGAATATAAATGGAGGTATAATGTTGCCATCTCTAATGACCACCCTCAACACCATGATGTGAACTGGGTATTTGATTTTCATCAATATGAAAGTAAATCTGTCCTAAGATTGACACCCAGACATTCTGAAATCTATATATTAGAGCATCTGGCATAAATGTCATTTTGAAATTTCTGGAGGAGTGAATTGCATCATAGTGCTGCTTTCATTACAGACAGTGCCCAACTGACACTATTTGCTGTGCAGTAGACAAAACCTGAAAGAAATAATGCACATGCATAAAATTAATAATTCAAAATGGTGACCACTTACTCATGAATATAATAAGTCTATTCCGTCTGTAATGCTTGCATTTATTTCTGACCACTAACAATCCTCTTCTGCCTGGTTTCTAATACATTCTTACAATAAAATCATAGGAAATGTATTTGCTTTATATATATATATATATATATATATATATATAGACATCCACAGACAGACTGTTTTGTTGTATCGCCACTCATCAGTGTGATTAGACCCATGAGATGCTTCAAGCTGGGATCAAAACCTGGCTAACTTTACATCATCCTAATAACATAACCCCTCGGCCATCAGCATCCCCAACACAAGCTAGGGAATTTAATATATATGTATTAACTTCCTTTTGTTTACATTTTATGCTATTGGAGATTGAAGTGCTCAATTCGCTAGAAGAGCTTGGCATTACGTAAGTGATAACTGTTAATTCTTTCGCCAAAGGAATATATATATATATATATATATATATATATATAGGCAGCAAGTTATTGTTTAGACAAGTTTGGTTAAAGACTATGAGAGACTTTCCTTTTCATGATCTTTTTATATTATTTTTCACTAGATTTCATGCTAATATCTTTGTATCAGGGTGTACTAGATAGAGAAGTTGCCGTAGGTAAGACTCCTCCAACACGTGTCCTAGATATGATACTAAACAATCTGAAGGTGCAGCTCTGGAGCTTTGGGGAGTGTAGAGTACCTCTTCATTGCCATTACTCCCTGATCCACTTTGAGTCAGAGTGGTAGCTCTTGAAAGGTTCCTAAATAGAAATGTTTGACATTTAAACTGTTTGCAAACAAATGACTCATGTTAAATTGAATTGCTAGAAATAGAACTGTTTGATCATTTAACTATGTATAAACAAATGACTGATGTTTAATTGAATTGTTTGTCATACATTCCAGTACTTGAAACCATTTAGCTTTGTTAAGTTATGTTTACAAATCATATATATTCAATATATATATATATATATATATATATATATATATTTGTAAAACTGGATTTGACATTAAATAACCTAAAATGGTTGATATGCCATTAGATCAAACCAATCAATTATTTCATTTGGTTCTTGAGTTTTAAGGTACCAGAACTGGCAGTTCTGTCATTGTTTGTTCGTTATTTAATGGTTTATCAACCTTCTCAGTTTATTTAATGCCCAATCCATCCTTTTAGAAAGACAGTAGTGGTACTATTTAACCCATAGATATAAGGATAAGGGGGTTCATACCTTTCCCAAAGGTATTTGTCTGAAAGTGAACGTGATATCATGACTAGAGTTCAAACTCGCATACAATTCTGCAGTCCAGCACTTAAACCATTACACCATGGGGACACCTCCTTCTGTTATTGTTATTTGTCAATAAAGGGTGGTAAAACTCTCTAGGACCCACCATTCTATTTGGAGTCTTGTGTCAAATTTCATACAGTTACCTTCTTGAGCAAATTGTAACAGTTTAATTAGAAGAGTCCATAAACATTAACCTCTTGATAACATTTGTTTGCTTATAAGTCATCACAAAAACAGAAATTGGTGTCATTAGATTAAAATCCCACTCATGGAACTGCCTTTTAACTAGTTTGTTAATTTGCATTGGACAAAAGTAGACAGGAAAGGCTAATTATTTTTTAATTATCTAAGCCAAAGCTTGATAACCTTGCTTTATGTTAGATATTGTCCAGTTAAAAACACTCAGATGATTCCTATCTATTAAATGCCAAATGTGTAATGATAGATTTTCCAATTAAATTTTCTGTTTATTGAATTCAATAGGTTTTATCTTTTATCAAACACCCACTTTGAACACTTTTTATTTCTTCTTTTATATTTCACAATAAATATTTTATGTGAACTGGCTAAATTATTTGTCTTTGCTGCTAAGTACTTGCTTATTATTAATTCTATTTTTTATGTCCACTTTGAGCTTGGTCATCAACAAGCTCCCCCAGCACCTGCTCTATAATTTGTATTTTCATATTTTTCCTGTTGAGAATTACTTGAGCTCAATGTCTTACATTTTCACCTGTCAGAGATGCACACATGGCATAATAGTCCTTGTTGTATGAAAATAGATTCAATGAGTTGAATTCAAATCCTAGATGAGGCAGTTCGCTTTTCACTTTATGCTTATGCCCTTAGGAAAGGCATGAATCCATCTTTTCTTTTCACAGCTATATAAAGTGAGTTGCTCTGTTGTATTAGATGTAGTTAATTAAGTACCAGAGCATATTGTAGAAATGTATTTTTGTGATTATATTGATAGCAGCCGCAGTGGCTCAGTAATAGAATAACATTTATTTTCTTTATTTGGGAAGGTACATAAACAGTTTAACCTCAAGCAGCTGTTATTTGTGCCACTACCTAGAAGTGCTTATATATGAGGGGTCTGAATTTATCATGAAGAATACCTATTTCTACATCACTATTGCCTGTAAAATGTTATTAAAAATGTCATTCTAATGCCCTTGAGAAAGGCATGAATCAATCCATTCTCCTCCCAGTGATGAGAGAATAGTAGAGCAGACTTGGTTCATTTGACTTGGTTAGACAACCAGTCTAGGAGAAGGATAACTCTGAATTCAAACCAGCTGTATACATCAGATTAGGTATCATTCCTTGCTACTCGTATTAGGTAACCCAGTACAACTTGTCACATGTTATTTGGAGCGGAGATGAGCAGTGGCAAGTAACTCTCCCATTGCCCCGAGAGATGGTATGAAAGGGAATTACTTGGCATAGCATTCTGACAACTAAAATGATTATGATAATGGGACATGAGGATGAGATGAGGATTTTCATCTTATGTATATCTAACCCTTAGAACTTGAGTGGCTGGTGTTTGTGCCATTACCTACAAGTATGTATAACTGGGCAGTCCTTGTGACATAACAGTTATTGTCTTAGAAATGGAATCAGTGACCAAGATCAAATCCTGGACAAAGCTGTTTGCATTTCACATTGCACTAATGTCCTCAGGAAAGGTGTAAATTCATCTGGTTTTCAGCTAATGGTTAATAGAAGAGTAGACCGAGTTCTTTTTTGCCCAGTCGGCTGGGGCTGTAGAATACACCGACTGCTTCTCTGCAGAGGGGTAAGACCCCCCCAACGAGTGTCCTGGATATGACACTAAACAATCTGATGGTGAGGTTCCAGCAGTGCTGGAGCTTTGGGGAATGCGGAGTACCCCTTCATTGCCATCGCTCCCAGGTCCACTCTGGCCCGGAGTGGTAGCACCTGATATGGCCCTATCTATGGGTTAAATAGAACTAACAGCATATTTATGCTAAAATGAATTGAGTAAACTGAATTGCTTGAAATATAAACATTTTTGGCAATTAAACCGTACTTACACTTAAACTGCATGCTTATGCTTAACTGAATTATTTCAAATAGAACTGTTTTTCGACATTAAAACTGTATTTACACTTAACTGAATTATTACATATAACTGCTTGAATAGTTTGAAATGGAAATGTTTTTGACAATTAAACTGTGTACTTATGCTAAACTGAACTGTTTTCAATAGAACAGATTATTTACATAAAAATGGATTTGGCGTTAAATAACCTACAAAGGTTGCTATGCCATAAAACCAACCAAACCAAACCAACCCAAACCTGAGTTCTTTTGCCTTGGTACAGCAGCCAGTCTAGGAAAAAAACAAACCAGCTGTACTCTGCTTAAAAAAGTGACCATGTGTCACATCCTGCCTGGGGCTGAGGGGTTGGGTAAATACATATATCACTATTGTATTGTAGTGTATCAGTTACCATGTTAGGAAACTCAAGTTCAAATCCTGGATGAGGTTGTTTGCATTTCACCTATCGCTAATGCCTTTGGGAAAGGTATGAATCTCCCTCCAGCTATGGATAAATGGTCGGGCAGACTGGGCTCTTCAACTTTGGTATGGCAACCAATTTAGGAGAAGGAAATCTCTGAATTCAAACCTGTTAAACTCCACTTAAAATTGTCTTTGTGTTACATCCTGTTTGTGCAGAGGAATAGGTAAATATATACATTACTATTGCTTTTAATGTTGTTGTAATCTGTTATTTAAGTCTGTAAGATGTTATAAAATAAATTTCACATTTTTAGTCAGGAGTTGAAGGGATGGGATACAGGCACATTGGGCTCTGGGTTCTAAGGGGTGAAAGGGTTTTTTTTGTCCTCATGTGTTTATGCATGTATTATGTCAAATTGTGTTGTTGAAATAACTGAAGTATACATTTATAGGTTATTGTTTTGGATAGTACTTAATGAAGCAGTCCGCAGGTCATAGTGGTCAATATACTGGACTGCAACATCATAGTGACTGAGTTCCAAGTCCAGTTGTGTTATGATGTTCATTTTCAGACTAATATCCTTGGGAAAGGTATGAACCCTTTTATCTCCCCAGCTATGGTTTAAATTGTACCACTGCTGTTCTTCTACCAGGATGGATAGCTTAGGCATTAAATAACCCACAAAGGTTTATATGCCATTAAACAAAGAAATCAAACCAAACTGCTGAGGGGAGTCCCCATGGCACAATGGCTAAAGCATTGGACTTTGGCCTAGAAAAAAAGCAAGTTCAAACTTATCTTAAATCATTGGACTGATATCCTGAGAAAGATTTGAAAACCCTAATCTCCCCCCCCCAGCTATGGGTTAAACAGTATCACTACTGTTCTTCAGTAAGTATGGCTTTAACATTAAATAACTCACAAAGGTTGATATGCCATTAAAAGAAAGAAACCAAACCAAACTACCCATCCTACTAGATACCCATGATCCTTCTTATATCTTGGCCAGTTGAGTAATTCTTCCTTAATGGGAATAACACATTTGCATATTCAGCTTTAAAAAAATCAAATTATGACTACTGTTTTGTTATTCCTTTCCAATCTGGTCTTTTTGTAATGTTCATAAATAAGTAATTGTTTTCGTTGATAGCTTTTATGATTGAATTACTTGGTTATTCACGGAGAGAGTGCCTGTAGCATATTGGCTAATGTGCTGGACTGCAATGTCATAGTATGTGAGTTCAAACTCCAGTCACACTATTGGATTCACTTTTGGACAAATACCCTTGGGAAAGGTATTAACACCCTTATCCCTCTATGGGTTAATAGCACCACTACTCTCTTTTTACAAGGATGGCTTTGGCATTAGATAACCCACAAAAATTGATATGCCATTAAAAAAAGAAACTGAAACCTTTGTTATTCAAATTTTCTACCCTGAAATTGCTAATGACCAAGGTCTTTTAAGCTTGAATTAAAAAGAGAAATAATTGTATGCAACTGTTATATTTTGAAAATTTAACAAATCTAGAATTTCCCTTCTGACATATTTATCTTAAAATTATTGTTCATAAAAATAATAATCTCAGTAACTTGATTTCTTTTATGTAATAATGGATTTATTTATCATCATTGATTGTATCCTTTATTTCCAGAGAGATAAATAAAAATTTTTTGCAATATTTTAGTATATGCTAGTTTGTAGTGTGTATATTATGTGACTACAGCAGTTCAAGCTGTGGAAGGTATCCTCTATGGTTGGTAGTATTGTGGTAGTTAGTGTGCTCGCACGTTGTGAATTTCTTCACAGTGTGTGTGATGTAAAAGCCACACAAATGAACATGCAGCATAATCTAATTCAGGAACTTGTGCTTTATGAGTTTGAACTGAGCCATAATACCATAAAATTTACCAAAAATATTTGTTGTACAAAATGGGAAAGGGTAATTGATCACTGTACAAAAGATTTTGCTTGAGTTGCAAGAACTGTCATGATCAGACAAAATATCAGGCAGGCCTAAAACTGTGAATTGTGTGGTTATGCTCCAAGCCATAGAGGTAAATCCAGCAAGTTGCACTCATAGAGTATCAGACAAACTCAGCATCTCATAGTCCAGTGGAATTTGTCGCCTTTGTTGGGGGGAGTATGTAATTTGGTTACTTCAGTAGACTGCTCTCTAAATTATTCCCACCACAAATACAACACAAAAACTTTACAATCGCGTGAAAGAAATGGAATAGAACGCAACGAACATTAAACAACAAACAATTTAATATGCATATAACAGAATATGAAAACAAACAAAATATATGATGTGTAAATGGCCTTTTGGAAAATAAAGTTAGACAAAAGGAAAATAAATTTGTTTAAAGATGTGTATATGGTCATGTTAACGAAGTCCGTAAATAAGTCGTTCTTACTTACATTAAGTTTATAGTGGGTTTTATGATTATGGCGACGGCGTGTCGCGTTGATGAAAGAAAGTTTGTCGGGTTTTTCTTTTGACTGTCATTCTCGGCCATTTGAAAAGAGGTCATGAACTTTAGTTGAGGAAGGAAAGGAATTTGTTGGACATAGTATCGGCTACTGGCTTAGTGGCTTGAGTTCGTCTGTGTCTTCGTTTGTGTGTAAGCTTGTGTCTTGTGTGTATGGCTTCCTAACTCTGTGTTATTTATATCCTACAGGTGGATCAAAGAATCGTCTTAAAATCTTGGCACGTAGACATTTATTGACCAATCAGATTTGTATTTTATTATTTTATTTTCGAGCCTAAATATTTTCTGTTAGTTCACTTCCGATCCTAATTTTCTAGAATGTTCTATTCCATGTTTTTAGCTGATTGGTTGAAAAATATAAAAATGTAATTTAAATGCTAATGCGGGTTTGATCCTAAATTTCTAGAATGTTCTTAAGTATGTTTTTATTGCTTAATTTAAGACTAGAAGAAATGTGTATCCTATACCTTCACAATTTTGAAAAAAGCATCCAGTGCTGCCTGAATTGTACCTCACATTACCAAAATATTACAAAACTTTTGACTCACCCTCGTACTATAATTGATATCTGGTTTTCTTAATTCAAATTGCTATTGTTGTTTTAATTATGCCTAAGGTTTTCTTTTTTCTTTCTCTTTTCAGATGAATATGCTGGCAGTGTGATTGCATATATATTACCTTGGGCAAATGTTAATAACTATAAATTCCTTGAGTAAGTAATATTTATTTTTATTGTTAGTAAATTCAAAGCATTAGTTTCCCATAAGAAGTGTCCTGGGTATGTCACTAAACTGCATCTGATGGGGAAAACTCCAGTTCTAGAGCTCTGGGAAAGTGTGGACTCACATCATTACTCCTATGTTCACTCTGACCTGGAGTGGTAGTACTTGTTAGGGTCTCATCTATGGGTCAAATAGATTTGTTTCAAAATTATCAGTACTTAATAGGAATACTTGAAACCATGTAACTGTGTGCAAATGGTTATTATTGAATAGAATTTAGTTTGGTTTGGTTTTATGGCATATCAACCCTTGTAGGCTATTTATTTAATGCCAAATCCTTTTTATACAGATATGTGGTTTCTAAACACATTTTGTAGATGACATTTTTAAACGAGCCTGAGCTCATTTTTTTTCACACAGTTAAATGGTTTCCCTTATTTCTAACTTATACAAATAATTTACTATTAATCATTTTTTAGCACACAATTTAATGCTTTCAAGTATTGCTATGTATCACTAATAATTTAATTAAACATCAGTCATTGGTTTACACACAGTTATATGATCAAACAGCTTTATTTCTAACAATTCAGTTTAGCATCAGTACAAAGTTCAAATGTCAAACAGCTCTATTTGACCGATAAATAGGACCCTACCAGGTCTTACCACTCTGAGCTTGGGTGCAATGGCGATGAAGGAGTACTCTGCATTCCCCAAAGCTCCAGCATTAATGAAGCTTCACCATCAGATTGTTTAGAGCCATATCCAGGATACTCATTGAGGGAGTCTTATCCCTCTGCAGAGATGTAGTCATTGTATTCTACAGCCTCAGCTGACTGGGCTATATTAAATAGGAATAGTTACTTGGAACCATATAATTGTGTACAGATTGTTACTATTAGATTGAAATTTTTGAAACCATATAACTGCACAAATTATTAGTATTAGATAGGAATTATTAAAACTACATAACTGCATGCAAACAAATGATTATTATTAAATAGGAATAGTTATTTGAAACCATTTAATTGTGTATGAATTATTTGTATTTGATAGGAATACTTGATATCATATAACTGTGCACAAAAATCTCTTAAGAAACAACTACACCAAAATATAAATATGAACATAGAATGGATACAATTCCTTAACCTCTTGACATTGAATAACCCCTGATGGCCTCACATGCCATTTGAATTAATCAATCAAATATCTGCTCTCTCTGCATTTTCTTATTATTTAGAATTTGTCTTGTTTCAAAACTTAATGAATATATACTTTTTACTTTTAGGAAAAGTAATTCCGGAAACTTTTCATTTAAACTGTTAGTACCTAAACCACTTAGAGGCCTGCATCCAGATCCCGAACTTCAGCTCTTTCTCAATCCTTACTGTAACTACAGGTTTCTTGTGGAATGGTCTTTTATCATGTCCCTGGGTCAGGTAAGTCATTTTCTTTTTACAAATATTGATAGGTACGAGTGTCAATCAATAATTATTTTTGCTTTTGGTTTTCAAACAACAGTATAGATACTGATCATTTAATTAGCAAGCTTTTGGCCAATGGTGGTCTGGATTCCTGGATACAGATCAAATATACACTTAAAATAGAAAATAAATAATGAAAAGTAAGAAACAAAAATATTTTTAATGGATACAAATTAATACACTTTTGTTTGTTTGATTTTCATTAAGGCATTTAAAGATTTTTAAAAAATTACTTTTATAGAATACTTGTACTGTGAATAATATATGTGATGAAAATTAAGCAAAAAAAAAGGTAAAAAAACATAATTTCATTTAATCGATACAGGTACAAATAAATACATTTGAAATTTTTAAAATACCTATAATATGCATTATATATAGAATGAAAATTAAGCTGGAAAAAAATTAATATACACACTTTTATTGAACAAATACAGCTACAAATTAATACATTTGAATACCAGCACATTATACCGTGTATAATATATCGGATGGAAATTAAGTGAAAAATATAAGGAACATAATTTTTATTTAGCAGATACTCAATCCACCTGGACAGTAACTTACAGTAATATATGTAGAGAAATTTGACAGAGCTTCAAATTAAAAAATTGTCAGTTTTCTAGATTTTCCATATTTCCAAAAGGTGAATAAATGTTTCAGTAGCTGTATAAGAAAAGCATGGTTGATTATTACAATTTACCATGGTGGGGAGTGTCCTCATTGTTTAATGGTTAAAGCACTGGACTGCGGAATCGTAGTTAGTGAGTTTGAACTCCAGTTGTGCTATTACATTCACTTTTGGACAAATACCCTTGGAAAAAGTATGAATCCCTTTATTTTCCCAGCTATGGATTAAATAGTATCACTACCATTCTTCTAGAAGGATGGATTTGGCATTAAATAACCCAAGAAGTTGATATGCCATTGAACAACAAAACAAAACAATTTATCATATATCTCTGAGTCCTGTATACAAGCCTAAGGTTACTTATGCTACCTGTGATTTCTAAGAGGTCACCCATCTAAGTACTGAGTAAGTTCATCACTTCTTAACTTCCATGATAAAGCTATAATCAGTGCCTTTACCTTGTAAGTCATGTGTAATTAATTATTGACTTATTCTCATTAACGTTTCAAGATGTATTTTCTTATCGAACTTACAAGAAACATACTGATTGTATCAACTGAAACTTCTTATTAATGCTGAGGCCAACTAAAGTTTTGGGGGTCTACTCCAATTCATTAGCCTCAATGTTGATTACTTTTTCAGATTATACTGCCTTAGGTCACATGTTTCATCATGTTGTTTTAATATTTAATTTTTTTCTATTATACAAAATAGATATATACTTTTGTTTTCATTTTTTGTTTTTAATTTTTTTTTTTATTTTAAATACTGAATTTTTTTAATATGGATTTTTTCTTTTCTAAATATTGATTTTTTTTTTTTTTTTTTTTTTTTTTTTCATAACAAAAATTTATGAATCAAAACAAAACAATCTAATTTAATAAAAACTGACAATATAATTTACTTATATCTATTTGCCAATGGATTAAAATACAAATAATTTCTTAATTAGATTAGATTATTTCTTATTTGTTTAATTTTTTCCCCTCTCACTATGCTTCTGACAGAATCATAAAAAACATTCTAGGTAAATTTATTGTATGGTATATCTATCACCAGTAAATTCATTAAATCAAATTAATTCCTCTTACAGGGTTTCCCTAACCCTAACTCTTCAGCTCTTTTATCATATTCTTAAATGTAATGATTAAATTCTGAATTTAATTTTGAATAATTTACCATACAATAATGGCACACATGGTCTCTGCTGTGCATCTGTTTATTGGTTTGTGTGACCCCCTCCCCAAGAGGTGTTGTAAAAGACAAAGAAAAAAGTCAAACTCAGAGTATGAAGGGGTGTGTGTCACCTCAGACCTTACTTTGGCACTGCCCCCCTCTGTTTCCAGTATGATTTACCTAGCCATATCCTAGCAGATCACCTCATCTCTAGGGGTGTCAGCAGTCCCTGAACACATCTTTCCTGTCACTTTCTGACCAGCTTACCTTGATGGGTTCCTCTAACCAACTCACTCTTTTCAATCTAGCCTCTCTATACTTTGACAGAACAGGAAGTGCTTGGTCATTTCCTGTTTCTTTTTCCTACACCTTGTTTAGCCTCACACTTATTCAAAATTGAGATCGCTTCATTCAAACCCACAGTTGACCTACTGGTCTGCTAGGTTGGTAGTGGGTGAGTTAAATGCTTCCTCCTTCCTTGTTTTTTTTACATACCACATGGATACATCTACACACATATACACATGTATTGTCACACACACACACATCTAACTCTATTCTACCATGTCAAGGATCCATAGTGTTACAAGTTTACCCTGTAATTAATTTTTAAACTGTTATGGTACACAACCTGCAGACAGTAATGAACTCTTCCATGACTATTAATACTGGGCACTGTACTTACTCCCGGTAAACACTTGGCAGTTGAACTGACTTCTAACACTTTGTACATATTTTGTATTATACTTTGTTAATATACTTTGTTCCACACAAACCCCAGTTGTGTTATTCTTCCAGGCCCTTTACTGGTCCACAACACAAATCATAAGTTTACAATAAATTTACGATGCAAGGAATTTACTACACACACATAAAAAGATGTTGCACCACTGTGGATTTATATCAGAGACGTTGAAGTTACACTGATTAAAAAAAAAATGATATTGTTTCTTATTTGTTTAAATTACATATTATTGCAGTAAATAAATGTAACTAAATAATATTATGAATTATTACTTAAAGATACTATAAAGTTGAATGCAGACTAATGATTAAAATGGCTTTTAAAAAACATTTAAAAACATGGTTGTTACAAGCTGTTTAGCATAACTCCCAATTTCACAATGTGACAATTGATCACAAAAATGACAGTCAGGAATTTAAATATTTTAAAAGTTTTTAAAAAGCAATTTTGATCATCAGTTAACATTCGATTTTGATATATTCATGATATTCATTATATTTCCACAACCAGATATACTGATCCTGTTAGAAATATGGAAATACTATGACACTATGAATATCAGCACTTATTAACAAGTCCTTAAGAGATGCTACTGTATAAATGAGGGTCAGCTAAAAAGTTCATGGGCTGACCAAGATACTCATGGAATGTGATCAAATGAGTTGTGATCCCCCTTGTGTTTTACACACTTTTCTCATCAGTGTTGCAATGCTTGGATCCCATTGGTCATAAAAGTTACCAACAATAGATATGTCATCATAGGAACTTTCCAGCCTACCCTTATATGCAATACAATATATATAATTCAATGTATTTCTTTTATATATATATATATATATATACTTCTATTATACACATAATTTCTCTTATACAATTTAATAATTTCTATTATATATATATATATATATAGTCATCTACAGACAGTCTATTTCCGTGAATCATAACTCTTCAGTGTGGCTAGACACAAGAGATGCTTAAAGCTGGGATCGAAACCCAACTAACTATATCAGTCAGATATCTTACCCCAGAGCCATCATCATTCTCAGTTTTAGTGAAGAAATTTTTTACATATTTTTTTTTTTTTTTTACATATATGTTTTCTACTACTGGGAGTTTTCAATTTTTGAGAAAAGCTATTGCACTTCAGTTATGTGGTAACCAGGAAATTCCCCAGTTTGCTATATTTATAAATAAAGAGTGCTCTATACTGGTGATATAACATCTGTAGACCTAAGTTTGGATAGATTCATCGGCACTTTATGACTGCCAGTTTCACATCTATGTGATGATCAAACCAAGAGGCTCCCACATGGTAGTCATGTTTTTATATACTGTTGTCTGGAGTATATCCTCTAGATGACAAGCTCTTCTTTCTTATTAATTAACACTAGGTCTGGTCTTCTGACCAGGACTGAGTGATCGATTTGTACCTCAAAGTCTGAGAGAATTTTGTGCAGATACTATTTGTTAACCTGATCAAATTTTTATCTTTTGCATAATTCCCGATGGATTACCTTTACCACTCAGTCATGTCTGCATTTGTATTTCTTTTGTGCCAGTTTGCTGCATTTGTTTATTATGTTATTAACCATTTCATCTCTGTCACCTATTCTGTAATTCTTAATATTTTTTATGTATTATATATTTCTCATATAATCTAATAATTTCTATGATATATATATATATATATATATATATATATATATATATATTGTTAATTAAAATAGATAAGGTCCAAACAGGAATGGTATTAATATATATTTTATTTTAGAGTTAACATGTGCAACTCGTCTTGAAGAGATCCCTCAAAAAGTGCCAAACCCTCTTTCTCTCCCTTCATCTCCTGGCAGCTCCCTCCTCCTCTAGGGGGAGATAATTGCTCATCCCGTAAGCCAAGATAGGATGTTAACACTTCCCTGCTTTTCTTTCTGGTACTGAGGAGGGACATTTTAGGAGGCAACATCAAATGGCTATCTGCATGGAAAAAGAAAAAGAGAGTTGAATAAAATTTGAAGATTGTATACTTGAAAATTAGACAGATGATTCCTTGGGTTCAGATGTGAATTGGAGAATTTGAAAGAGGGGACTCCCTTTTTTGTTAAGCTATCTGCAATTTGTTTGTCAGTGGGTATCCATGATATCTCTGCAATTTCTCCTCTGTCAACCATTTCTCTAAGGATTGCCATTTCAATTCATAGTCAAGGATTTGTGTGGTAGAATGCACTGCATCATACAAACAAGAATTGTCTGTTTTGCATGTTATCTTTATATTCGTAGGGGGGTCTTCTAATTGTAACAAATCAAGTATTAATTTTCTGTAATAAAAGCAGGCTTCAGTGAGATCAACTATGGCCAGAGTCTCTGTACCGAGAGTGCTTTTAACTATTCTTCTGATGCGTTTGGATTGCCAGGCTATGGGCATATATTGGTTATTGTTGCCTACTAAAAAGATTATGTAGCCACCCTGTGATCCACCATCAGTTAAGTTGGCAAAAGATGCATCGCTGTATGCTATAATTTGCAACAGTTTAGGGTTACCCAAGTTTGGGATATGAATTTGTGATTTCTCCTTTTTTGCCTTTTTTATAGTCCGGTTGATTTGTTTGATACATTCCACATTTTCCTGTTTTAAGATGGCACTTAGTTCACTGACATCAAAACTGAAGTCTGGTCTTGTTTGGGTTGCTAGCCAATTGAGCTGACCTATTAGCTGCCTGGCCTCGGTGATCTCAGTTGGTGTTAGCTTGTCTTCTAGTTTTCTTCCATTCTGCAGTGGAATAGGCCTAAGTTTCTTTGTATATTCATCTTATCCAATCTTGATGTTACTATCGAATTTTTTTTATTTCTAATCCAATATATTAGAACTTAGCAACTTCTTCAGATTTTACTTTGAAAAGTTTACGAAGTTCATTAATGACTTGGTATTCAAATGCTTCTGACCCAGCAAAGCAGAAATCATCAACATGAGTGGCAATTATGCCTTGGAACTTGTTTTTAAAATGCCAAGTGAAAATTGCCTGGTCATATTTTGATGGTGTGGCTCCTAGCTTTACTAGTTCCTCTCTGAGTGTTAAGTACCAGGATCGAGATGCGTCAGTCAGACCATACACACATTTGGATAATTTCCAAAAGTAGCCAATAGGTACATTAGCTTCTTTGGGAGGAAGAAGGTAGATGGGCTGATCTAACTTCTTGCTCTGTAAAAATGCAGTTTTAATGTCTGTTTCTAATATAGCTGTCCGAGCTTGGTCTGTAAGTGACAAAAAAACTGCCAGTGCTTGGTGAGAGGGAGAGATATTTGTGGCTAGCTTCCATAGCTGGATCTCTCGTTTCCACGAATCATAGAATTCTGGGTTTAAGAGTGGTGGTTCAAATAGTCTCAAACTCATTTTTTTGCTGTAGGTGTTGGTTTCTACTACCAAATGTTAATTAAAATAAATAAGGTCCAGGCAGGAATGGGATAAATACATATTTTATTTTAGAGTTAACATGTGCAACTCGTCTCAAAGAGATCCCTTAAAAAGTGCCAAAACCCTCTTTCTCTCCCTTTGTCTCCTGGCAGCTCCCTCCTCCTCCAGGGGGAGATAGTTGCTCATCCCGTAAGCCAAGATAGGATGTTAACATATATATATATTTCTTGGATTTTCATTAATTTTCATTGAATAGTATTGGAGCTATGCGATTAATGAAGAAACATTAGCTCAAGTGTTTTAAAAAAGAAATTAAAAATTGAATATTCAAATAATTTTTTTTCATCATTAGAGTACAGGTTATCAATATGCCTAGGTATGAAGGTAAGAGTTAAGTGCGTTGGCAAGGAAGGAGATTATGTCAAAAAATAAAAATATTTGAATGATATTTTTCATCATTGCACTACAGGCTTAGTGAAGTGCCTTCATACCTCTCTCTGCTATGAAATTATCTTTTGAATCAAAGGATTAAGTTTTGGTTTCTTTGCTTAATAGCATATCAACCTTTATGGATTATTTAATGCCAAAGCCATTCTTGTAAAACTGCAGCGGTACTATTTAACCCATAGCTGGTCAGAGATCAGGAGGTTTATAATCTTCCCAAGGATATTAATCAGGAATTGAATGTAATTGCATGACTGGAGTTTGAACTCGCATACTACAAGATTGCAGTTTGGTACACCATGGGGATTCCCCATAAGATTAAGGTATCATTCAGTGCCTGTTTGTGATTGTTATATAATTCAAGATTAACAGATATTGAAAGGCGTTTGATTTTTAACAATGAATGCTGATCATTTGCTCATTGATTTATAAGTAGATTAAGAATTTTTCTTGCTTACGTAAAACAAATGAACACCGATAAGGCTTAGCTAATATGAAAGCATTGGTTAGTTTACATTTCTGGCTAAATAAATATGAAAGGTTAATAGACCTATGGATGACAATAAAAGTTAAATAGATTATCTATACTAATATTTGGGAAGAGTTTGTTTGTCTGTCCTCTATACACTGTCAAATGGCTTAATGTAATATTAGTTCTTCAATTTGAAGATTACAGCCAACATTGATATATTAATAAATGAAAAAATTAGAAAATCAACTATACAGATTTGGTGTGCTTTATTGGTATATCAACATTCATGTGTTATTTAGTGCCAAAGCTATCTTAGTAGAACTGTAGTGGTACTGTTTGACCCATAGCTGAGGAGATAAGAGGGTTTATACTTTTCCCAAGGATATTTGTCCAAAAGTAATGTATTAGGACCTTGAATAAGTTTTCACTGTTTTCCAACAGATAACATTCCCAGAACTGTGTGCATGTAATTTCAGATGCTAATGCATCTATAAGAAAATTCTATAAGCAAGCTTGAAATTCAGTGAATGTCATTTTGCCAAAGTGTAAACAACTTTGTTTTTCATAGCATTAAACATGTCAGATTTTGTGCCAAAGAAATTGTATTTGTGGGGAATTTCAATCCTCTACCTTATTCAAAAGAAATCTGCAGTTGAAGCTCACAGAATTCTTTTTGAGACGTATGGCAACCATGATCTATTGGAAACAACATGCAGAGATTGGTTTAGATACTTCAAAAATAATAATTTTGATGTTGAAAATGAACACTCTGGCACACCAAAAAGTTTGAAGATGAAGAATTGGAGACATCACTTCATGAATACTCATGTCAGGTGCAAGCTGAACTTGCGGAATCATTAGGAGTTGATCACACAATGGTTTGAAATGTTTGAAAGCATTAGGGATGATTCAAAAGCAAAGATATTGGGTACTGTACGAGCTGAAGCCAAGAGACATTGAATCGCATCTTGTCACTTATAAACAGCTGCTTCAACCAAAGAGCTGAAGCCAAGAGACATTGAATCGCATCTTGTCACTTATAAACAGCTGCTTCAACCAAAAGAGAAGGTTTTTTGCATCTTATCATGACTGGCAATGAAAGTGGTTACACTATGATAACCTTAAGCATAGAAGATCGTGGGTAAGCCTGGGCATGCATCAACATTGGGAGCAAAGCTGAATATCCATGGTTCAAAGATTTGGTGGGATCAGCTAGGTGTAGTTTATTATGAGCTGCTCAAACTGACTGAAACCATCATGGGAGATCACTACCAACTACAATTGATACATTTCAGCTGAGCATTTAAGAAAAATAGGCTGTTATACAAGCAGAGACATGACTAAGTGATTTTGCAACATGACAATGGTGTGCCACGTGTTGCAAAATGTGTGAAAACCTACTTGTAGACACTTAAATGGGAAGTCCTACCCCACCCACCGTATTTGCCAGGCATTTCCCTGTCCGATTATCACTTGTTCTGATCAATGGTACATGGCCTGGTTGAGCAGTACTTTTATTCTTATAAAGATGCAAAAAAATGGGTCAACTCATAGTTAGCCTCAAAAGGCGTCAGTTTTCCGATGTGGAATTCAAATGCTTTCAGAAAAATAGGAAAAAGTAGTGGCTAGTAATAGACAACACTTTCAGTGACCTGTTTCTTACTAAGTTTTGAAAATAAAACATTACTTTTCATAAAAAATCAGCAAGAACTTATTCAAGGTGCGAATATTAGCGTGACTGATGTTTGAACTCATTTACACACTAGCCAATACACTAGCGGCCTCCACTTCAATTTTGGACAGATTTATTTTCTTACCCATTGCAGTTCAAACATCTTGTGTCCTTGACTCTCAAACTGCTTAGTCAGTCCACCAGATTGGTTTCTTTATTTTAATGACTTGGATGTCTCTCTTTACATCTCTGTTCTCTCCGTACACTCTAGTTTGCCTTCTTTTTTCATATTATTTATTTTGGTTTAATGGCATATCAATGTCAGTGCCATCTTTATAGAAGAACAATTAAGGTTTATACTTTTCCCAAGAGTATTGGTTTAAAAGTGATCATAACTGTGTGACTGAAGTTCAAACTCACTTACATAGATTTGCCACTACAACCCTAAATTGAAAAGACAGTCCATGAAGTGGAAATTTGCTGACTCTCTAGTAAAGGAAAAGTTTTGTATGCAGCAGTCAGTAAAAAAGGTTATGCTGACAGTCTTCTGGGACATGAAAAAACCCATCAGTATTGATTTCCTCTCAAAAAGATGCAACTGTAAACAGTGCCTTTTATTGCCAACACTTAGGGCAAAAATCACCTTCTTCATTGGTTTGGTTTGTTTTCTGAATGGCATATCAACCTTCATAAGTTATTTAATGCCAAAACCACTTATTTAGAAGAACAGCAGTGATACTGTTGAATCCATAGCTGGGGGATAAAAATGTTCGTACCTTTCCCCTGATTAATTGTTCAAAAGGGAATGTAATAGCACAAGTGGAGTAGAACTTACTTTCTTCAAGGCTGCTATCCAGCACTGTAGCCACTACGCCATGCAGACTCTCCCCACCTCCACTAGATTGGCTCCAGCTGTATAAATGAGATTAGTGAACTTTTCTAGTCAACATTTAGTATTGTACTGTAATTCCAATCCCTACAGATTGCTCCATAACTGTTGGCCTTGTGCCATAACATAAGCTCAGTAAATATCATGGTTATATTTGATTTTCTTTGTCAGTTTTTGTAACGGTGCATTTTCTGTTATTTGAGTTGTGATTGTAAATCAGAAATGACTGAATGGAAAAAATAATACCATCAATTCTAATAATCTAATCTAGTTTGTTTGAGGAATATTTTACAAAGTCAGAATGTTTAGGTATTGAAGAAAAAATATTTTGCATCTTATTTGTTATTAGTTTATTTACAGTTAAATAAACCCCGACATGAACAAATTCTATAATTTTTGCCAGGGTTTGTATATATAAACTTTTCCTGTATTCAGCCATTTATAATAGTATCACTATATCTGGTTGTGGAAATTTAATGTATGCAATTTTGCTTTATCTCTTTCACTGGTTTTGCAACCTGGTTTTGTCATTGAAACATTTCTCATGTAGCATGTCTTGGGCAGGAATAGCCTGGCATAGCCCATCTCTCTTCAGGTTGAAAACTGGTTTGAATTCATAATTTTCCATCTCTTAGAACAGCTTCCATAACAAGATTATGTACCACATGGACACTAACAAAACTCCTAGAACAAAAGCTAGATAGGAACTACACAAGAATGTTACAAGCTATCTCGAACAAATCCTGGAAGCAACACCCCATGAAACAACAACTATACAGCCACTTGCCTCCCATCTCAAAAACCATCCAAGTAAGATGAACAAGACATGTGAGACACTGCTAGAGAAGCAAGGAGAAACTCATAAGTGCCCTTTTTCTTATCAACCCCTACTCATGGATGTGCTCGTGTTAGCCAACCAACAACTTATTTACATCAGTTCTCTGTGGACACAGGTTTAGTTTGCTGGAAGGATTGGTACAGATGGAAAGGAATTCAAATGCTTTCAGAAAAATAGGAAAAAGTAATGGCTAGTAATGGACAACACTTTCAGTGACCTGTTTCTGGAAAGGGAGTGTCAGGGAAATCTGTGCTGTCAGCATGATTTGATAATGGTGATTTATCCATATCCATAGAAGGAAGAATCATTGGATTCATCTCTTTCCCAAGCATATTTGGATTATGTTAAATATAAACAACCTTATTCAGGATTTGAACTCTGGTTGCTTAGTCCACTTTCTACAACGATAACCACTGCACCACAAGTACCTCCTTTGCTTTACAAGTATAAGTGAAGTTGGCAACTGTAGTTGAGCGTGACAGAAGGCTCCTTTTTCAATAGCTACTACACCGAGGTGTAGGGGAGGGTGATACTTCTTTCCCAGGATTGCTTCACTTTACCCTTGATCCTTACCTTATAATGCTGAGTGTTAAGCAAGGCAGCATCAAGTACCATTTTTCAAGTCTTTGGTATGATGCAACCTGGGATTGAACCCAGGTCTTCCAGACCATTGGCCAATACTCTATCCACTAGGCCAATGACAGTCGTCAACTTTACTTACTCATATACTGCTTGTTCATGGAACAATATATTTTCAAGTATAATTGAATTTTATGGAATTAAAAAAATGGAGCAATTGTAAGCTGCTGTGATATTTCAGTGAAATCAAGAGAACATGGAATTATATAATTGATGGTCGGATAAAAATGACATTTGGGGAATTATATTTTTCAGTCGTGTTACCTGGTCTCATTACCAAGCAAGGGGTAATTTTCTTATGATAATAGGAGGCATTTGAGAAAATAAAATATAACCATGATATTTACTAAGCTTATATAATTCTGTCATGAGGCCTACAGGTGTTGTGCAATCTGTAAGGATTGAATTGAGAGTACAGTACTAGATGAGAAATGTTCACTAACCTTTATCTCACAGCAAGATGTACAGGCTGTCTGACATTACTGACCAAAAAAAACTTTGGACTCAACCAAGCTGAATACAGCAACAGTGTAAACTGAATATGGCCTATATATTGTATTCTGAGTTAGGTAAGAAGAGTTATTCATGTATCAGGAAGTGCCCCCCTGTGGTGAAAATCAGGGACAGGGAACCTTTTCGTGTTTAAAAGCCACAGTGAAATTTATTGACTGCTGAGAAAGTGGCACTCAATAACGTTTTAGCATGCTTCCAACTGAATCTAAAGTTTAAACTTTTGTTTAATGGCTAAGTCTAATCTTAAAATATATGGCTTAAAAGTAATGAAAATCTTTGGTAATTTTTCAATGATTTTTGTGAGATTTTTATGCAAGAAAAAATTGGGATATGAGGTCCTAAAATGATGGTGCCCTATTTTATTTGGTCTGTCTAAAAAGCCAAACTTGATGGTTTAGAAGGCCACATGTTCTCTAACCTTATTTACCATCCTGATGGCAGGGCTTAGAATACACTGACTGTATCCCCTGCATTGGGGTAAGACACTCCCAAAACAAGTTGTCTTGGGTATGACATTAAGATCCATCTGGTAGTGTGGCTCCAGTTCCAGTGTTCTGGGGAATGTGGAGTAACCTCATTACTCCCAGGTTTACCCTGCTACAGAGTGGTGGTACCTGTTATGGGTCAAAGAGGTTTGAAAATGATTAGCACTGAATAAGAATATTTGAAACCATATGACTGTGTAAACAAATGATTAGTAAATAGGAATAGTTACTTTAAAATCTATCATTTTCACTCTGTCAGCTGGAGCTGCAGAATACACTGACTGCATCTCTGAAGACGAATAAGACTCCCTCCCAATGAGTGTCCTGGATATGACACTAAACAATATGATGGTGAGGCTCCAATAATGCGGGCGGGAGCTTTGGGGAATGCAGAGTACCCCTTCATTGCCATTACTCCCAGGTCAACTCAGGCCCGGAGTGGTAGCACCTGATAGGGTCCTATCAATTAGTCAAGTAGAACTAAACTGTGTGCTTATTCTAAAGCACGAAATGATGATGATGACATTTGACTCTGTGTAAACAAAAAACTGTTTACTTATGCTAAACCGAATTGTTTGAAATAGAACTTTTTGATTATTTAACTGTTTGTAAACAAAATGACTGATGTTTAATTGAATTGTTAGTGATACATAGCAATACTTAGAATCATTTAACTTCGTTGTCATGCTAAACTGAATTGTTTGAAATAGAACTGTTTGATCATCTAACTGTGTGTAAACAAAAAACTTTATACTTAAGCTAATCTGAATTGTTTGAAATAGAACTGTTTTTACATTTAACTGTGTGTACACAAAAAACTGTATTCAAACCAATGACTTTGCATTAAATGATCTACAATGGTCGATATGCCATAAAACCAAACCAAACATCCATTATTTTTATAAGTTATTAATATTTTATTGGAATATGTGAAACCATATCACTGTGCTCACAAATGATTAGTATCAATTAGAAATTTTAATGTTAGGAGGACTTAACACCGAAGAATTATTATTAATTACTTGAATAGACTGACTGTATCCCCTGCAGAGGGGTAAGACACACCCAAAAAGTTGTGTCCTGGGTATGACATAAAGCTCCATCTTATACAAAGATGGCTTTGGCATTAAATAATCCATGAAGGTTGATATGATATTAAACAAAGAAACCAAACCAATCTTTGTGCAAACAAATGATTATTATGAAATAAAAATAATTGCTTATGGAAATCAAACCTGACCGATAAAATGAAACGTAGTTTCTTCCAGGCTGCGGTCGTGTCGATACTGCTGTATGGATGCACTACTTGGACGCTGACTAAACGGTTGGAGAAGAAGCTTGACAGCAATTATACAAGTATGTTGCGATCAATGTTGAACAAGTCCTGGCAGCAACACTCCACAAGGCGCCAACTGTACGGTCACCTACCACCTATCATGAAAACTATACAAGCTAGATGAACCAGACATGCTGGACACTGCTGGAGAAGCAAGGACAAGATCATAAGTGATGCACTCCTGTGGACCCCCACATATGGCCAATCAAAAGCAGGACGACCAGCTCGAACATTCATACAGCAGCTATGTGATGATACGGGATGTAACCCTGAAGACCTGCCGGAGGCGATGAATGATAGAGAGAGGTGGAGAGAGAGGGTCAAGGATATCTGTGCTAGCCGCACGACATGATGATGATGATTTGTATTAGATAAGAGATCTGGGAGACCTGGGTTCAATCCCAGGTCGAGTCATACCAAAGACTTGGTACTTGATACCTCCTTGCTTAACTCTCAGGAATATAAGGTACGTATCAAGGGTAAAGTGGAGCAATCCAGGGAAAGGAGTAGCGCCCTCCCCTATACCTCAGTGTACTAGCTATTGAAAAGGGAGCCTTCTGGTTGCCCTCAACTACGGTCGGCAACTTTACTTACTTTTAAATAGGAATTCTTGATATGATATAACTGTGTATAAAAATCTCTTAAACAACTACACAAAAATGTGAATATAAATGTACTGTAAACATGATTCCCTGACGACTTGGCATAAAATAATCCTAGACAGATCGACATGCCATTAAAATCAATAAGTCATTCTTAATTAGCTTAGCAGATCATTACTATTATAGTAAAATCCCTCCTCATTTGGTACTCCATTACTGTGGTCTTTCTACTAAGAAAAACAAGGGTCATTCAAATACAGGGATTTTTGAGAGTGACAAGGGATCTATCATATATACAAGGGTTGTTCAATAAATAAGGGGAATTTTGGGACTGAGGAAAGATTTATAATATAAACAAGGATCATTCAATGAATAAGGTAATTTTTGGGACTGAGGAGAGATCTATTATGTATATGTGGACGCAGCGACAAGAGTTCAAATCCTGGTGGAGACTAATTGCATTTCACATAGCACTAATACCCTTGGGAAAGGTATGAATCCAATTATTCTCCCTCCAGCTATAGGTAAATAGTAGGGCAGACTAGGTTCTTCAGCCTTGGTGAGGCAACTAGTCTAGGAGAAGGAAAACTCTGAATTCAAACCTGTTAAACTTCGCTTAAAAATTGACCTTGTGTCACATCCTGCCCGAGCGGAGGGGTTGGGTAAATATGATTATGTATATGAGGGTCATTTAATAAATAAGGGGATTTTGGGGACTAAAGAGAGATCTATTATACATATATATATATATATGAGGGTCATTTAATAAATACAGGGATTTGGGGGGTTGGGGAGGGATCTATTATATATACAAGGGTCATTCAATAAATAAGGGAAATTTTGGGGACCGAGGAGAGATCTATCATGTATATGAGGGTTATTCAATGAATAAGGGAATTTTGGGGACTAAAGGGAGATCTATTATATATACAAGGGTCATTCAATAAATAAAGGTATTTTGGGGACTGAGAAATGATCTATTATATATACAAGGGTCATTCAATAAATAAGGAAAATTTTGAAGACTGAGGAGAGATCTATTATATATATATATATATATATATATATATATATATATAAAGGTCAATCAATAAATAAGTAGAATTTTTTTGAAGAAAGCAAAATAAAAATGTAAATTCTGCTTTGTTTGGAATTGGTTCATAGCAAAAATTATTTTAGTCTCATAAAAACATTTATTTTGAGGCTATTCAAAATGGCAGCAAAACAGTGTTCCAGGTTTGAACAGACATCAAATTTTTGCTTGCTGAGAAGTGCAAACCATGTGAAATTTATAGAAAAGTGTCTGATGTGTATGAAAAAGCAAATTTTAGTAAAAAAAAAATCTTTACAAATCAGCTGAACATGGATTTGCTACTAATACTCTGTGTAGAAAATACAGTCCATGAAGTGGAAACCTACTGACCTTCTTGTAAAGAAAATGTTTTGGATGCAGTAGTCAGTAAAGAAGGTCATGCTGACAGTCTTCTGGGATTTTCTTGCAAAAAGATGCAACTATGAACAGTGCTTCCTATTGCCAACACTTTGGACAAAAGTCACCTTCTTCATTGGTTGTTTCTTTGTTTAATGGCATATCAACCTTCATAGGTTATTTAATGTCAAACCACTTATGTAAAAGAACAGCAGTGATACTGTTTAATCCATAGCTGGCAGACAAGAGGGTTCATACTTTTCTCCTGGTTAATAGTCCAAAAGGGAATGTAATCACATGACTGAAGTTTGAATTCATTTACTTTGAGGCTGCAGTCTAGCACTGTCACTATTATGTCATAGGGACTCTCTACTTATTTACTGAATGACTTTTATAACACATCACTCAATAAGTCCCTGGCTTAAGTTATAAAACAACTTTTAGGCAAAATTTGACTTTATTCATCAACATAGTCTCTTTCTCGGGTGATACACTGATTCCAATACTTTTCTAACAATTTGATCCCTTATTATGGAGAACGATTTGTCTTTAGCCTCAAAATATGCCTCAGTTTCCAATATCACTTCTTCATTGAAGCCAAATCTCTTTCCCTGGAGCATTCTTTTGAGGTCTGCAAACAGCCGGTAGTCGCTGGGGGTCAGATATGGAGAATAGGTTGGGTACAGAAGCAATTTGAAGTGCAATTCATGGAGTTTTGCCATTGTTGCCATCGACTTGTGATGCGGTGCATTGTCTTAGTAAAAGAGCACTTTTTTCTTCTTCATTTGTGGCTGTTTTTTTATGATTTCTTCCTTCAAACACAACAATAATGCTATATAATATTTGCTATTGATGGTTCTTCCTTTCTCAAGGTAATCAGTGTATAAAATAGTTTGTTCATCCCAAAATACGGAGGCCGGCTGATATTTGTTTCTTTGGTTGCTTTGGACAGCTTTCACCTGCCGATGTCCACTCAGGTGACTGCCAATTTGACTCTGGAGTGAAGTGATGGATCCATGTTTCATCCATTGCCACATATTTATGCAGGAACTCCTTTTTGTTGTGTTAAAACAATTGCAAACAACACACTGAATTGTTGACGTGTTGTTGTTTTTGATTGACTGTGAGCAAACGCAGCACCCACTTTGAACAAAGCTTTCTCACTGATAAATGTTCATGCAAAATGGGGAATACACTGCTTTCTGATATCTTCAACTCCTCTGCTATCTTACACAACTTTAATTTACGATCGGCCCAAACAAATTTGTCTAGTTTTTTTGGTGTTTTCCGGGATAACAGCCAAATTTGGGTGATCTGAGCATTCAGCATCATTTGTGTCTGTATGACCGCATTTAATGCCAGCATACCACCTCTTAACCATTGTTTCTGACAGAGCAGAGTCTTTGCTTGAATAGTATTTTTTTCCATCAGAAAGCAATGCTTTATCAACACAGGAAATTCAGATTTTTCCATTGTTTTGAAAATTTGCAACAGTAGCTTCACTTAGATAACTGTAATTTGTAAACTAATAATCTGATTGGACTCAAATTTTGACAGGTGGCATTTGAAGGTTAGTACTTTTAAAAAAATATATGGATTTTTTATTTGTGGCACAATCTATATGTCAGGCCCGAACTTATTGAATGATGTGTTATCATTATATGTGTGCCATGTGGCATGTCATAATACATTTTTATGTTTACAACAGAATCTAAAGTTTAAACTTTTAATTAATATCTAAATCCAAATTTTAGATTTGCAGCTTAAAAATAATAAAAAAAACTTTACTAATTTTCTAAATGACTTTTTCGAGATTGCTTTTTTGTGAGAAAACATTGAAATATCAGGTCTTAAATTGGAGATGCACTAATTTATTTGGTCTTTTGTTGAAGATTGTTGAAGGTTTAACTTACTGGTTAAGAAGGCCATACATTTCCCATTCTTACTTACCTAGAAGTACTTATGTCATTGTAGAAATTGACTCTGATCTGAGTTCAAATTCTGCATGAGGTTGTATTTCATATTGTGCTAATATCCTTGGGAAAGGTATGAATCCAACTATTCTCTCACCAGTAGGGCTATTTAGGTTCTTTAACCTTGGTGTGGCAACCTGTTGAGGAGAAGAAAAGCTCTGAATTCAAATTTGTTGTATTCTGCTTAAAAATTAGCCTTGTTTCAAATCCTGATCAAGGAAGAGGGGTTGATTAAATACATACTTAGACTAGTAGATCGTTCACTACTTATACTGAAATCAATCCTCTTTGGGCAATCCATTTCTGTGGCTTTTTGCTTTATAAATATTGTTATATTTGTGCCAGGTGGTATGCCATAATTGGTTTTATGTTTATTAACATCACTAAATATTCAGAATTTGTTATTTAACTTTTCAGAATTGGAACAGATTAAAAAAGGATACTTTAATTTGCTTCTCATTTGTGAGAATGAAAACTCTGATTAAGATATATAAGGGTCGGCTGAAAAGTTCATCGACTGACCAAGATACTCTCATTGAATGTGACCAAATGTGTTCTATTTTTCAACATCACGCCCTTTGTAATTCTTCCACTGGTATCGCAGTACTTGGATCCCATTGGTAAAAAGTCATCAACCGCAGATATGACATCATTATATGAACTTTTCAGCCCACCTTTGTATATAATAATTTTTCATGATTTTTTTCAAGTATTGTCAGTATTGTATTTAAATAAAATATTTTTAAATAAAATATTATCAGTATTGTATTCAAATAAAGTACTTTTAAATAATGTATTGTCAGTGTTGTATTTTAAATAAAATATCTTAAAATAAAGTATTTTTGAATAAAGTATTGTCAGTATTGAGTTTAAATTAAGTATATTTACTATAAATACTTAGCCATATGACAGACAGTTTTTAAGATGGTCACTGATGTTCATAGACTGTATAGTATGAACAAAACTGGACCCCAGAAGAATATTAACTTCATAAGATATTCTTAACATCATCATAAAGGAATGCCGACAGCACAGATTCCCTTAATTGTCTCTTGCCATGTGTTCCTATCAGTTATTGCTCTTGGTAAGTCCTCTAAATGGCATCCAGTGTTCACATAGAGCTGAAGTTTTTGGTGGTCAGCCAACATTAATGTGTCCATGTGTCGAGTCCACAGGAGAACATCACTTATGAGTTTGTCCTTACTTTCTCCGGCATGTCTTGATCATCTTACTTGGATGGTTTGTGAGATGTAAGCTGCTATGCTTTTTTTTTTTTAATTTTTTTTTGGGGTTGCTGCTTCTGGGTTTTGTTCAAAACAGGGCACAGCGTCCTTCTGTAGTTCCCATTTAATTTTTTCTTAAAGCATTTTGTTAAGTTCCAAGTAGTGCAACTATACAGTAGTACTGACACGGCTTTGAAGAATTCCTGTTTTATTTATCAGAGATCAGATATCCCTATGATCATTAACCTGTCAATAGTTGTACATGCTTTACCTTTGCATATGTTAACATCACTTTCAGTAGATGAGATAAAAAGATATCATTAATAAATCATAACTATGTGTATTTATCTTATAAAATAACAATTAGTTTTTGCAATAACGGATTCAAATATATCCAGTTTTAAATGGAAAATCACAAAGGTAGATATGTAATAGTAATGCATAAAGATTAAAAAATAAAAATATTGTTAAAAATTTACATAAATGTAGTTAAATTCTATAAAAGTTTTAACTTTGATAATTTTATGGTTTGGTTTCTTTGTTTAATGGCATATCAACTCTTTTTAGGTTATTTAATGCCAAATTCATTCTCCTAGAAGAACAGTAGTGGTACTATTTAACCCATAGCTGGGAGGATAAGGGGGCTCATACCTTTCCCAAGGGTATTTGCCCGAAAGTGAACGTAATAGCGCGACTGGAGTACGAACTCGCATACTACGATTTCGCAGTCCAACGCTTTAACCATTACACCACGAGGACACCCCCTTTGATAATTTTAAGGTAGTTTTTAATGTCCTATGACAACCCACTATGAATGATGCCTCTGACTTGCAATGTTTCTGGATGTTTCTATAGCTAAGTGGCGACAACTTTACGACTATTTTTTCTTATTTATATATATATTTTTATGTGACTGTGTGTTACCCTAGCTTTCTAACCATTATACTATATTTCCTGTTTGTGGGTCTTGGAATTTACAGACTGTATCCCTTACAGAGGCATAAGACCCCCCCCCAAAAAAAAAACAAGCTTATTAACCATTGCGCTATGAAAGATGCCCCATCCTGTGATGTTATCTATTCCAACCATGTTACACTTACTTATCTTTGTCTTATCTGTGAATTTTGGGGCATTCACCAGGGCAAAATAAGTAGGGTTATTGGCCACAGTCATAAAAGTGAATGTTTACTCTCTGTAACAAAGTTAGAAAAATAAAAGTATTTTGTAATTTGCTTGAAGCATTGTACACATTATTTTATTTTATTGTATTGAATTAATTTAGAGGGCTATTACAATGCGAAATAATAATTATTTGAGTCTAATTAATTTCAAAGTAAAACTTCATCATCAGTGACCTTTTTTTATAAATGAACACAATGTTGAATGTTGAAATTTTTTTTGGACATTGTAACCATGGTGCCACATAGGGTGTTAGAACATCATGTTGATGGTGTAACCATGGTGTCACGTGGAGTGTTAGAATGCCATGTTAGGTGTTGTAACCATGGTGCCATATGGGGTGTTTAGACGCCATGCGAAATAGACTTGATACATAACACATGGAAATATTTAACTGTGTGCAAACAAATGAGTAATGTTAAATAAAATAATAAGTGTTAAATAGTAATAATTGGAACCATTTAACTGTGTAGAAACAATAGCAAAACTAGTGTGCAAACAAATTAGTTCTAACTCATTTAAAAATTAAAAACTAATACAAACTAATATCTTACATATCATATATATCTATTACAAACTTTTACATTACATATCATATATATATATTACAAACTAATATCTTACATATCATATATATCTATTACAAATTATTACCTTACATATCATATATATCTATTTACATTTGTGCAAACAAATGATTGATGTTAAATTGTGACCGTTACAATAATAGAAAGCATTTAACTAAGTGGAAAAAAATTAGCTCAGGCTTGTTTAAAAATATCAACTAAATGTGTTTACAAATCCTATATATCTAATATATATTTATAAACAGGACCTAGGGGGGTGTCCTCATGGTGTAATGGTTAAAGCAATGGACTGCGGAATCGTAGTACGCGAGTTCGTACTCCAGTCGCGCTATTACGTTCACTTTTGGGCAAATACCCTTGGAAAAGGTATGAACCCCTTATCCTCCCAGGTATGGGTTAAATAGTACCACTACTGTTCTTCTAGGAGAATGGCTTTGGCATTAAATAACCTAAAATGAGTTGATATGCCATTAAACAAAGAAACCAAACCAAACCATAAACAGGACTTGGCATTAAATAACCTACAATGTTTGATATGCCATAAAACCAAACCATAGAGATGAAGGAAGTTCTCAGAGCATAGTGGCTAATTTGCTGGACTGTGACATTGTAATGAGTTGAAGTTCCAGTCACACTATTATATTCACTTTTGGATGAATACTCTTGGGAAAGTTTTAAACCTCCTAATCTCTTCAACTATGTATTAAATAGTACTACTACTATTACTACTGCTGCTGCTGTTCTTTCACAAAGATGTTACCCAGTCAGCTAGGACTGTAGAATGCACCGACTGCACCTCTGCCGAGAGGTAACCCCCCACCAAAGAGTGTCCTGGATATGACGCTAAACAATATGATGGTGAGATTCCAGTGATGCTGGGGCTTTGGGAAATGTGGAGTACCCCTTTATTGCCATTGCTCCCAGGTCCACTGGCCCGGAACAGTAGCACCTGATAGGATCGTATCTATGGGTTAAGTAGAACTAAACTGCATACTTATGCTAAACTGAATTGTTTGAAATAGAACTGTCTGACTAAACTGAATAGTTTGAAATAGAAATGTTTTGACAATTAAACTGTGTACTTATCTTAAACTGAATTGTTTGAAATGGAACTGTACTTATACTAAACTGAATTGTTTAATATTTTGACATTTAACTGTGTGTAAACAAAATCTATACTTATACTAAACTGAATTGTTTGAATTAGAAATGTTTGAAATAGAGATGTTTTTAACAATTAAACTGTGTACTCATGCTAAACTGAATTGTTTAAAATAGAACTATTTGTATAAAAATGGATTTGGCATTAAATAACCTACAAAGGTTGATATGCCATAAGAACCAACCAACCAACCACAAAGATGGATTTGGGATTAGATAATACATGAATGTTTATATGCCATTAAACAAAGGAATGCAAACTAAACAGATAAACATATAAGCAAGCCTATCAGTATTTGTGATGGTGTTTTATTATCAACTCTACTTGTGAAATCAACATTATGTCTGTAGCCCCATGTTTATAAATATATGATACCATCAAATATGCTAATATAATATAAGTATTAATATATACTTCCCCTTCCCCTCTCTCTCTCTCTCTCTATATATATATATATATATATATATATATATATATGTACACACACACACATGAGTATATATATGTGGTGCATCCAATAAGTTTCCAGACTTTTTTGTACAGGCATTCAGAATTGTCGTACACTCTTGAAAATTCAGTATGTTATTGCTATACATCTTATGAGATGACTGACCAATTTTTATGATTTCAGATTCAAATGAACAGTTACAGCAGGAATTGGAATACACCCTACTAAAGCCTGATTGTCACAGCTGGTGAATTGCAAAAATGCAATCTGGATGTGATGACACTTTAGAAGAACGATATGCAATAAAATTCTAATTTAAACTTTGAAAAAGCGCCACAGAAACATATGGAATGCTTCAGACTACTTTTGGAGCATCTTGCATGAATCGAGCATCAGTTTTTGAGTGGCATAAGAAATTCAAGGAAGGCAGGGAATCTGTGAGGGATGATGAGAGGTGTGGGAGGAGTAAGGAAGTCAATACACCAGAGTTGATTGGCCAAAGGGTTTGGGTTAGGGTTACTATGTTGAGGTTTTAAGGGAGTTCAGGAAGAAATTCCTTGGGAAGAGGCCAGCACTCTTCAAATCGGGTCAGTGGCATTTCGACCTGGACAATGCACCAGTCCACAATTTCATCGTTGTCACAGACTATTTGAACTAGATGGGCATCAAGACAGTTCCTCAGCCTCCCTATAGTCCAGACGTTGGTCCCTGTGACTTTTGGTTATTCCCTTAACTCAGAGGCTGTCTTTATGAGACAATTAAGGAGATGAAAGAGGCTGTGACAAAGGTAATTGACACACTCACACAAGAGGACTTCGATGGGGCCTTCCAGAAGTTGTTTGAACGGTACAACAAGTTCATTGCAGCTGGAGGAGATTACTTCGATGGGGATTAGAGTTTCATGTGTGTACTATCAATAAAACAAAAAAATGTCTGGAAACTTATCGTATGCACCTCGTATATAGGTATGATACATAAATAAACATATATATATATACATATATATACTTGTAAATAGGATACATGAATAATAGTTGCACTGATTTTCATTATAGATGCAATGTTGTCAGTTTCTGTTTCTTTTTTAAAACTTGGTGAATTAACTAAAGAAAAAAAAAACAACAACTTGATTGGAGAAATTGATGTTTGGATGTTGTGAAGTAAACTGATTATCTTAGTATATAAATATATTCATTTCAGAGAAAAAATATTTAACATTTTGGTGGCTGTCATTTTTCTATTTTCCATTTTAATACATTCACTAATGCTTGGACAGTTACTTACTCATAATTTTGCTTACTGAGTTTAAATGTTGTAGAATTTATTAAAGAATAGCCTAATGATATCCATTTTGATGAAGTACTGTTCCACAAGAAATAATGAAATTTTCTTGTCTTTAGTTAAGAAATTTAATTTTTTATTTGTTTAATTGTTATGGCTAATATTGTAATATCTAAAATCAATTTGGATTATATAATTTTCCACTTGGAATAATAAAATCCTGGCATTCAACTTTTTATTTTTAAAAATTGTTAGGGTGTACTTATTTCATGGTAAATCTGTATTAGAAAAATTTATTTTGAGAATTTTTATTGTAGTTTTTTTTCCTAGCTTTTATTTATTCAAGTGTGTGTGTGTATGTGTCTTTCTTTTTTATAAATTCAACTTTTTATTTTAAAAATTGTTGGGGTGTAGTTATTTAATGGTAATTCTGTATTTAAAAAAGTATATTATGAGAATTTTTTAGTATGTTTTTTCTTCCTGGCTTTTATTTATTCAAATTTTTGTGTGTGTGTTTCTTTTTTTTCACTCACTTTAGCTAATCCCCGTTTTCTATCCCCACTCCTACAAATCTCTCCTCTCCTCTTTAATCCACATTTTTATCTGTTAAACCTTTTAATTCTTTCATACTTACCAGGTTTTCAGCTAATAAATTCTGCATTTAAGAAAAGAAGATTGGATAATCTCTTTAAAAGTCACGTGAATGATGCACTTCATGGTACAACTTTATTATTTCCTACTGTTATTATTGTTTTATTTTAATGTAGAGTTTTTCACATCAGTGTTAGCTGATGGTTTTTCACTGGAGTTTGAGTGACAGCAAGTCTCCTCAAGTCGTCTCAGGATTCTGGCCGTTCTTAGCAATGCTGTCATTTGGATAGTCTTTACCCGTCCGCCAACTTCTAAGTCCTCCAGGCCTTTTAATAATCCTTTAGTTATTGTGCCTAACACACCAATCACTTTGTTATTTATCATTATTTCATTCCTTTTGAATTTTTCACACCAGCATTAGCTGGTGGTCTTTCACTGGATTCTGAGGGACAGCAAATCTCCTTAGATCTCCAGGACTCTTCTTAGTATTCTAGCCAATCTCAGCAATGCTGTTGTCTGGATGGTTTTGATTCTCCCACTGATTTCCAGTTCCTCCAGTTTCTTTGGGACCATTCCAAGTGCTCCAAATGTACCATTTTGTATTATTATTATTATTATTATTTACTCCTTTAGAGTTTTTCACATCAGCGTTAACTGATGGTCTTTCACTGGAGCTTGAGTGGCAGCAAGTCTCCTGGACTCTTCTCAGTATTCTGGCTGTTCTCAATAATGCTGTAGTTTAGATGGTCTCCACTTGTCCACCAACTTCCAAGTCCTTCAGTCCCTTTAATAATCTTTTAGTTACTGTACCAAAAGCACCAATCACAATTGGTATAATTGTCACCTTCATGTTCCATAGTTTTTTCAATTCCCTAGCAAGGTCCAGATACTTATCCTTCTTTTAACATTCTTTCAGTTTAATTCTGTGATCAGCCAGGACACCAAAGTCGACAATTTTGCAAATTCTCTTTTTATTTTTGTTGATTATTATTAGGTCTGGTCTTCTGAGATTAGGTGATCCATTTGTATGTCAAAGTCCCATAGGAGTTTATGTGTGTCATTTTCTAGGACAGATGCTGGGTTGTACATATACCATTTGTTCATACGGTCAAATTTAAATTTCTTGCACATAATGTTTTAATTTTTTATCTATTATTATTATCTTTACTCATTTGAGAGTTTTTTCACACCAATGTTAGCTGATGGTTTTCCACTGGAGTCTGAGTGATAGTAAGTGCCCTCAAGTCTCTGGAACTCTTCTTAGTATTCTGGCCGATCTCAACAATGCTTTAGTTTCAATGGTCTCTACTCGTCCTCTTATTTCCAAGTCCCTGTACAAATCCTTTGGTGACTGTACCGAGTACCAATTATAATTGGTTTCACCATCACTTTCATGTTCCATAGTTTTTTCTTGCAAGGTCTATGTACTTATCTCTCTTTTTGCTTTCTTTCAGTTTTACCCTGAGGTCAGCCGGAACGGCAAAGTCCACTATTTAGCTGGTTCTCTTTTTTTGTTGACTATTACTAGGTCTGATCCTCTGGCCAACATTAGGTGATCCATTTGTATCTCAAAATCCCAAAGAATTTTGTGCATCACATTTTCTAGAATGGATTCTGGGTTGTGCATATACCATTTGTTTGTATGGGCAAATTTAAATTTCTTGCATAATTCCCAGTGGATCATCTTGCCCACCCAGTTGTGTCTAGTCTTATACTCTCTTTGTGCTAATTTACTGCATTTGCTTTTTATGTGACTGATCATTTCATATCTGTCACTACATAATCTACCTCTGTTATTTTGTTGTGTCTTGTCTATTCTTGCTTTGACATAGTGAGTCCTTATGGTATTGTTTTGTACTGATTATTTTTATTATTTCATTTTAATGTTATAATTTTTAATTATTATTATTATTATTACTATTATTATTTCGTTTTATAATTTTTAATTATTATTATTATTATTTCATTTTAATGTTATGATTTTTAATTATTATTATTATTAGTTTTATTATTTCATTTTAATGTTATGATTTTTAATTATTATTATTATTATTATTATTATTATTACTGTTATTATTTCATTTTAATGTTATGATTTTTGATTATTATTATTACTATTATTTCATTTTGATGTTATGATTTTTTATTATTATTATTATTATTATTATTATTTCATTTTAATGTTATAATTTTTATCTCTTACTACTATTATTATTATTATTATTATTATTATTTCATGATAATGTTTTGCCCAGTCGGCTGGGGCTGTAGATTACACTGACTGCTTCTCTGCATAGGAGTAAGACCCCTCCAAAAAGTGTCCTGTATATGACACTAAACAATCTGATGGTGAGGTTCCAGTAATGCTGGAGCTTTGGGGAATGCAGAGTACCCTTTTATTGCCATCAATCCCTGGTCCACTCTGACCCAGAGTGGTAGCACCTGGTAAGGGTCCTTTCTATGGGTTGAATAGAACTAAACCTTGCTTCCTTCACAATACTGATTTTTGCATTTAAACAGCATATCTATGCTAAATTGAATTGTTTAAAATAGAACTGTTTCAACATTAAAACTGCAAACGTATGCTAAACTGAATTGCTCGAAATAGAACTGTTTTGATGTCTAAACTGTGTACTTATGCTAAACTGAATTATCTTAAACTATTTTGACATTTAACTCTGTGTATTGCCCAGTCGGCTGGGGCTGTATAATAAACTAACTGCACCTCTGTAGAGGAGTAAGACCCCCCCCCAATGAGTGTCCTGATATGGCACTAAACAATCTGATGGTGAGGTTCCAGTAATGCTGTGACTTTGGGGAATGTGGAGCACCTCTTCATTGCCATTGCTCCCAGGTCTACACTTGCCCAGAGTAGCACCTGATAGGGATCTATCCATGGGTTAAATAGAACTAATGGGGTACTTATGCTAAACTGAATTGTTTGACTAAACTGAATAGTTTGAAATAGAAATGTTTTTGACAATTAAACTGTACTTACATTTAAACTGCGTGCTTATGCTAAACTGAAACCGTACTTAAATTTAAACTGCGTGCTTATGCTAAAACAAATTATTTGAAATGGAACTGTTTTTTGATATTGAAACTGTACTTACACTAAACTGATTTGTTTAATATAGAACTGTTTTGACATTTAACTGTATGTAAACAAAATCTGTACTTATACTAAACTGAATTAGCTCTGTTTGAATAAACTGAATAGTTTGAAATAGAAACGTTTTTGACAACTAAACTGTGTACTCATGCTAAACTGAATTGTTGGGATTAGAACTGATTATTTACATAAAAATGGATTTGGTGTTAAATAACCTACAAAGGTTGATATGCCATCAAACCCAACCAACCATTTTAATGTTATTAGAGCAGCCTTTGAGTTTTTTTTGTAATTGCACCTGTTGTAAATATTCATGAGTATCTTTTATCTCTAATCCAGGTTGTTCCTCTCTGTTATATAATAATGGTTTCTTTGTTTGATGGCATATCAACTCCTTATGGATTATTTGATGCCAAAGTTTTATCTATTTCTAAGTGTTTAATTACAATCAAAACTGTATTTTAAATGCTCCATTGCATTTTTTTTTTCAATTATATATTTTTTTGCTATATTGGATTTGCTACTATTTTGAAAGTCTCAAAACAAATATTTTTGTGATATTGAAATAATTTTTGCTATAAACCAATTCCAAATAATGCAGAGGTTACATTTATGAATTCTGAAAAAAAAATTTATTTGGCTTTTTTCCAAAAAATTTCCCTTATTCAATCAAATTCACATGTATTAAAGCCTAAAAGTTTATTTAGGAATTTTAAAGAAATGTCTACTTCTTAGATAGCTTGGACTATTTACTTATTGAATGTCTATAAAAGATGATGAAAGAACCAGATCACTTCTATAACTTAGTAAACAAAATGCGACTCAGCTCCAATATGCAGACCATATCAGGAGGTTAACATATGTCTCACATTAAACTGTGTGCGTAGAAATCTAGTTCTACATGGTTTTTCACTAATAGATAAATAAAATTGCTCTTAATTCACTGATTCCTCTGTCTGGATGCACTTGCGCCTTGCTGATTGTAATCATAACCAAATCAGAAAATGCTAAAGTGAAGAAGACTTGATTAAATTTACTTGCTAAAACCAGAATGTGGCAGTTTATGTATTAGAATCAGTACAAAATGTAATTACTTGTCTGTCTTTCTGTTCAGAGATTGTCTATTCATTAGAATTTGCTTGTGGATGTGATTTGGTAGCAAAATAATTTTCTTTCTACTTTGTTTTAGTAAAAATGAAAAAAAGGAGGTTAACAGGCTTGGAAATACCAGTTCCTAACAGATCACTTAAGTTATATATATATATATATAAAATATTTTTTTGACTGAAGAGGGATCTATTATATATGTAAAGGTCATTCAATACATAAGAGAAATTTTTTATTATATATATGAGTGTCATTCAATAAATAAGGGGATTTTTTTTTGACTGAAGAGGAATCTATTATATATGTAAAGGTCATTCAATACATAAGAGAATTTTTTTATTATATATATGAGTGCCATTCAATAAATAAGGGGATTTTTTTTGACTGAAGAGGGATCTATTATATATGTAAAGGTCATTCAATACATAAGAGAAATTTTTTATTATATATATGAGTGTCATTCAATAAATAAGGGGATTTTTTTTGACTGAAGAGGAATCTATTATATATGTAAAGGTCATTCAATACATAAGAGAAATTTTTTATTATATATATGAGAGCCATTCAATAAATAAGGGGATTTTTTTTGACTGAAGAGGGACCTATTATATATGTAAAGGTCATTCAATACAAAATAATTTTTTTTTCTATAAATGTAAACTCTGCATTATTTTCATCTTGTAAAAAAGTATTTGTTTTGAGGCTATTCAGTCATGCAAATCAGTGTGCTCTAAGCTTAAACAGAGGTCTTTCATCAAATTTTTGGTAGTTAAAAAGTGCAAGCCATGTGAAATTAACAAGTGAATGTATGATGTGTACAGAGAAGTATATTTTTACAAATGACCTCAACATGTGTTGGCCACTACAAGCCCGAGTGGAAAAGACAGTCCATGCTGTGGAAACACACTTACTATCTAGTAACAAAAAAGTTGTGAGTGCAGCAGTCAGTAAAGAAGGTCATACTTGTCAGTCTTCTGAGACATGAAAGGATCCATCACAACTGATTTCCTTGAAAAAGAGGAATTGTAAACAGTTCTTTCTATTGGCAACATCTAAGACAATATTCCACCTTATTTATTAAATGACCTTCATATGTAGATATTTTACTGTTTGTCAGGCATGCAACACATATATTTTCAAATTCTTGTCACCTGTTATAATATTTAATGTTAAACAGTTTGAATTGGGAGAGTATCAAAATAAGATAAAAATAAGGTCTAACTGTAACGTCCCAAAAACAATCATAAAAATAGATGATGTTCTTGTTATTATTAAATACAACTAACTTAGATAGTTAATAAGATAATAAAGCTACCTGTTATAATATTTAATGATAAACAGTTTGAATTGGGAGAGTATAAAAATAGGTTTAAAATAAGATAAAAATAAGGTCTAACTGTAACGTCCCAAAAACTGTCAAAAAAAAAATAGATGATGTTCTTATTACTATTAAATACAACTAGCTTAGATAGTTAATAAGATAATAAAACTACCTTAAATAGTTGATGAAATTAGAAAAAGATCCTGAAATCTATATAAAAAGACTTGTAATGATACTGTACTGATATTGCACAGTGGTTGTATATAATTTACATATGAAGAAATGGGACAAATATATAGTTGTGCTATAAGGAGTAAGCGGGAAAATAAAAACAGTGAACATTGAACTTCAGACTTGAAACAGAATAGCTTACTTTGTAACATCATAATACATATACTAAATGAAAGATATTTAGGCAAGAGTCTTCATTTAGTTTTGTTTTGTTTTATGGCATATCAACCATTGTAGGCTATTTAATGCCAAATCTATTTTTATACATATAAGTAAAGTAAGTTGGCAACTGTAGTCGAGGGTGACCTGAAGGCTCCTTTTTCAATAGCTACAACACCGAGGCTAGGGAAGGTCACTACTCCATTCCTTGGATTGCCCTACTTTACCTTTGATTTGCACCTTATAATGCTGAGTGTTAAGCAAGGTGGCATCAAGTACCATCTTTTGATTCTTTGGTATGACTTGACCTGGGATTGAACCCCAGTCTCCCAGACCATTGGCAAACACTTTACTCATTAGGCCATAAACAGTTCTATTTCAAACAATTCAGTTTAGCATAAGCACACGGTTTAGTTCTATTTGATAGATAGATAGATAGATAGGACCCTATCAGGTGCTACCCATCTGGGCCAGAGAGGACTTGGGAGCAATGGCAATAAAGAGGTACTCTGCATTCTCTAAAGCTCCACCATTACTGGAGCCTCACCATCAAATTGTTTAGTGTCATATCTAGGAAACTCATTGAGAGTGTCTTACCCCTCTGCAGAGATGCAGTTGGTGTATTCTACAGCCCCAGCCAACTGGTCCAGAGAGTCCTCATAGTATAATGGCTTACATGCTACATTACGACATTGTAGTGAACAAGTTCAAACTCCAGTCATACTATTATGTTCACTTTGAAACTAATACCCTTGGAAAAGATATGTTGAATAGTACTACTACTAATGACCTTCTACAAGGATAGCTTTGGCGTTAAATAATCCTTGAAGGTTGATATGCCATTAAACAAAGAAACCAAACCAATATAACATGATTGTGAAACATGAAAATTAATTAAATCTCTTATAAGAAAATCAGAATCACCAAGATCAATGGATGCACAATTTGCAATTTAATAAAACACCTAGAGAAGAAGCTAGATGAGAACTACATAAGGATACTGCATGCTGTTTTGAACAAATCCAAGAAGCAGCACCCCACAAAAAATAGTAGTGACATGGCTACAACTTGGAAGAATTTCCATTTTTTTTTTTTTTTTTTTTTTTATCAAGGTGATCAGATTTCCATAGGGTGGATAACCTGTCAATAGCAGTCCATGCTTTACCTATGCATATACTGACATCACTTTCAGTAGATGAGATATTGCTACCGAGTTATATGAACTGGTTTACTAATATCATAGGCTTGCATTTTAATGAGGAGATGGCACCATCTTGATTAAAACATGTAAACTCCATTTATCAGTATAGAAATAATGACTTTTCTTTGCATTATGCTTTCATATGACAAAATCTACAAATATGGTTCTGGGGAGAATCCCCTTGGTATAGTTGTAATATAATTGGCCGAGGGATTTTGTTTGATGCCTTTGGGTTTAGTTAGGCTGAGAACCTTTCGGCTCAGTGCATGGGTTACTTAGGTGCAACATTAACACAGGTGTTCATGCTTGCGCGCGGACGGAGCAGACATGTCACTCAGAGATATCACAATAGCCTGAGATGGGAAACGGGGCTAGCGAGTGACATCACACACTGGAAGTGCGTGGAGGATTTTGGGAATTTGAAGAAAGTTAGGAGAGTTGAAGGCAGTTGTCAAAACAGGTGCGTTAAAGGTTCCGGAGGCCCTGACCTGTCATACTCCAGTCTGCTATGACCTATCTGCTGTGACAAGCGTGTGTCAAACAGCCAGCTCTCACACACACACACACCGTCACCACCGAGAGGAAAGGAGAAGAAGGAACTTTTTGAGTTGCAGTGATCATAGCTGAATAAAAACGACTGCTATATTTTTTTCCCCTTACCTTCAAGTTTGAGTATTTCTTTTTCTGCGGACTTCTTTCTTTACAGCACAAAACGTTGGTCCTATGGTACATAGTGACTAATGCGGAAGATTGCAACATCATAGTAAACAAGTTCAAACTCCTGTTGTATTACCACATTCACTTTCAGACTAATGCTCTAGGGAAAGGTATCAAACGCCTTATTCCTCCTGCTTAAATAGTATCACTACTGTTCTTTAACAAAGATGGCTTTAGCATTAGATAACCATATTTACCAACCCCTCCGCTCGGGAAGGATATGACACAAGGTCAATTTTTAAGCTGAGTTTAACAGGTTTGAATTCAGTTTTCCTTCTCCTAGACTAGTTGCCTCACCAAGGCTGAAGAACCTAGTATTTACCCTACTATTTACCCATAGCTGGAGGGAGAATAATTGGATTCATACCTTTCCCAAGTGTATTAGTGCTATGTGAAATGCAATCAGTCTCATCCAGGATTTGAACTCGTGTCGCCGTGTTCATTTCCTACGACGATAACCATTACACCATGGGCACCTCCTTTAGCATTAGATAACCCATGAAGGTTGATATATCATTAAGCAAAGAAACCAACCTAAAACAATACAAATATGGTCCTTAACCATTAAAAGTTAAGGACTCATAATGATTAGTTTTTTTTTAAATATATCTTTTAATCATCAGTTGACTCTTTGTTCAATGATAAGCTACATTACTGACTTTAACTGAAGAAAGCAATTTAACCAGTGCCATTGTTGTATACATTAAAGTACCTTTGCTGCCTACTGAGCAGGTGCTGCATTTTATTTATGTTTGTCATTAACTATAAATTGGATCATTAGTCTTTTCATAATCACAAGAAGAGACAGATCAGACTGAAAATGGCCATCGTATAAATGAAGAGACCCTTTTTTTCTTTTTTCTTTTTTTTTGGGGGGGGGGTGTTACTCACTTCAAAGACTCCATCGGTGGTTATTAAGTATGATGTTGAGTCACATCTTATTTATAGAATCTATATGAGTAATTACCGGACATTGGCCTAGCGGTTAGAGTGTTCGCCAATGGCCCAGGAGACCTGGGTTCAATCCCAGGTCGAGTCATACCAAAGACTCAAAAAATGGTACTTGATGCCTCCTTGCTTAACACTCAGCATTATAAGGTACGGATCAAGGGTAAAGTAGAGCAATCCAGGGAAGGAGTAGCGCCTTCCCCTACACCTTGGTGTAGTAGCTATCGAAAAGGGAACCTTCGGGTTACCCTCGACTATGGTCGCCAACTTTTTTTTTTATATGAGTAATTCCAAAAAAATAAATATGAAGTTGGCCCAGTTGGCTGAGGCTGTAGAATACACCAACTGCATCTCTGCAGAGAGGTAAGATTCCCATAACGAGTATCCTGTTTATGACATAAAACAATCTGATGGTGAAGCTCCAGTAATATTGGAGCTTTGGGGAATACAGAATACCCCTTTATTGCTATTGCTTTCAGGTCCACTTTGGTCTGGAGTGGTAGCACCCAATAGGGTCCTATTCATGAGTTAAATAGAACTAAACAGTATACTTATGCTAAACTGAATTGTTTGAAATAGAACTGTTTTTACATTTAACTGTGTGTAAACAAAAAACTGTACTTATGCTGAACTGAGTTGTTTAAAATAGAACTTTTTTTGACATTTAAACTGTGTGCTTATATTTAACTGAATTGTTTGAAATAGAACTGTTTTGACATTTAAACTGTATACTTATGTTGAACTGAATTGTTTGAAATAGAACTGTTTAAATGTATAAAAATAGATTAGGCATTAAATAACCTATAATGGTTGATATGCCACAAATCCAAACCAAACCAAATATGAAGTACTTTTTAATTAGCATTCAATTGATATTTTTCATCAGAAATTATAATGAATAAAGTAATTGCAGACCCCACATATTTGTTAAATTGAAAAGTGATTTGAAATTGTTTTTGTCTCTTTGTTGTTATTTACTGTCACTTATAAAAATGACATTAGCCTAATGAGTAGAGTGTTCGCCAATGCTCCAGGAGACTGGGGTTCAATCCCAGGTCGAGTCATACCAAAGACTCAAAAAATGGTATTTGATACTGCCTTTCTTAGCACTCAGCACTATAAGGTAAGGATCAAGGGTAAAGTGGAGCAATCCAGGGAATAGAGTAGCGCGCTCCCTTACACTTCTGTGTAGTAGCTATTGAAAAGGGAGACCTCGGGTCACCCTCGACAAAGGTCGCCAACTTTACTTACTTTATAAAAATGAGGTGTTCTGGTTATGATACTAAACTGCATCTGATGATGAGGCTCCAGTTCTGGAGTTGTGGAGAGGGTGGAATAAACTTTCATAACCATCACTCCCAAATCCACTCTGATCTGGAGTAATAATACCTGTTAGAGTCCAATTGATGAATCAAATTGACCTGTTTAAAAATTATTCATATTCAAGTCAACCATATGTAAAAAAAAAAAAAAAAAAACCTCTCAAGAAACACTGACACAAAAAATGTAAATATGAACATACAATGAACATGATTTTCTAACCTCTAGACCTAAAATAATCCTTGACTGGTTGGCATACCATTAAAATTAACATATATATAAATATATACATAGAAAAATCATGAACAGAATTTATATGAAATTCAGTCGAGTAAAATATGCATGATTGCCATGTATTTCTTTGTTAATTCTTTTTACTAATTTTTCTGATGTTTCATTTTGATATGTCCTTATTTAGTATTTACTTTTTCAGAAATAGAATATTGCAAAAAGAATGAAATGTTCTCTTTTTCAATAATACTGATTCATAATGCTCTAAAATATCTGCCTTCTTTTACAATATCATCACTTTATTTTAAATAAAAAATAATAGGAAAATCTTTCTACAATATTATTACCTTCATATACTTTTTTTGTTTTTTTATTCACCACAATCTATTATGATAATGATTATAATAATTTCTCCTATACATTCTTTTAGTGTTTTATTTACCAACATGTACAATGATGATGATGATAATAATAATAATTCATCCTATGCATTCATTTATTTTTTTTTTTATTTACCACCATGTATGATGATGATAATAATAATTCTTCTTCTTCTTCATACATTCTAAAAGTAAAACATATTTAGTATTCAAGAGGTTGACTAGAAAAGATAACTTCTGCAAAAAAATTCATTAAATCAGTATCAATGTGTGTGTGTATATATATATATATATATATATATATATATATATATATAAGCTGTAAGTAAGTTGGCCAACCATAGTCGAGAGCGGCCTGAAATCTCTCTTTTCAATGGCTACTACACTGGGCAGTAAGGGAAGGCACTACTCTTTTTTTCTGTTTTGCTCCTCTTACCCTTGATCCATACTTTGTAATGCTGAGTGTTAAGCAAGGAGTCATCAAGTACCATTTTTGAGTCTTTTGTATGATTTGACCTGGGATTGAATCCTGGTCTCCTGGCCCATTGGCAAACACTCTTATCCTTATGCCAATGGGCTGGTTATATATATATATATATATATATATATATATATATATATTTGCCCTGATCAATTTTTCTGATCAAATAATTGAAGAGATTTATCCTACTGAGAATAATTCCTTTTAAACTTCAATAGCTGCAAACATTTAAACTCACAGAGAATATCCAAAGCATTGACTGCCCTACTTCAAGTTTTCTTAAAAATTATTCTCTGCAAGTAAAAATTGTTTTTTCTCCTTTTTGTTTTTTAATTATAGCTGCTGAGAAAATCAAAGTTGTATTATGCGGAGTTGATTTTCTTTTGCTTAATTAATAAAAGATATTCTATTGATTGATACTTTCAGAAATTATTTGGTGCAGTTCTACAAAAACAGATTTAAATATAAATCCTACATTTATATATTTGAATGCATCTGAATTAATTTAAACTAGTAGATGTATTAAGTGAAACAGCATGACTATTACAAGATGGAGATTCTATTCAGACTAGATTAATGTGTAATAGAAACATTGTGACTATAACAATCAAGATGGGGATACTAGTCAGAATAGATTAATGTATAATAGAATTGTGATAATAATAATCAAGATGATGATACTAAATACTAGTCTGAATAGATTTGTGTAATAGAAACATTATGACTATAACAATCAAGATAAGGATATTATTTTATCATTTTGAGTATTCAGACTATTGTCTTCATCTTTATTTTTATATTCACAACAATTCAGCCAATGCTTCCTTCAGCCTTCTTCAAATGTTTTTTTGTCAATTCCAGTAGTCTACACGGAACTTTAAACCAAACCCTTTATTTAATCCAGAGGGGTTGATTGTCTTAATTCCATTAACTATAACTAGATACAAGTGTTAAGCTATAGTAAGTATTCCTTGTTATTAACTTGTAGTCAGGATTGAACGAGCAGCCTCCAGATGATTTCACTTAGAAGTTATTTACCCAAATAGTTATATCTGTTGTGCTATATGTACTGCTGAATGCATTAGCCAAAGTGTTGTAAATATAACAATAAAGCCTTTTATTATTAGTATCTGAAATGACTTCCTGAGTCCAAAATATTGAGCTTACAGTGTATAGTAAAATAGCACTCAGCCCATAATATTGAGCTTATGTGTTCAGTATCTTAATTAGTTAAAACTCAACTAAAATATTTCTTTGATTCTACACTATGGACTTAGCAATGAATCTTCAAGTGGATCATGTCCCCCGTTTGACTCTAAACTACATTTGATGGTGTGGCTCAAGTCCTGGATTTTGAGGAATGTGAAGTACTCCATTACTCTCAGGTCCACTCTGACCTAGAGTTTGATGTATGTGATTAAGCCGTAGTACCCTGCTCCCATGACATCCATGGGCTTCTCATCCTAAATACCTGGCTGAAAAATAGCTGAAAATATAAGATGTTGTAATATCTGATTTTGACAACCATTCCAGCCTAAAGACCACAAAGCTTAACTCAGAAGAGCCCAGGACTGTAATCTTTAAAATCAACAGAAAAAAAACCCCCAGTTAAATTCATAAAGTAACAATCTTAGTTGATTAATGAGACATCTGATCTTGTTTGCAATCGCAAAATGATGTAATATCAGAGTTAATTTAAGTCGTTGACAGATGGAGTACATCAATCAAATGACGACTTGAAAGTTGCAAGGAAGAGTTTCCATGGTGTCGTGGCTAACGTGTTACACTGTAATGCTGTAGTAAGCGAATTCAAACTCCAGTTTTGGATTAATACCCTTGAGAAAAGTTTGAATCCCCTTATTTTATTGTATCGTGTTTGATGTATGTGATTAAACCCTAGAACGCTTCCTCCAATGGGTTCCTCATCAGCCCAGTCAGCTAGGGCTGTAGAATACACTAACTGAATCTCTGCAGAGTGGTAAGACCCCTCCCCTCAATGAGTGTCCTAGATATGACATTAAACAATCTGACGGTGAGGCTCTAGAATTAGAGATTTGGAGATTATGGAGTACCCTTTCATTGCCATTGCTCCCAGGTTCACTCTGGCCCAGAGCAGTAGTACTTGAAAGGGTCTTATCTATGAGTCAAATAGAACTATTTGACATTTTAAAAAATTCCAGTTGTACTATTGCATTCACTTTTGGATTAATACCATTGAGAAAGATATGAATCCTCTTCAGCTATGGGTTAAATAGTACCACTATTGTTCTTCTACAAGGATGGCTTTGGCATTAAATATCCAATGAAGATTGACTTACCATTAAACAAAGAAATCAAACCAAATTGACAGTTGTGAATGCAGCTATGCATTTTGAAGAGCAACTGTTCACAGTGGTGTGTAGTGCCAAACATGCTCACTACTTGCTGGGTGTGGGTGATAAGGTTGGGAAATCATCTAGGGGAGGCATGTGGTGCTTATAGAAATTGAGGACATGGCAAGCAAGAAATGTTGACTTCAAATCTTCTGGAAAATCAAGATGAAAATCTATGAGTTCCATCTGCAATTATAATCGTACTTCTTCACGGTAAACATCAAAGGTCAAAGAAAAAATTTAAAAAGTTTGATTCAGGGCTGCACTGATGGGCTCCAAGGACCATTTATTATCTGCTGGTTGTAGGATGGATACCATGATTCTTCGGTTCATAATCACCATTGGATTCAGTGCATTAACTAGGATGTTATAAAATAAACGCCTTTTTCATCATTAGGCTCCAAACTTACTGATGCACTTAATGAAGATTACAAGCAGTTGTTTTTTTGTTTCTTTGTTCTCTATTCGTTTGGGAAAAATAATTATATATCTCATTTTATATGTTCCAGAAACACTTTTAAAAAAACTGAAAGCATCATTTTTATTTCATATGAAATCAATGTAATCGCTGTTCATTTTTTTGTAAACCTTTGTGTCAAATAAGTGCAGACTTATTGATGTATGTATATACATATATATATTTGTGTAGATGTATGATCATGTTTTCATATGTGTGCATTGATATACATTTGTATATTGACTTTCTTCATTTCTAAATTGATAATACTACTTCAAGTGGTCTATCCCAAAAGCAACAAGCCTGTTTTTTAAAATTTTCAGGTTGGCAACACTGATTAAAAATCAGTTGATCAATGTTAACTTTGAACAAATTTAAAAAGGTCTTGGGGGAACTGCTCTGCATTCTTCTGCAAACCAATGGCTCTTCATAGCTCAATTTGTAGAAAGCAGTTGGTGCATTTAACCAGGCCTCCTTGAGGCAAAAAGAGATGTGAATTTGAATCTCACTGGGAGCTTAATGATTAATAATGTTTTATCTAAAAATTACACATGAAAGAAAACACCATTCAAAATTAATAATAATGATTAATGATATTTCTTGGAAGAGTTAAAGAGTAAAGAAGCTATTTGCCAAAATGAATAAATAATGGTTAAGAATACTTCATCTAAAAATCAAAATAAATTAAAGAAATACTTTACGTTAATATATATATATATACATATATGTTTGTGAATGTTGACTGAGAATTACCTCATCCTTATTGATAGTCCATCTTGTGTTTGTCAAGGAAAGGTGGCAGTGGGAACTAATTGTAATTTGTACAGTTGTTCTGTTGATAATGGTTGGCTAATTTACTTAGCTGTTATGTTAGTAAAGATTGGCCAACCAGAGCTAAGTGTTAGACAGCAGTACTTAAAACCATTTAACTGTGTACAAACAAATGATTAATATCAAATAAAATTATTAGTGTTCGGTAACAATACTTGAAATGATTTTACTGTGTACAAAAAATGAGCTCTCATTTAAAAATAAAGTTACCTATGAACTATTTAATTACAAATTATATATATATATATATTGGATTTGGCATGAAATAACCTACAAGGGTTGATATGCCATAAAACACCAACCAACTTTTCTTTTTTTCTTCCTTTTTATTTTCATTTTTTTTCTTCATTCTAGCTTTCCTTCCTTCCTTCCTTCCTTCCTTCTTTCTTTCTACTAAAAATCAATGTTTCTTTGGTTGAGCAACTGATATGTTTAACCAGGTTTCCCTAAAGCAAAAGAAAACTTGAGTTTGAATCTCATTGAGAGCTTATCCTTTATTATAGTTTCTAATCTGCACTGTCACTTGCCATCGTAGAATGATGATTCCAATTGAGTTGTGATAAAAAAAAGTAAATAAAAAATTTAAAAAATTCAAATCAAAATTATTGATGACAATATCAACAAGGCAATAGAAATGTTTTGTTGTTGAAATAAAGTTGAGAATGTTAATAACACTTCTCTAAATTATATATTTACCCAACCCCTTCATATGAGCAGGATGTGACACAGGGTTAGTTTTCAAGAACTGGTTTGAATTCAGAGTTTTCCTTCTCTCAGACTGGTTGCCATACCAAGTGTAAAGAACACAGTCTGCCATACTATTTATTCATAGCTGATGGGAGAATATCTGAATTCATACCTTTTCCCAAGGGTATGAGCACTATGTGAAATGCAAACAACCTCAGCCAGGATTTGAACTCAAGTTGCCATGTCCATTTCCTATGATAGTAACAGTTACAGCACAAACATTTCCTAAACATCTTTAAAATATGGACAATCTTGTCTCTTTAAATTTTTATCCATGTTTTGTAAATATATCCATAGTGTTCTAATATGACACTATTAGCTCCTCAAGGGAAATCCTGGTGATGTAATGGTTAAGATGCTGGACTGTGGCCACAAAGTAATTGAGTTTGAACTCCAGTCACCATAGTACGTTAACTTCCAAACTAATACCCTTGGGAAAGGCATGAATTCCCTTATCTCCCCAGGTGTGGGATAAATAGTACCACAACTGTTCTTCTACAAGGACGGCTTTGGCATTAAATAACTGTTGGGTATCACCCACCTTTTTCCACACAATGAACTAGTCCATCTGCCATATACAGCAGTAGCTACTAATACCAGGGTAGACTAGAAGGTGAAGAGCAGCTTCTTATAGGAATAATATTAGGGTGTTGGAGACTGGAGATCGCACTAGATCACCTTACTTGCTACCGTAATAATGGAAGCCAATACTATCGTTGGACTATATCTTTATTCTGTATTCACTCATCCTATGTTCTTGTCTACTAATAGTCTCTCTATTGTATATACCTTTTCCTGAGAATATATCTCTATTTCCTCTCATATCGTGGTTTGTCCTTTATTTAATATTACAAGTGTTCACTAACCAGAACGCAACAATAACCCACAAAGGTTGATGTGCCATTAAACAAACCAAACAACATATCAACTCTTCTGTTCCTGGTTGCATATATTTAGGTGCAATAACGCATATATGCGTAGGTGAAAGCATATCTACATGAATATGTGTGTGTATAGGTGTATATGTATGTATGGGGTTAGCATATGTGTATATATATATACGTGGATGTGTATGTATGCATAGAAATATCAAAAGGGTCAGGCAGATTGAGGGGATTTTTTTTTATTTTTTTATTTTTTATTTTTCTTTAAGTATTTCAGTTGGGTGATCCTCATTGGAAAAAACAGTTTCCTTTTCCAGAATTCCAAACTAAATATATCCAAGAAAGCAATAAGAGGTTAGTTGCAGCCCGTGGCAGTGATAGGTTATGGTCCTTAAACAATAAGGAGTATAGCCCCCTTGTCTGTGCCTTTGTAGAGAGAGCCTCTCTCTCTCTCCAGTATATTTATACATGGATAAACACTTCCATGTTTCGGTCTTGCCCTGTGAGCTGGAGCTGTAGAATACACTGACTGCTTCTCTGCAGAGGGGTAAGACCTCCCCCAATGATATGACACTAAACAATCTGATGATGAGATTCCAGTAATGTTGGAGCTTTAGGAAATGCAGAGTATCCCTTCATTGCCATCACTCCCAGGCCCACTCTGGCAGGACCTGATAGGGTTCTCTCTGTGGGTCGAATTGAACTAAACTGGGTACTTATGCTACACTGAATTGCTTGAAATAGAACTGTTTTTGTATGCTAAACTGAATTGTTTGAAATAGAGCTGTTTTTACATTTAACTGCATGTAAATGAAAAACTGTACTTATACTAAACTGAATTGTTTGAAATAGAAGCTCTTTTTACTTTTAACTGTGTGTAAATAAAAACTGTAGCTAAACTGAATTTTTTAAAATAGAACTGTTTATATGTATGAAACTGGATTTGGCATTAAATAACCTACAATGGTTATATGCCATAAAACCAAACCAAACCAAACCAAACCAAACCATGTTTAGGCTCCAAGCTGGAATGCTGGCCAAATATATTTAGACTTCTAGTTCAGAGATTAACCCAATTAAAACAGAAGTTAAACCTAGGAATCCACACTACAATACAGTGTCCATTCAGTGGAACTTTTTTTCAAATGATTTCATTTCTTCCATTTTGATTTGTTGTATTAATATTATTAGTGTGTATCAAAAGTATTTTCATTTTCTAATCAACTGGGTAAGCTATGGAGACTAGCTGTGTCTTGGACTTCAGTGAAAACCACCAGACACTATTGCAATTACGTCATAAACAAATACAGCAAACTGGCACGAAAGGAATGCAAGTTCAGGTATGATTGGATGGGAATTGTACAAGAGACTAGAATTTGGTCAGGCCCACAAGTGGTATATACACAAACCAGAATCTGTTCCAGAAAATAAGATGCATAAAATTCTCTAGGACTTTGAGATACAAATGGATCACCAAATCCTGGCCAGAATATCAAACTGAGTGTTAATCTACAAGAAGAAAAGAACTTGTCATCTGGTGGATTTTTATATTCCCTTGGACTATACAGTGAAAATAAAAGAAAGCTAAAAACTAGATAAATACCTGAACCTTGCCAGGGAGCTGAAAAATTTGTGGGACATGGAGGTAACAGTGATACCCATCATAGTTGGAGCACTTGGTATGGTCCTTTGTATGTTTCTATTTACATTTTTTGTTAAGTTGTTTCTTGATTTTTTTTCTACATGATCCTATCAAATTCGAATAATTTCTAAACAGATTTATTTGGCCCATAGATAAACCCTAACAGGTACTACTAGAATGGAGTAATTATGGGGGATTTTTATAAACCCCCCAAAAAATGGTTTAATCCTACGTTTTGTAAAAGAATAAACCGTACTTCAACAGCAGTAGAGATTTGGGTGACAGCTTTTAAAGAAAGGAAGACGAACGACTTATACGTGCAACAAAATTTACATACAATAACAACAACAACAATAAAAACAGGGTTTTACACCACATGGAACAAACAACGAATGTGTAAGTGTTCAAAAAAGAGTTCAAGGGTTCTGATAGATGGTAGGGTATTATAAGGTTTATAAGGTTTACTTGTAAGGTTGTTATAAGGTAAAGGTGTAAGATAAAGTAAGGTTAGGTTTGTTATATGAAGTTATAAGGTTGTAAGGTGAAGGTTTGGTAGGTTTGGTGAAGATAAGGTGTTTGAAAGTTGTAAGGTAAGGTTTGATAAGGTTTGCAGATAAAATGCCTGCTGGAACTTAACTGTCTGTGTGTCCTGTTCCTTTTAACTCAGCATGTGCATTCATCGCTCTCGGGTCCTGGCTAGTGGAAGGTACCAACTACGTATGTCGTCAAGGGCTGCTACGAAAACAGCTGTGGGAGTGGAAATAGAGGAAGAATCTCCTGTGGAGCTCTTTTTTATAATGAACGCCATGTGACCCCAAGGGGCTGCAGCTGTTCGGTGAAACAGGATCACCAGTTCCTTACCAAAATTTCTACATAATGGCAATCAAGGGGTCTGGAAATCTGAGGAGACTTGCTGTCACTCAGATTTTAATGAAAACCTCACATAATAATATATTAGTAGTAGTCATAGATCTTTAGATATGTCATCATCATGTCGTGCTGGTAGCACGGATATCCCTGACCCTCTCTCGCCACTTTTCCCTATTGTTCATTGCCCTAGGCAGGTCTTCAGGACAACATCCCGTATCCTCACATAGTTGCTGAATATATGTTCGTGCTGGTCGTCCTGTTTTTGCACGGCCATGTGTGGGGGTCCATTAGAGTACATCACTTATGAGTTCGTCCCTGCTTCTCCAGCAGTGTCCTGTATGTCTGGTTCATCTAACTTGAATAGTTTTCGTGATAGGAGGCAGGTGGCCGTACAGTTGGTGTCTTGTGGGGTGTTGCCGCCAGGACTTGTTCAAGATTGCTCGCAGCATTCTTGTGTAATTGCCGTCTAGCTTCTTCTCCAGCCGTTTTGTTAGAGTCCATGTAGTGCATCCATATAGCAGTATCGATGCGACCGCTGCCTGGAAGAAACTGCGTTTCATTTTATCGGTTAGGTCTGATTTCCATATAATCGATAACCTATTGATAGCTGTCCATGTTTTCGTTAACCTCATGTCGATTTGGAGAAATAGTTAAAAAGAAAGAAGGAAAATACTTTTGATATACCCTCCCCAACTCTTGTTAATGAAATATTGATTATCTACAAGGATATTTCATGGAGTTACCTTCATTCTTGATGTCTTAAAATTACTTGATGGAGAAGGTGTGTCTGTATACTGACATTCATGAATGGATTTAATTTAGAGAAAGCTTAAAATTACCACCAGAATAAAAATGGAGCTGGCTAATATATTCTATTGATTTGCATTTTATGGTCAGAAGGGATTTTTTTAATACCAATAGAAAAAGGCTTTTCATCCTCCAGCTAAATATACGCATCTTTGTGTAACTAGCGATAGAATGAAGACCATCCAGAAATAAACTGAACACTTAGCGAAAAAAAAAAAAAGAAAAAAATGAAAAACTGTATAGATATCTCTCAATCGTTATTTATTTACAATCCAATACTTTTAGCTGCACCATTTATAGCTGCAGTCAAATGCCCTGTAATGGTTTCATGTGCTTGGGCTAAAGAGGACCGATAGGTATTTTCAGAAATTTGATCCTGTTTAATTCCAAATTCAGGTATTGACTTATTGGGTGAGACAAAAAATCACTTTTAGTATCTTCTTTTGCCTCGTTTGATTTAAGAAAAAAATTTTTTTTAAATGTATATTATTTTGCTGTATGTGTCAAAATCAATGCCTAATAAGTATTGTGGATTTTACAAGTATTAGACTATGAATATGTTTTATTATAACTTTATATAGTTTTGCATGTATTTACCCAAACCTTCTTCCAAGAACAGGGTCTTAGACAAGGTCAATTTTTAAGGCAATTAGTCTTTTTTCCAAGCAATTATATGGATTCAAGCAACTAATAATAATAATAATGATAATAATCCTTTTAAAACAATTTTAGCTTAGTCACTCATCTCAGTAATAAGCAAGCTCATCATTGCTTAACTTGGGTTATTTTAATGGGATTTGACTATAATTAACTTGCCAGCAACATATGTCTTTCTGCTGCTAGTTTGGCACAAGGGCGAAATTATGCGGTACCTAATGAGAATCGAACTCACTAACAATAGTCCTCTAGCCTCGTTCACTCACCATTACACCACTTGAGGTACCCTAAATTGTTTTTTTTTTTTATTAAGTTTCATTTAGCCAAACATGTAAGTTGTTTCTAATTGGTCACCCTTATAATTAATGAGCCAGCTCATCATTGCTTAACTTCGGTGCTCTAGGTGTGACTAGATACTAAGTAATTGACCAGCAGCAATTGTCATTAGTTAGTTTGGCACAAGACCAAAAATATGGGGCACCTGGCAGGAATTGAACTTGTTAACAATGATCTACTAGTCAAAGCAGTTGGTTACCTACCTCCAGCAAACACACAGACACGAAGAGTTTTACTTTATGAGCAGCAATCCATTATGTGTCTGTGTGTTCGCAGTACCCTCTTTCTGTTTGCTTTAGCATGACCAAAAATCAACAGACAAAAAAAAAAATGGCAATGTCTTTTGTATAATAAGATAAAAATATGATACTGCGTAATGAAGTTTGGCCTCTGTAGTAATTTCAGATATGTTTTTTATTACTTCAAAAGCATACAGTACTCATTATTAACTTTGGCCTGTTTATCTTTCATTTTATTGTCGTAATAAAAAAAAAACAATGATAAGATGAAACACGAGTCAACATTAATAATGAAAATGTTTTGTCCATGAAATGCAGACAGCTTGTGGTTATTATGTCTACTACTACTACTAGATGTAAACAAGTCAATTAATAATGAATATGTTTTGTCTAAGAAATGCAGACGACTTAAGACTATTACATCTACTACTACTGGTAGTTGAAAACAAACAGTAGGATGTTTGGAAGGACTAAATGTAATGAATTAGATCTGCTAAATCTCTTCGGCCAAAGGTCTCATCTATGACAGAAAGGCTTCCTAGGATAGAGAATGTGAGTTCAAACCTTGTTAGAGACTACTGTTTTATTTCTGATCCAAGCTGTTTATTTTAACAGTCATAGAATATAACATGTATTAGTATAATGATTATTGTCATAGGAAATGGAATTGATAACCCAGGTTCAAGTCCTTGATGAGGTTGTTTGTATTTCATTTTGGTTGGTTGGTTTTTATGGCATATCAACCTTATAAGTTATTTAATGCCAAATCCATTTTTATACAAATAATCAGTTTTATTTCAAACAATTCAGTTTAGCATAAGTACACAGTTCAATTGTCAAAAACATTTCTATTTCAAGCTATTCAGTTCAGTCAAACAGATCTAATTCAAGCATTTCAGTTTAGCATAATTACAGTTTCAATGTCAAAAACAGTTCCATTTCAAGCAATTCAGTTAAGCATAAGTACGCAGTGTAGATATTAAAACAATTCCATTTCAAGCAATTCAGTTAAGCATAAGTATGCAGTGTAGATATTAAAACAATTCCATTTCAAGCAATTCAGTTAAGCATAAGTACGCAGTGTAGATATTAAAACAATTCCATTTCAAGCAATTCAGTTAAGCATAAGTATGCAGTGTAGATATTAAAACAATTCCATTAAGCATAAGTATGTAGTTTAAATGTCAAAACAGTTTCATTTCATTTTGCTCTAATGTTCTTGTCAATAATGACATACAAGAGATATAAAAAACTCATCAAGAATAAATAAGGACAATTCTTCACTTAAGAATTTTAAACAATTAAAGACTATTATGTCTGCTACTCCTTGATTTAAAGATAATAATAAAAAAATCAATGACAATGCTTCATCTGAGACAATGATTCTCAACCAGGAGCAAATGTTCATCCTTGGAAGAATTTTAAGATTTCAGGGAAAATCTGGGATCATTGGCAGATTCAAATTGTTGGAATATTGATTTTTCTATTCACTCCAATTCTATGATGAATCTTTTAAGTCAAGAAGTAAAGAATGACAATGTGAAATATGGTGAAAACAATACATAATCAAAAAACCACTAATCTAAAAAAAAATTCAGATAATTTAACATCATTATACTAAATGTTAAGAAACAAATTAAAAATCTAGATGGTTTATACCAATCTGGTTCCACGTGTGACACAGTGTTTTCTGAATATGCTGGCTAATTTCAAAAGGAAAATAATGTTAATGAAAATTTGTGTTTGTCTCATTTCATTCTCACTTGTTTACTCACACACAGTCTCTCTTTCTCTATCTTCATTTTCTCAAAGGAACATAGCTTGAAACAGTTTAACGAAATTAAATATATAATAATGATTAACTATGATGTTTCTTGAATTTTTTTAACCTTTTGTGGAAAGTAACATTTTCAGAATTTTAAAACATTGGGAGATTTTCACATCTTTTGTATCAGAAACAAGAAATGTTCATGATATTTTTTTTCTTTCGGAAAAGATTTTTTTTATCTTTGAAATTTTTTTCTGCAAAGTCAAATGAATAAATTGGAAATCAATGTTATTTCTTTTATGTACATTTTTATTACTTATTTTTGTATTAGCATTACCTTTCGATTTAAAATAGACAAATAATATATCATATCAATATCATAGCATATTTTTATTGAAAAAATCTTTTTACTAAAGATAGAAAAAAATAATCTTTTCCCTATTGCTAAGGTAAGATGCTTATGGTCTTCTGTAGTGAAAACGGTTGAGGTACCTTCAATGAAAGATTACCTTGAATTTTTTTTAGTTGTACAGGCTGCCTGATGACAAGTCAGGTCTCATGTAGCCCTCTTCTCAAAAAAGGTTGTCCATTCCTAGTTTATACCATTGGAATACTTGAAGGTAGGAAAATTATTTAGTCAAGTCCCCACTTTCTGAGGATTAGTATTAATTTTAGTATATCCATGATACACTAACCTTGAATAAAATAGAAGAAAAGACAAAATAAACTCAAATATACACACAAGAACATTCAATGTTTTATACTTACAATATAAGTGCAGGTGGCATTACACAGAAAGAATACAAAAGTATGTCCTATGGTAGAATTGAATTGTTAGTGATATATAGCAATACTTGAAACCATTTAAGTAAATGCAATCAAATGATTAATTCTAAATAGAAGTGTTCTTGTTAGAATGTTTGGAACTGTGTGCATATAATAGTAATACTTGTGTGCAAACAAATTAGCTCTGACTCATTTAAAAATAAGATTACCAACAAACTATTGACTTATAAATCAGATGTATAGCTATTTAATTCTATGCAAACAAATGAAGTCTGGCTCGTTTAAAAATGTTATCTACAAACTATGTGTTTACAAATCATATATAATATGTACAAAGAGGATTTTCCATTAAATGACCTATAATGGTTGATATTCCAAAAAAACCCACCAAACCAAACTATGACAATACCCCAGGCTGCCTACATCAAAATACCATTAGTGGCCGATTGCCTCGTGATAACTGTTGCTACAAAATCAGCACCAGTTGTGGACATTCCCAGTCAGCTGAGTGGGGTACTCACAAGTCGAGCAAAAAAGAACAATAAAAGATAAACATCAGGAGCAAGGAAAGAAAAGACAACCACAATGAACTTGAGACAGCAAAACTATAAGAAAGAAAAGTCTGTGAAATTTTGGTACTGTTTGTGTGTGTGGCTATCACTAAAGCTTTGCGAAAATCCTAACAGCTATCAAAAATGCTGACATACTCTGTCCACAGGCCAACTGTCTATTTTCAAGACCCTTCTCTGCCTGAGTCTCTCTCCTAACTGACTTCTCTGATGAACTAACTCTTTTGGTTCTTCTCCCCCAACACATCCCGTCTTGGACCTTGATGCTAAAAAACTGTAGATTTACTTGGGCATGTCTCTTTGTCTATCTTCACACCAAGATCACCCACGAGTAATCTACACAAAAGTATATCTTGCAGATAATTTAACGCCATGAGGCTGAAGATAAAATCTTTTTTTCAGATATCCCTCCATAAAGACACACACACATGCATCCATATATATATATATATATATATATATACACATGAATGCACATTATTGTACCATAAAACCATGATAGAATTATATACATGGTGATTCATGCATGAGCAGTATGTGAAAGGAGTACAAAATGAACAAAATTACTTGATCAGTATCTGGAATATAACCATGTGGCTTTATCAATCCTTGGCAGGGCCAGAGACAAGGTCTCTACTGTTCAAAGAACAAAGGAAAACCCAGTGTCAAGAATGGGTTTCTGGGGTTTTTATCTGACACTCTACAATCTCTACTGGACAGTCCTGTTCTCTAAGAGAGATAATTATTTATTGTCCCTATAAGAAACCTGTAACAAGAAGCCTAGCTCATAGTGTAATTATAAGGAAAGGTTTATTTGACAAGAGTGAGTAATATAGCCATATGGCTTTACTGTTCCCTGCCAGGGTCAGAGACATCATCTGCTGTTCAAATTCAAAGGCAAACAGAGGTTGAAAAGGGATTTCTGTAACTTTCATGTGACACCCTACTAAGAGCTAAACAGACATAAAAATTCTTTAAAGGAAATAATTATTTATTGTATCCTACAATACTAACTTAAGATGGGTACTATTCTCAGTTGATATGGGAACCATGATAATCACAAGAATTTTTTCTCTTATTGATAATTTTGAAAACTGTTGTGTATTCTACTAATTTTATAAAAGAAATAATTTAGGAACAAAGGAAACATTTAATTTTTAATATGTCCAATCAGCAAAGCTTAGAATATACTGATTGTATCCTCTGAAGAGGAGTAAGACACTCCCTCAAAAAGAGGTTTCCTGAGTATGACACTGTTGTAGGTGACTCACCTATGAACAAAATAATGGACTTACCCAAAGGGTATATTAATCAGAACTAAGCTGGGAGAGCAAAAGCAGCAGCCGTACTAAGCATCTTGCCTGTCTTCGTGTACATTGAACCAAGGAAACCCTCCTCAGAAACTTGGATACATTTGTGTAGCACCTCATATCTCCGTGTTGAGTTATTTATTCATTGACCCTTAATAACCGGTCATAACAGACACTAAACTGCATCTGATGGTGAGGCTCCAGTCCTAGATCTCTAGAGAGTATGAAGTACCCTTTTATTGCCAATATTCCTTGAGTGGTAGTACCAGTTAGGGTCCAATCAATGGGTAAAATAGACCTGTTTTATTAGTATCAAATAGGAATTCTTGATAACATATATCTGTAAATTATTTGTATTAAGAATAGATACTTGAAGCTATCATTGTTTACTAAGGATTATTATTAGTAGTAGCTTGAAACCATATAACTCTGTGCAAACAAATTATCATTAAATAGAAATAATTACTTGAAGCCATATAATTTTGTACAAATTATTTGTATTAGATGGGAATACTTGATATGATACAGCCCAGTAAGCTTGGGCTGTAGAATGACACTAAACAATCTGATGGTGAGGGTCTAGTAATGCTGGAGCTTTGGGAAATGCAAATTACCCCTTTATTGCCATCACTCCCAGGTCCACTCTGGTCCAGAGTGGTAGCTCCTGATAGGGTCCTATCTATGGGTCAAATAGAACTAAACTGTGTACTTATGCTAAACTGAATTGTTTGAAATAGAACTGTTTTGACATTTGAACTGCATACTTATGCTAAACTAAATTATCTGAGATAGACCTATTTTGACATTTAACTGTGGGTAATAAAAATATACTTATACTAAACTGAATTGTTTGAAATAGAACTGTTTATATGTATAAAAATGGATTTGCATTAAATAAGCTACAATGGTTGATGTGCCATAAAACCAAACCAACACCCAATAAGGGTCCTGGATATGACACTGAATTGCATTTGATGGTGAGGCTCCAGTTCCGCCAGGATGGTTGTACCTGTCAGGGTTCCATCTATGGGTCAAATAGAACTGTTTTATCATTACTATATCTAAAGCTATTTAACTGTGTGCAGACAAATGATTAATATTAAATTGAATTATTAGAATTAAATAGCAAGATAGCTTGAAATCATTTGTGTGCAAATGGAAGTATGAGTGTTAGATAGCAATACTTGAAACCATTTAACTGTGTGCAAACAAATGAGTTCTACTTCATTTATGAAAATAATGTTACCTTGAAATTGTCCCCTCAAAAATTTTGTATAATATCTGCATTAACAGGATTTAGCATTAGATAATTTTCAAGGGTTGATATGCCATTAAATCAAATAACCTAACCTTGATATCATAATTGTGTGCAAAAAACTTTTAAGAAGTAAGTATACAAAAGATGTGAATATAAATGTATAATGAATGTTATTCCCTAACCTCCAAACTTAAAATAACTTTATACAAGTTGACATGATACTATGATATAATACTGTTATTTCTCTTATTGCTATTTATAACTCAGTGGCCTAATTAGTAGAGTGTTCGCCAATGGTCCGGTAGACTGGGGTTCAATCCCAGGTCGAGTCATACCAAAGACTAAAAATAATGGTACTTGATATTGCCTGGCTTAACACTCAGCATTATAAGGTAGAAATCAAGGGTAAAGTGGAGCAATCCAGGGAATGGAGTAGCACCCTCCCCGACACCTTGGTGTAGCAGCTATTGAAAAGGGAACCTTTGGGTCACCCTCGACTAAAGTCACCAACTTAACTTATTTACTCTACCCTTCATTACTTCTAGCTCTGTATAGTTATTTAGCTTAGTTTTGCACAAGACCAGAAGTCTGGAGCACCCAATTAGAATCAAACTCACTAACAATGGTCTGCTAGAAAACGACATAGACACACGGCTGACGAAAGCATGGACGGCTATAGATAGGCTCTCAATAATATGGAAATCAGACCTGACCGATGAAATGAAGCGCAGTTTCTTCCATGCAGCAGTTGTATCGATACTGCTATATGGATGCACTACATGGACGCTAACCAAACGGCTAGAGAAGAAACTTGACGGCAACTACACAAGAATGTTGAGAGTAATACTGAACAAGTCCTGGCGACAACACCCCACGAGACGCCAACTGTACGGCCATCTACCTCCCATCACGAAAACTATACAGGTCAGACACGCCGGACACTGCTGGAGAAGCAAAGACGAGCTCGTTAGTGACGTACTACTATGGACCCCCACACATGGCCAAGCAAAAGCAGGACGACCAGCCCGAACTTACATACAGCAGCTATGTGAGGACACAGGATGTAACCCAGAAGACCTGCCGGAGGTGATGAACGATAGGGAAAAGTGGCGAGAGATGGTCAAGGATATCCGTGCTGGCGGCACGTCTTGATGATGATGATGATTAGTCATTAGATCACATTAAACCTTTGATATATAGCTGTTACTCTGGTCCATACCATGATTTATATATGCTCATAACCTTGTTAACTATCTTTCTATCACTTTAAAAAGAGTTTATGACTCTTGTTTTTTTGCCATTTTTCTATTATAATACAATCATAATTTTTCTGTAGGTAATTAATTTTTTTTTTTTTTTGTGATAATGATGATGGTAGTGGTGGTAATTATCCCAATTAGCTGAGCCTTAATTGCATCAGTAATTGATCTGCTTTCACATCAGTCAGCCACACATTTGCGCAGTCGATGCTGAAAAGCATCAAATATTTTCTGGAAGTGGATGTGCTCTTCAGTGCCTTATATGGAAGTCATGTGCTGGCAGAGATGATGACGATTGCCACTCATTGAATTCAGTTCTCTCAATCTGAGCTCGTTTAAATAATCTACACTTAAAATGTCATCCACATCTGTTTCACATGCAGTTATCATCATCATCCACGTTTGAAACAAGTATATGCTGTGTTGACTGGGCCTAGAATATGCCGTGTCCCCTGCAGATGAGTAAGACCTCCATCCACCCCCAAAAATTGCCATCCTGGATATGACTCTAAACTGCATCTGATAGTCATGCTCCAGTTCTGTAACTCTCAAGAAGTGTGGAGTACTCTTTGATTGCCATTACTTCCAGATCCACTCTGATCTGGATTGATAGTATCTGTTAGTGTCCCATCTATGGCATCGAATGGATCTGTTTGAAAATCATTATTTATTTGATAGAATACTTGATGCATATAACTGTAAATTATTTGTATTTAGAATAGTTACTTGAAGCTATAATTGTTTTCCTCAGCATTATTATTATTAGTTACTTGAAACCATGTAACTTAAAACAAATGATTATTATTGAATAGAAATACTTATTTGAAACCATATATTTGTGTATGAAATATTAATATATGATATGAATGCTTGAAATCATACAACTATGTTCAAATTGTTTGTATTAGGAATACTTGATATTATATAACTGTTTATATAAAAATTCTTAAGAAACTGAAGAAGCCACTGCCCTAACACACAGGATAAAATAATAACAGCACTTATCAGCCCAGCAGACCAGCTAGCGTCCAGCTGGTAGACAAAAATATGTGAATGAGCGGGCCAGTATATATGCACGCTAGCATAGCCACTCCTGGGCTGACAGCCAATCACTACCCAAGGAATGGACTCAGCCACATGCGCATCGTGGGACACCCTGATGCGTATACAATCTTCCCTTTCTCATGCTCAAGTTTGATTCACCTCAATGCATAATTTGACACATGTGAACAACATTTAAGTGCAAGTACAATATACAACAGAACCTTGACAGAAACAATCACACAAAGAATGTAAATATACAATGAATGCAATGCCCTAACTTCTGAGCATAAAATAACCCTAGATGGGATGACATGCTGTTAAAATCAATCAATCAATCTTAAGAAACAACTACATAAAAAATGTGAATATAGATTTACAATGAATGCAATTCCCTAACCTCTTGACATAAAATAACCCTAAACAGGTTGACATGCCATTAAGATTAATCAATCACTCTTAAAAAACAATTACACAAAAAATATAAGAATAAATGTACAATGAATGCAATTCCCTAACCTCTTGACATAAAATAACCCTAAACAGGTTGACATGCCATTAAGATTAATCAATCACTCTTAAAAAACAATTACACAAAAAATATAAGAATAAATGTACAATGAATGCAATTCCCTAACCTCTTGACATAAAATAACCCTGCTTAGGTTGACATGCCATTAAAATCAATCAATTAATCTGAATTCAAACTAGCTGTACACAGTTTTAAAAAATTGACCTTGTGTCACATCCTACCAATTGGAGAGTGGTTGAGTAAATACAGACCTACACATTCTATCAAAATTTGGACATTTATCATAAGGAAACTGAGCTATGTCTTTAGTGGAGTTGGCATGACTGTTTGCTAGTATGGAGGGTGTTGCATATGCCCAATCCTGTGTGTATAGACAGTGCACATCCTCAAATTTTTCAACTCCGTTTTTTAAATTTAATCTCTCTGTATTATGGTTCAAGGCTTATCTATCCCCAATTTTAGGGTCAATGACCTAGTTTTTCAAATTTGTCTTCATGTTATTTTTATAGTACTTATTTTAGTCCCTGCAAATAGAATATCTGCTTTATGAGATTTGTACTATGTGTCCAGCCAACTACAGTTTATTGATTTAATGCTGGTACATCTTACCTATGCCAAAATACTTAGATTAGAATATCCTTAAAATATAGAACATAAAGACTATATTAATAATTGGGAAGCATACAAAATATGTTCAAAAAGTATTCAGACTGAAGCTGTATTTGCCAAAAGAGAAATGAACAATGAATAAAACATTTTCATTCAAAATAGTACCCTTGGCATTCAGTACATGGTCTGGGAGACCGGGGTTCAATCCCAGGTTGAATCATACCAAAGACTCAAAAAGTGTTACTTGATCCCTCCTGGCTTAACACTCAGCATTATATGGTATGGATCAAAGGTAAAGTGGTGCAATCCAGGGAAAGAAGTAGCATCCTTTCCTACACCTTGGGGTTTTGCTATTGAAAAGGGAGCCTTTGGGTTGCCCTCGACTACAGTCACCAACTTGACTTTTCTTTACATTTATTCTAGCAAGTTTTCTATTGGTGAATTCACTTTTAAAACTTCTCTTTTGATATCATATGAGCTGCACTGTTATATTTCTTTTAATGTCCTGTACATCCTCAAATCCTACCCTTCAAGTAAATTTTCTGTTTATAAAATGTGAAAAAGTCACATGCTTGGTCTGGTGGTGATCAAAGCGGTTGTTGAACTTGCACAATTTGGTTTCACCAAAAAGCTAGGTGTCGTGAGTATGGAAGCTGCTGCACTTGCTCAGTCCTGTGTTTCACTAAAAACTAAGTTTGATGACTATGGAGAGTGCTGCACTTGAACAATCTTATGTTTTGACAAAAATTGCTGTCTAAAAGGTATTGAGACTGGTTTCATAATTTTTTTCAAATTGGGTCTGACTCATCTAGACAGCATCATTTTATTATATAAGTTGCTCACTTGGAGGTGCTTGTATTGTAATGGCCAACCTTGTAGGAAATGGCTTTGGCAACCTAAGTTCAAATCTTAGACAAGGATGTTTGCATTTCATTAATACCCTTGGGAAAGGTATGCATCCTACTATTCTCTCTTTAGCTATGGGTAAATAGTAGGATAGACTCTGCTCTTTAACCTTCATTTAGCAACTGGTCTCAAAGAAAGAAAGCTCTGAATTCAAAATCTGTAAAACTCCATTTAAAAAATTAACCTTGTCTCACATCCTGCATGGGCAAATTAATTGGTAGATGCATGTAAGTTGCTCACCTGAGTACACATCTTCATTGGAATTCTAGGGCACCTCGGATAGTGTAATGGTTAACAAGCTTGACTAGCAAACCTGCAAGAGTGATTTTGTGTCTCATTGGGTGCCCCATTCATTCGTCCTTGTGCCGCATCGAAGCAAAGAGCTTCGTAAATTACATCTTCATTTGAATTCTATATGCTCTTAGCCTTGGCTATCTATACGATCTTAGTCCTGTGAACCAGTATACTCTTGACCCTGGCTATCTATATGATTATAGTCCTGGGTATCAGTATATTCTTAGTCTTGGGTATCTACGAGGTGCATATGATAAGTTTCCAGTCTTTTTTCATATGGGCATTTAAAATTGTCGTAGACTCTTGAAAATGCAGTATGTTTTTGCTATACATCTTATGAGATGTCTGACCAATTTTTATGATTTCAGATTCAAATCAACAGCTACAGCAGCAATTGGAATACATCCTACTAAAGCCTGATTATCACAGCTAGTGAATTTCAAAAATGCAATCTGGACGTGAGGAAGAACGATATGCAATAAAATTCTGTTTTAAACTTGGAAAAAATGCCACAGAAACTTATGGAATGCTTCAGACTGCTTTTCAACCATCTTGCATGAATCAAGCTTCAGTTTTTGAGTGGCAAAAGAGATTTAAGGATGGTAGGGATTCTGTGAGGGATGATGAGAGCTGTGGGAGGAGTAAGGAAATCAATACACCAGAGTTGATTGGCTAAAGGGTTAGGTTTACGGTTACTATATTGATGTTTTAAGGGAGTACAGGAAGAGATTCCTTGGGAAGAGGCCAGCACTTTTCAAATCAGGTCAGTGGCATTTCCACCAGGACAATGCACCAGTCTACAACTCCAACATTGTCACAGACTATTTGACCAAGATGGGCATCAAGACAGTTCCTCAGCCTCCCTATAGTATAGACCTTGCTCCCTGTGACTTTTGCTTATTCCCTAAGCTCAGAGGCTGTCGTTTTGAGACAATTGAGGAGATGAAAGCGGCTGTGACGAAGGTCATTGACATGCTCACTCAAGAGGACTTCCATGGGGCCTTCCAGAAGTTTTTGGAACGGTACAACAAGTGCATTGCAGCTGGAAGAGATTACTTTGAAGGGGACTAGAGATTCATGTGTGTACAATCAATAAAAGTGCCCATACAAAAAAAGGTTGGAAACTTATCGTATGCACCTCGTATATGATCTTAGTCCTGTGAACCAGTATACTCTTGGCCCTGGCTATCTATATGATCTTAGTCCTGGGTATCAATATGCACTGATCAGGGCTGTGAAATATTGATTAAAAATACATTAGCATAAATAATTACGCAAAGTAGCCAAATGGATAAGATTTAAGAAAACGAAATCAATGAAATAATTTTATTGATTTTTTTCTCACAAAATATTCAGGTCAGTGTCCAATTATTACATCCTAAAATAATCCAAAAATATTTTTTTTAAACAAACCCTAATCTCCTGAATAAAACAATAGTGTCTGCAGAAGGATTGGAATTTTTTTTCTTCCTTTTGTCAGAGTAATCCTCTGGCTTTATTCAAATATTTTTTAATTCACATTATTTCCAAATGCGTTTAATCTATAATAATCTCTAAATAATCCTAAGTCTTCTAATTAGACCCTTTGCATTTCATTTTTTCCAATCATTTATTCCTAATAGGCACCAAAAAAAATCTTTTCACAGTAATTTTACTGTTATGAATATATTTATATTACTATAATTATTTGTACAAAATACACTTTTTCCACCTTTAAGCTTAAATGTTAGGGGTGCATATTATACACAAAAAACTAAATATTAACTTTTTATCTGGCTATGTACATCACCATATTCAGGATGGTATGACCGGATGTAAGTTATATCTATGATCCAAACTAACTAATGTGTAGCAAACACTTCTCTTTTATGCTGCTACAGAGAAATAGCCACTGGAATGTGCATTTGTTTATAATTTTGTTTCTCCTAGTGTGAGCTTATTTTTGCCACGAGCTTGTTGCATTTTTTATGTGAATATGTCCGTGTGTTTGCTCTAAATACTGTATAAGTATTTTGTTTCAAAATATAAGTAAACTGCATAGATTTTTATTTTTTGTCAATACGAACCAGATAAAAAACTGAACAAAATTAAATCTAGCAGCTACACATTGTAAAAAGTTTGTACTTATATATAAGATTTCTTTTCTTTTTTTTTTTCTAGATTTTTATTGCCCAAATTTAATGGGGGTGTTATATATGGATAATTGCAGTACTAAATTTGTGTTTTGACTTCATGCCCAACTTTCTTGATGGATTCCTTTTTTCTTAGGAAATACATCTCCAGGTCTTAGAGTTTTGATTAAAGTATAGTACTTGTCCGGTTGGCTGGGGCTGTAGAATACACTGACGGCATCTATGCAGTGGGGTTAGATTCCCCCAATGAGTGACCTTGATATGACAAAACAATCAAATGATGAGGCACCAGTAATACTGGAGCTTTGGGGAATGAAGAATACCTCTTTATTGCCATCACTCCCAGGTCCATTCTGGCCGAGAGTGGAAGCACCTGATAGGGTCTTATCTATGGGTCAAATAGAACTAAACTGTGTACTTATGCTAAACTGATTTGTTTGAAATAGAACTGTTTTTTACATTTAAACTGTGTATATATGCTAAACTGAATTATTTGAAATAGAACTGTTTTTGACATTTAAACTATGTACTTATGGTAAACTGAATTGTTTATATGTATAAAAATGGATTTGGCATTAAATAGCCTACAGTGGTTGATATGCTATAAAACCCAAACCAAACCAAATTGATATACTTATACCACATCTTGATTGTTATATATGACAAATTCTGGAATAAAACTGTAGAGTACAATGAAGAAATAGTGACTGTGATAATAACCAAGATAAGAACACTACTTCAAGTACACCATGGAGAATCCCTAGTGGTTAACATGTTGGACTGCAACATTCTAGTAACTGAGTTCAAACTTCAGTCATGCTATTATATTCACTTAGAGACTAATTCCCTTGAGAAATGGTATGAACCTGCTTGCCCCACTTAGCTATGGGTTAAATAGCACCACTACTATTCTTCTACAAGGATAGCTTTGGCATTAATTAATTCACGATATGCCATTAAACGAAGAAACCAAATCAAACCAAACTAATTACACCAATATATAATATTGGTAATTCCTCATTTCAGAAATTCAGACAAAGATAGCCAAAGTGTTATTTGGTTGATGCAAAATATTCCAGTATTTTTTCAACAAAACTTTTTTCTTTTATTTTCAAAGAGTCATAGCATCATTTTTCAGCCATTAAAGTATTTTCCCGGGATATCTATAACCTTATTCCATATTTCACCTAAATTGTATGTTCTATCACAATAAGTTGATACAAAAGTTTCTAGCATTTTTCAAGAAAATGTGTTGTTTAACTAAATTCATAGCATCATTATTCAGTCATCAAAGTATTTTCCCTGGCTTTCTGTAAAGTCATTTTTGCATCTCGTTTTCTTAATTTCATTTTCATATATGTTGATATTTCATTCCATTTCATTTGCTGGCATTGCTGACACTTGAAGATTCCTTGATAAAATTTTTGAATCTTGATTATTTCAAAAATTTATATTCTATGTTTGCTCAGTTGCTTCTCATCATTCAAGTCATAATAGAGAATTAAATAACATAGTAGAAACTTATTTTCATACTTGTATTTTGATACAAGCTCTATCCCAGATATTTTGCACTATGTATATGATCCTACCTTTTAACACAGTAGTGATACATTTACATAAAACCTAAAATTGATTTTAAAATGTTTGCAGCGGTCATGTCAAACATCATGGGAATAACTTGGTTTGGCCTGTTGCAAATATTTCAAAATTTAATGTTTTAAATCATCCCTGTTTCAGTTTTGATGCATAGAATTCAGCTATTCATTCTAAAGAATATTTCACTGTAAAAATTTGGGAGTTTGTAACTGCCCTTAATTATTACTTTCCTATAGAAATCCTTCATTAATTATAGTTTGATCAAAAATTATTGACAAGAAATGCTTGTCTGAATTCAATGAGTATAAATCTGACAATAATCTTTAATTTCAGACAGGCTTTCTCTTTTATGGAAACAAGAAAAAATTTGGTAAAAATATTAAAAAACCATTACTTATATATAATCTTTAATGAATTTTTTTTTAAAAACTAGATTGTTGCAAAAGATTTTGTTGCACTCTATTTTGAAAACCAGAAAATGAATACACACTTAGAAAGTGTTTCTTCTTTTGGAAATTTTACACACATCTATATGGATGGGATGCTGAAAAGTTCTCCACTCAAACAATTTGTAAATTACCTTTTTAATTATTTTTTTCATAGAAACATTCAAGACATTTGAGAAATGATAGACCAAATTTTACTCACAATATCACCCATAAATCAGTGACCATGATGTGCCAGACTAAACTTTTAAAATATAGTACTACTCACAAATAAATACACTTCTACTAGTCATAAAAACTTAATTTTCTTCTAAAACAAAAAGCTAGTATTTCATTTCTCATTGAAACAG
>OY757926.1:60467259-60499759 GCA_963585895.1 Sepioteuthis lessoniana | reverse complement strand
TGCAAAATTTATGATTGACAATGATTTTATTTATCTAACTTCTCTGCCATTAGCAGGATGTGACACAAGGTCAGTTTTTAAGGGGAGTACTGTTGGTTTGAATTCAGAGTTTTCTTTCTTCTAGATTGGTTGACAAACCCTAGTTAAAGAGCTCTATTATTTACTCTTAACTGGAGTGAGAAGAGTTGGAATCATACCTAAGGGCATTAGCGCCATGTGAAATGTAAACAGCTTTGTCCAGGTTTTGAGGGGGTGTCCTCATGGTGTAATGGTTAAAGCACTGGACTGCGGAATCATAGTAAGCGAGTTCAAACTCCAGTCGCGCTCTTACGTTCACTTTCAGACAAATACCCTTGGGAAAGGTATGAACCCCCTTATCCTCCCAGCTATGGGTTAAATAGCGTCACTGCTGTTCTTCTAGAAGTATAGCTTTGGCATTAAATAACCCACAAAAGTTGATATGCCATTAAACAAAGAAATCAAACCAAACCAAACCAAACCAGGTTTTGAACTCAGTTCACAAGGTTCATTTCCAATGATAATAACCATTACATCATGATTCATCTAAAAATAAAGATGAATAAAATATACTATTAATGCTACTAGTGTAAAAAATCACAAATATTATATCACCTAGGGAGATAATTTTGGGGGCTTCGACAAACCTCTAAATCTTTGTAGCTCAGTTGGTTAAAATATTTGTTCATTTAACTAAGATTACCCAAGAAAAAGTGTTGGTTAGTTGGTTGTACAACATCTCAATCCTTGTTAGGTTATTTTATGCCTGTGAGTCTTATTTTGGTCTCCACTTATATATAGTACAAAAATTTATTTTCACAATTATTTTAAACAGATAAACACTTCCTACTTAATTGCAATATCAATGCTTTCAGTGTCAATGTATAAATGTTTTTCAAAATCATTTAAAACATTACCTCAAACTGATCTATTTGACCTATAGATGAGTCTCTAATAGATACTACCTCTCCTAGTGGATCTGGGAGTAATGGCAATAAAAGGTTGATTGGTTATATGTCATGTCAACTCTTATTACATTACTTTATGCTCTTTCCTTTTTGCAAGCAATTATATGGTTTCAAATATTCCTATCTAATATTAATAATTTATACACAATTATATGGTTTCAAATGACTGTTTAATAATGATAATAATAATTTGTAAACAGTTCATGTAAATTGCTTAATTCAAATAATTTGCTTACAGTTGTATGATTTTAAGTAACTATTCCTATTAATAGTAATAATCATTTATTTGCACATAGATGGTTTCAAGTATTCCTATCTAATACAAATAACTTGTACCCAGTTATATTGTTTCAAATATTTCTATCTAATACTAATAACTTGCACACAAGTTATATGGTTCCAAGTAGCTAATCATCATAATCCTTTGTTAACAATTATAGCTTCAAGTAAGTATTCTTAATACAAGTGATATGCACACAGTTATATGGTTTGAAGTATTCCTATTGAATACTAATCATTTTTAAACAGATCTATATGTTTTATAGATGAGACCCTAAAATCATCCTACTATTCTTGGTTAGAGTGAACCTGGAAGTAAAAGCAAGAAAGAGGTACTCCACACTCCCCAGAGCTCTAAAACTGGAGCCTCACCACCAGATGCAGTTTAGCATCACACCCAGGAAATGTCTAAATGAGGAGAGGCCAAGTTTATTGTCTGTTGCTTAAGATGCATGTCAACCATGCTTTTGTGTGGGATGGTCACCACCTTAAACTGACCTTCCAGTTCTTGAAATCCGGCGAGTGTGGAGTATCTCTTCATTGCCATTACTCCCAGGTCCACTCTGACTCAGAATGGTAGTCTCTGTTAGGGTCTATATCTGCATCAAATTTATATGTTTAAAAAACATTCATGTTTAATCGGAGCATGTACAAAAAAATAACTGCACAAAAAATGTAAATATGAACTGACTATTGACCTCATCTTTATTGTTATACTCACAACATTTTGGCTGATATGTCCTTTGGCCTTCTTCAGGTATTTCATGTTGAACTTGGGAGTCCACACAGAATCTCAAACTGAACCCTTTATTTGAACCACAGGATTAGACTGTTCCAGTTCTGTTAACCATCACCGGATACAAGTATTAAGTTATAGTATTTCTTGTTATTCTTAACTGTTGTTGGGATTGAACCTGCAACCTCCAAATGATTTCACTCAGAAGCACTTTCAAACCAAATGCCTTATTCCCTGTGCCATGTGTCCTTGCTGGACAATTCTGAGGGAATCTTTGGCCAAAGGACATATTGGCCAAAACGTGAGTATAACAATAAAGATGTGGTTAATAGTCTGAATATTCTAAGTAAAAACATTTATCAAGCTTCGTCACAGCAATTTAGACAAGTAATAAGCCTAATTAGGTTGACATACTGTTAGTATCAGTCAAATTGACCTTGTGTCACTCTTTACTTGTGGAGAGGGTAAGGGAAATGAGAACAGTCTACCCTTATGGAAGGATGGTATGGGGACTGTCTATAAGTCCTTTTTTTGTGTGTGGTGATTACTGAGATTTAATTAACCATTTATCCCCAAAGTAAATAAAGCAGCCATTAAAATTATATTAGTTCACTGCACATTTTCTCTTCACTAACTAGATTAATCATTTCAGTTAAAACCAGCAGTCTAACACATTCAGCCTATGAAAAAAAAAATTGTTTATTGAATGAACAATTTGGTATAAAACATTGTCTGTTCATCCTGTTTTTTTTTTTAGTTTTTTTTATTAGGTTTAGTCAAATGTTTAGCAATACTTTGGTAACATGAGATACAATTCAGCAACTCTGGATGCTTTTGCTGAGACTGTGAAGATAATAAACCAAATGGAATTAGATGCCGAGCTGACCTGATACTCTCCAAGAACACATTCATAGTTTGGAGCACAGATTTGGAATCCCCTGTTTTTGGCTCACCTGGCCTTTGCCTGATTTTTAAGGTCCTTGCAACTCAAGTAAAATTTCTTGAACCATAAATGTTTATGGTTCTTTCCACAGCATTGACTCAGTTTGAACTCATAATTTCCTGAATTGGACTACATTATGCATTCATCTGTGCAGCTTTCAAATCACACATGAAGTGAAACAATGCACGATGTGTCACCACCCCAACTACCATAATACTACCAACTTCAGTGGATACTTTTTTCATGGCTTGAACTGCTTTGGTCATGTGATATACATGCCACAAACTAGCGTGTATCAAAATATTGCAAAACTAGTGACTCATTCTAGTATGTATGTATATATATATCATCATCATCATCATCATATCGTGCTGGCAGCACGGATATCCCTGACCCTCTCTCGCCACTCCTCCCTATCGTTCATCGCCCTAGGCAGGTCTTCAGGACAACATCCTGTATCCTCACACAGCTGCTGAATGTACGTTCGTGCTGGTCGTCCTGCTTTTGCGCGGCCGTGTGTGGGGATCCATAAGAGTACATCTCTTATGAGTTCATCTCTGCTTCTCCAGCAATGTCCTGCATGTCTGGTTCGCCTAACTTGAATAGATTTCGTGATAGGGGGCAGGTGGCCGTACAGTTGGTGTCTTGTGGGGTGCCGCTGCCAGGACTTGTTGAGGATTGCACGCAGCATTCTTGTGTAATTGCCATCTAGTTTCTTCTCGAGCCGTTTTGTTAGCGTCCATGTAGTGCATCCATATAGCAGTATCGATGTGACCGCTGCCTGGAAGAAACTGCGTTTCATTTTATCGGTTAGGTCTGATTTCCATATAGTCGATAGCCTATTGATAGCTGTCCATGCTTTCGTTAACCTCGTTTCGATGTCCTTTTCGGTTGATGAGACGCTGCTTCCTAGGTACGTGAATTTGTCTACTAGTTTAAGAGGGGTTCCTTCTAGAGTGGAGATGTCCCCCGTTTGGTTATAGCACATATATTCCGTTTTGTGTGCATTAACATGGAGGCCTATGCTTGCTGCTGCTCGTTCCAGGCTATGCAGAAGTGTTTCGGCTTGGTCAGGTGTATTTGCCAGTATCGCTATGTCATCGGCGTAGTCGGCGTCGGTAATTGTTGTTGCGGGATATCTTCTGCTTCTTTTCTTCGTCAGTTCGAAGCCATTCTCTTTGATTTTGTCAATCGATGTTCTAAGTACGTAGTCTAGACAAATGATAAAGAGATACGGAGCCAGCGTGTCCCCTTGTAGTACTCCTGCTACAATGTCGAAGTATTCTGTGTCTCCATCTGGTGATCGTACTTTTACTTTAGTGTTTCTATAGAGAATCGTTATTGCCGCTACGGTTTCTTTAGGTATGCCGTACGCTAGTAGGATTTGTTCCATCTTTCCTCTGTGAATGGAGTCGAAAGCCTTGGTAAAGTCGACAAATATTAATGTCGCTTGTAGGTTCTTTGCCCGTACACCTTCAAGGATTCTGCGGATGGTTAGTATTTGTGAGGTCGTAGATCTATTTCTTCGGAAGTCATTTTGGTTTTTTCTAGGCAGCTAGTCATTACCTAAGCATATTCAGTTGATAAAATGAGCCTACCCCATATTAAAAAAAAACACTCAAAATGAATATAGATAAAACTCACAGCAACAAACAACCTAACACAACCCTTGAGGACAACCAGTGAAATGGTCAAATGGGCTTCTATGGTGCACTTTCTCCATTACCTTGACCCAGACATAAGGAAAATAACAAGGAGACTTGAATGTCTTCACTTGAAGCTCTTGAAAAGAAAAGAATCTGCTGCCTTTAACTGAACATACTTATATAAAACAATTTACTGCTGAAGCCATTTTAAATCAGTAAAATACAGTGCTCTGTTTACAAAAATCTAGAGCTATATCACAATATTTTCACCTATGAAATAAAGTAAAACAGGGTAAAATCTCTTGACTGGGTTTCATGTGCCCACTCTTCTGGTGATTTTGTATTGAAATGTCAATATTGAGCTATGTTACAGTGTGTGTGTATGTTCCAGGAGACAAGGGTTCAATCCCAGGTTGAGTTATACCAAAGACTTAAAAAATGGTATTTGATGCCCCCTTGCTTATCACTCAGCATTATAAAGGTATGGATCAAGGGTAAGTGGAGCAATCTAGGGAAAGGAGTAGTGCCCTCCCCTACATCTTGGTGTAGTAGCTATTGAAATGAGAGCCTTTGGGTTACTCTTGACTATAGTCAGCCAACTTACTTATATATATACACTAATAGTAAACAATTATAGCTTCAAGTTGGTATTCTTAATACATGATTAGCACATAGTCATATACTACAAAGTATTCATATCTAATTCGAATAATTTGATCTATTTGAGCCATAGTCAAGACTCTTATAAGTACTATCACTTTTAGTCAGAGTGGACCTGGGAGTAATGGCAATGAAAGGGTGACTTCATACTCCCCATAGCTATAGAACTGGGGCCTTACCACAGTTTGGTGTCATACTCAGGAAAATCCTTTTTGAAGGGTTCTTACCTCCCTACCGGGTATTCAGTTGCCATTTCTTTGTTAGTGAATATAATACATATTGAAAAGTTAATAAATAGAATAGAAGTATCATTGCATATTAAAAATCAAGACCATTTTGTTCAAAATGACAAAAGGTAGATGCACAGACAAATTTACATAATGTAGATTTATTATAGATTAACATATTCAGTCTCAAAATCTACCTGCACATGTTAAGAAATGTTTTCATTATTTCTTATTAAATTCTTTTGGTTGAAGCGAAAGTAAAATGAAATCTACTACCCAGCACAGGGATTGAACTCACAACCCCAAGATTATGAGCAATGTTTTTTCATATGTCACCTCTGTTAATTAGAATGGTTCGGCCTGTGGAGATATATAAAAGCCAAGGCAGTTTCTTTCCCATTGCCTTTGGGCAAGTGACCTAGCATTTATACCAAGAGGTTATGATCACTTGGCTTCAGGGGGCCCTTTCTACCATGCTTGCAGATTAAATTAGTTGCTTGTTGCCTGAGGCACCCCAAATAGAGAATGTTGCCAGAGTCAAGTTATTTTTGTACCTGCTACACATGAGTCTCACTTTGTGCATGGCCCCCCACATTAAAATGACCTTGTGCCAAATCCTAGTGGGAAGTAAATATCACCTTTGAGCAGGCCACCTGGCATTCCTACCGGGTGGCTGGAATTAATGACAAACAAAAATTCACATAGTATCTGGCCTTTATGCCTGGTGAATCGATGACAAGCAAAGACTCACTTGGCACCAGTCCTTATGCTCTGGTGAGCACCTGGTTCTAGAGTCTCACCCGTAGGCAATACTCACTTTGCAAGGCTAAATCTTTCACTTGGCGCCTAAAAGACCAAGCATTTTTTGCACCTGCCACATATGAGTCTTGATTCATGCATGGTCACCACATTAGAATTGGGTGTCCTCGTGGTGTAATGGTTAAAGCGATGAACTGCGGAATCGTAGTACGCGAGTTCGTACTCCAGTCACGCTATTACATTCACTCTCGGACAAATACCCTTGGGAAAGGTATGAACCCCCTTATTCTCCCTCCAGCTATGGGTAAATAGTAGGACAGACTAGGTTCTTCAGCCTTGGTGAGGCAACTAGTCTAGGAGAAGGAAAACTCTGAATTCAAACCTGTTAAACTCCGCTTAAAAATTGACCTTGTGTCATATCCTACCCGAGCGGAGGGGTTGGTAAATAGTACCACATTAGAATGAGCTTGTGTCAAATCCTGCCTGGTAGGAGGTATGGATAAATATTGCTTTCAAGCAGGCCACTTGGTAGTTGGAAAAAAGTTTTTTTTGTACTCTTGGCTTCAGGGTACTGTTCCTTTGGGTTTTTACCTGCTTGCAGGACTAAGTTTATTTGCTTGCTGTCTGAGGCACCCCATTAGGGGAATGCCAACAGAGTCAAGAATTTTTGTGAGTCTTAATTTGTGTATGGCCCCCACATTAAAATGACCTTGTGTTGAATTCTACCTGGTGAGAATTATGGATAGATATTGCTTTTGGACTGTCTTCCTGGTATTTGTACTGGGTGGTTAGAATTCTCCTTTGAACACTTAGTCTTAAGCTTTACTTGTTTTGAAAGGTTGAGTTGATTGTTCAGCATCTGAGGTGCCTCGAAAAGGTAATGCCGTTGAGGTCAAGTAATTTTTGCACCTGCTGCACATGAGTCTCGATTCATTTGTGATCCCCACCATAAAGTGGCCTTGTTCCACATTCTGGTTTGGTTGGAGGTTAGATAGATGCTGACTTTTTTCTGTTCTCTGGAGAACCTTTGCCATTTGCCCTCCACACACCCACACACTTTTCAGGATTTTTGCCAGTTACTAAGAAAATCAAGTAGATTGCTTTTGAAAGGAAAAGAGAAGACTAAGAAATCAAAGTGAACAGAGACTGGAATAGACGAAGACTATTCGTTAATTTAAACTGAAATTCTTAACTGTGAAAATGAAAGCAAAGATTTTCTGGTTCTCTCAAACTGTGCTATTTCCTTAATCCTTATCTTAAAATAATTAAATTTGGCGATCCATTAATTCCATGGTGTATCTGCAGGATAAATGTACTGTGAATAAACTGCTGAATCATGCAGGAAAGACAGGAAGTGAAGAGCTAATATTATTTTCTGGGATAGAATAATTATGTAAGCTTGTTATGTTTGGTCATTATCTCTTTGGTTTTTTTTTTTTCAACAACCCAATATATTTTTGATTGCAACATAATTTTTCAACCATGGCATTTTTGTTAAAAAAAAAGCAAATCAGTCTGCCAAGATTCAAAAATAACTTGATAAATGAAGAAAAGTAACAAATCACAGCCAAGATTTTTTCACTGGATCAAACATTAGACAGAAGCCATGATGGAGAAAAAGCAAAAAATTAGGTCAATCATTTTTAGCCTTCTATGGTTCTTTTCTATCTTTTTTTTTTCTTATTCTCTGTATGTTAATGGTTTTTTTTATTTTTCAATAGTTAGTATAAATATTCAATAATCAACTTTTCTAGTTCTTATGCCCTGAAATAAATAGAAATATGTTAATATTTTTATATCATTTAATTCTTAAGTGAGTCAAAAGTTCTGCACCATTTTGCTAACTTGAGACGCATCTCGTTAGCTCCGGATGCTTTTGCCAAGGTTTTGAAGGTCATGAAGTACACTGGACTATGAGATACTGAGCTTGCCTGATACTCTCCAAATGCTACTCAATGGATTTGCCTCTATGACTTGGAGCATAGCGTCAGAATCACCAGTTTTAGGCCTACATGATCTTGCCTAGTTATCATGGTTCTTTCAACCTTGGTGAAATTTCTTGAACCGGCTGGTATGGCCCTCTTCAAACTCATAAAATTTTGCATTAGACTATGTTGCATGTTTATCTGTGCAGCTTTCAAATCACACTCAGAGTGAAGTAATAAACAACCTGTCTGTGCACCAACTACCACAATACTACACATGGGGTGTCCTCGTGGTGTAATGGTTAAAGCGATGAACTGCGGAATCGTAGTACGCGAGTTCGTACTCCAGTCGCGCTATTACGTTCACTTTCGGGCAAATACCCTTGGGAAAGGTATGAACCCCCCCTTATTCTCCCTCCAGCTATGGATAAATAGTAGGACGGACTAGGTTCTTCAGCCTTGGTGAGGCAACTAGTCTAGGAGAAGGAAAACTCTGAATTCAAACCTGTTAAACTCCGCTTAAAAATTGACCTTGTGTCATATCCTGCCCGAGCGGAGGGGTTGGTAAATAGTACCACAATACTACCAACTGCAGCGGGTACCTGCCACAGCTTGAACTACTTCGGTCACATGATATACGTGCCACAAACTAGCACATACCAAAATATTGCAAAACTTTTGACTCACCTTAGTACATAGCTATAATATATATTTCTAGATCTTATTCTTTGAAATAAATATATTCACCTAACCCCTCCACCAGGAGCTGGATGTAACAAATGGTTGATTTTTAAATGTAAAACTAGTTTGAATCTTATATTTAATGCATAAGGCCTGTGTGGGGCCACTTATATTTTTCAGATGAACTGATATCTGAGGAAAGATTCACAAATGTGCCACAGATTCTCCTGAACAAAACTCCATAGGTTTTGCATTCAGATTATTTCCTTCTCTTAGATTGGTTGCCTTAAAACTAAAGAACCCAGTCTGCCTTACTTTCTGCCTGTATATGGGGGTGGTGGAGTCATACCTTTCCCAAGAGCATTAGTACCAAGTGAAATACTAACTACCTCATCCAGGATTAGATCTCAGACCACTGATTTCATTTCCTATGATGATTAAGCATGCCTCAAGAAGTATATATGTTAATATGTTTATATTATTTATTGTGAGTAAAGTGTTATGTAATATGGAATCACTAACAAAAACCTTATATGACAGCTTCATTTCCCTGAGGCATGGACTTAATTGACAAAAACCAATATTTTTCATCAAGCTGCTTTCAGCTTTCTTGAATCATTCTTGAAAAATCAACCTTACAGATTAAAACCTTGTCATAGGTTAGTTTTTATGTTGTTGATTCCATAATTTTTTTCTTTGAAATAAATGATTCAATAATTTCTTCTATCTTATGTGTGAAAAAATCATTTATATTGTATCAAGAGCAAATGAAATGATCAGCTGGATAGTTAGAAAATTTATTTCAAGGGAGGCAAATATTATTTGAAAAATATATAAAACTCTAAGACCTCATATAGAATATTATATGCAGGGCTGGGCTCCTGTGTCTAGACATGGAAATTGGAGGGCGTACAAAAAAGGGAGACAAAAATAATAAAAAAGTTTAAAAAATTACAGTTACAGGGAGAGATTGGATAAATTAGAAATAACTACTTTCCCAGAAAAAAGTATGAGAGGTGATCTAAGTAAAATCTATTAGCTGATTAGGTTTTTTTTTTTTTTTTGCTAATAGAGTAATATAGTTTTAAAACAAATTACCTCATCAGATCAAAAACAGCAATTGTGTGAAAAAATTTAAGACTGAATTGGATAATTTCAGAAATAATGGTTAGAAAAAGAATTTAAGAGGGTATTTATAGGAACTATCAAATGAATTACTTAACAGAATTTAATTTGTATATAGATAGTGTATTAATAGTTTATATATTCTGTGCAAAGATTTTTCTTTTTTCTTTAAGGTTGATGTGGGAAGATAGTAAAAAGGTTAGATGGCCTAGGAGGCATAACAAACAAATGATAATAATAAAGATTATTAAAGGGACTAGAGGACTTGGAAATAAGAGGACAAGTGGAGACCATTCAAACTACTACATTATTGAGAATGTTCAGAATACTGAGAAGAGTCCTGGAGACTTGAGGTTACTCAAACTCTAGTGAAAGCTCATCAGCTTCCACTGATGTGAAAAATTCTCAAGGAGTAAATAATATATTAAGATGAATTATTTTGATTAATTTGAGCTGTGTTCTATGAAGCCAAAAAATTTAACTATCATTTAAGATAGGCTTTGTCCAGATATGTGCTTAGTTTCCTTTTCATAGATTAAAAATTGTGGGGGAAAACATTTTTTCAATCAGGGTTGTATATAAATAGTGGTGGAAAGCTACTTTATAAGCAGATTTTAGTTATCTCCCTTGGTAAATTATAATGATTAGAGTGAATGAATGCAGAACCAACATTATTATTATTTAGTTGCAAATTGGATTGTAAATTGCTTTAATTTCTAAAAAGTTTATAATGCTGTTTTCCAAATAGAAATCTTGCTATGTTGTACCAAATTAGCTGTGTTTAGATAATATACAAAAACTCAATCATTATACAATTTTTATTAATTTATAGATAGTAATTTTTTGGTTTTTGAAGTAACTTGAAAATCAGTGAACGAACTGCAAGTTTGATATATGTAGTTTACTAAGGTTAGCTTAGTTGTGGCTCAAAGCCAGAATTATGGAGCATTCAGTGAGAATTAAACTCACTAACAATGGTCTGCTAATCTAGCTTGCTAACCATTACACAGGATGAATATGTGAATAGTGCAAACATTTTATGGTTCTGAGTTGTTGTTTATTTGGCAGAGTGAGAACTTTTCAGCACCTCTCTTGTAACATAGATAATGATTATGTTCTTGACAAATTTGAACATGTTTTTTATTACCTCACCAAAAGTTATATATTTTTTTCAGCCTAATATTTAAGACAAAAACTAAAGAAAAAAAGCCCTTTCACCTGAATACTGTAATAGATGCATATGATATAAATAATGACCCCTTTTTTTCTTATCTTCTTATCTTACCTGTTCTTGACTGCTTCAAATAAACTTTGGCATTTGCCAACCACAAAGCCCAGATTAGATCAAACTATTTGAGTTTGACTATTGATCCTCTATGACTCAGATTAAAAGTTTCTTGTGCTTTTCTTGCCAGGACTTCCTCTTCTACAAATTTTGGTTAAGATTTGGATAACTGATGGATTGTAATTTCATTGGAAATTGGGGGGAGGGTCTTATTCATCAAGGTCAGCTAGGTTAAAAAATAACTCAATTTTGGATTTTTTTTTTTTTTCAAGAATTTCATTATTTTTGAGAGAAATTATCCTTAAAAGTAGGACTGAGCTGGGTGGTTACAAACTGGGGTTTCAATTTACAATATACATATGATACATTGGACAATGTATATTCAATATTAATCAAACCCTTTATGGCTATGCACAATTTCATTGTTTATTCTTTCATATTTAAGTCCACTATGATGAAAAATGACTTTAATTTCTTTTTTTTTTTCTTTAAAAATGGTTGAACAAGAAATTATCACCACATCCTTGTATGTCTGTCTGTGTTTATATGTGTATGTGTGTGTGTTGAATCTGAGACCATTTTGGAAGATGAATAGGAGGCATAATATCACCATTAATAGTGACCATAACTTGATGTGGATTGAAAGTTTGATTTTCATCAATATTGGTACATCTTGTAGGGACAAAGTAAGCCAATGGTTGTTCTGTAAGTTTACTATCTCATCCTGTTTGAAAATTTTCTCATCTGAGAAATTTTAGGACTTTTTTCTCATCAGAACAATCAGTTTAAGACTTTTGAGCTGCCATACCTTCATAATTATTCAACCAACTCTTTTTAAATCCTCTGTGTTGCCCTCAGATTGATGCCTAAACACTGTGAAATTTTTATATTGGCACATCTCTTGTGAATGGCAAACTGTATAGCATGGCCTTTCCAAATTTCTGGAGGAGTGAATTGCATCATGAAGCTGTTTTTCTCACTGACAGCACCTAACCGACTCTAGTTTCCTTCACAGTAGAAAAAACCTAAAACAAATCAAGTGTATTTGCAAAATTAATAATTTGAAATAGCAGCAATTTACCCATTACACCCTGTGTGTCTATGTATGTATGTATGTATATATATATATATATATATATATATATATATATATATATATATATAACTTTACAAATTTAAGGAAATCTAAGCTTTTTAGTATATTATAACCAATGCTAAATTTTTTAAAAAATATCTCTTTATTAATTTTTTTATTCTATAGATTTCTTTGATATTCTATGATATGAATCCAATTCCATTTTATATTCCATGCTTTCCATGTACCCCTCTCCCATGACTCTTGCAATTCTTTAGAATGTAATATTGCATCATGATTGTGAAAGCTAAAACTATAAGTTAAAATATCTGGTTTTGTTTTCTATGTTATGCTAATTATGAATACCCAATTCCACATATTGGGCACTCTCTGTAAATAATGCAATTTTTAGATACAGCAATGATATATATATATATATATATATATATATATATATATATAAGAAATATGCCTAGGAAAGCAAAATTTGGGGCAGTGTTTGTTTATTTAATATAAAATTTCACTCATTTATGAGCTTTATCAGATAATGATTTGAAAAAACTAAACTTTGTCAGGGCAACATAACCATGGAGACAGTTTTTTTTGTATCCTGTTTTCTTTTCAAAAGTTAAAAAAAATGTTTTTTAGTCATTATCTGACAAAACTCATAAATAAAAATATATATATATATATATATATATATATATATATTGGATAAAATGTCTGAAAGTTGTTTGACCGTAGTCAAGTGTGACCCGAAGACCCCCTTTTCAATGGCTACTACACCAAGGTGTAGGGGAAGGTACTACTCCTTTCCCTAGATTGCTCTATTTACTCTTGATACACACCTTATAATACTGAGTGTTAAGCAACGTGGCATCAAATAACAGTTTTTGAGTCTTTGGTATGACTCAAGCTGGGATTGAACCCTGGTCTCCAAAACCATTGGTGAACACTCTAAAAAATTATGTCAATGGACCAGTAATATATGATTTTTATGTATGTGGATTATTACATTATACTATATCTAATATACTATTTTTTATTTAATGTATACGAGCCTATTGGTCTAGTGGGTAGAGTGTTCACGAATGGCTCGAGAGACTGGGGTTCAATCCCAGGTCGAGTCATACCAAAGACTCAAAAAATGGTACTTGATGCCACCTTGTTTAACACTCAGCATTATAAGATGTATCAAGGGTAAAGTGTAACAATCCAGGGAATGGAGTAGCACCCTCCCCTACACCTTAGTGTAGTAGCTATTAAAAAGGGAGCCTTCAGGTCGCCCTTAACTATCGTCACCAACTTTACTTACTTTTTATATTATACTATACATAATGAGTCAAAAGCTTTTCAATATTTTGGTAACATGAGGACTCTGATATGTTGAGCTCACTTCATATTCTCTGAATGCTACTTGCCAGATTTTCCTCTCTGGCTTAGAGCACGGCCTCAGAATTTATGGCTTTAAGTCTGACATTGCCTGATCATTGAATTTCTTGAACCAACTGTGATCACTTTCATCTAGACAGGTTGACATGCCGTTAAAATTAATCAATCAATAATGTATCATTTATGGATTCATTTTTACTTTTGTTTTTGTTTTAAGGCAGTTAATATTGATAAGCCTGTATAATAAAATTTTATGTGAAATTTCCAATGAGTTTGCTTGGTTCTATTAAAATTTTTTCTCTGTGAACGCATATTCATACAAATGAGAGCATGTGCTTGCATCTGATTAAAATATAGGCCAGTTTTATTCTTTCTTTACAGCTTCTTTTTCTTTTTTTTATGGTTTTATGATAATGTTTAGAACATGACCTGCCACAGTGTGTTCAGATCAATGCAATCAGCAGTTGATGTTGGCCATCCCCATTTATCAGGCCCACAAGTTTGACAAAACCATTCTAAGCACAAGAACCCTTTATCTAATGATTCCCCCACCCAATCATTTTTTCCTTTGATGCTGCTTGAGTTGCTGTCATAATTTTGAATTATTATTCCGCCTTATTGGTTTCAATTCAACTGCAGTTCCATACCCTTTTTTGTTCTTTTTTTGGCTTTAGACCCAAGCCTAATATCTTGGAAATAATTATTTGAATTTTTCCCTTTTTGAGCAGATAGGTTTCTCTATCCTTCACATTGTATGATGATTGTTTCTTTTATTATAAAATTTTGTCATTTGTTCGTAATCTTCTTGGAGTTGGTTGAAGAATAGAAGTGTTTTCTTTATTTTTACATCTACCGTATATACTCCTTTGTATAATGAACAACCCCTAATTTTTAGCCAAAGTAAGGTATTTTTTACCGTATACTGTATGCAATGAATAAACCCTAATTTTTGGCTAGCCTACAAAAAATGTTTTTTCAGCATCCAATGATATAAAGAGAAAAAATTCAAACATTTATTTATACTTTCAAAACTACTGTAACACAATCAAAAACATTACAATACCATAAATAAATAATTTAATCTAGACCTTGATGTAGCTCAGTGTTTACTTGGACATTCCTTAGATGCTAAGGCCCTCCTACTATAGCATTAATGATATAATAATTGATGTTTAAGTAAAAATTTTATTATTTTAACTAAAAGTTTCAGTATCTTAATTAATAGCCTTAGTTAGTTTTTACATAACTTTGTTTACTATTTATAATATATTATATACACCAGTGTTATGAATAGTAAACAATGTTAAGTAAAAACTTTATCTTAACTAATATCCTCTGTTCAGATATAGGCTAAGCAAGAACACTTTGGATCAAAGTTATGGAAAGGCCTAGAAACAAGGTAAGCTTGAACGTTTCAAAAACATATTTTGTGGAATGAACAACCTCTTGTTTTTGAGGTGAAAAAAATGGTCTAAAAGGTTATTCATTACAGGAGTACCTCATACCTATATTAATAATTCTGGTTAATATGATACTTCATCTTCCTAGGTCTAGTTGCTTTTTTTTTTTATCCCAACACTCTCAGGTAATCACTTCTATAACAGTGAGGAACAGTGCACGACGAGAATTTGGAAGAAGAAGAAAAAATTTTGAATTAAAAATATCTATATTCATACCTACAATTAATCATTTTGTTGCCTTAAAAGTTATTTGCTTATGAAATATTTAAAAAGCAGTAAAATAATGAATTAACTTTTAACTAGTTTTTCATTATCTATATATTACTAAAATTCTCATAATGGTTGTGTGTATGAGTACATGCAAAATATTGCCCATAAATAAGTGTTGTAACCCAACAAAAGGTTACTAAGTGAGAAATAACCAAAATGGAGGTTGGAAATGAAACAAATCTTTATAACATTAACAAAATACAATACTCACTAGCAGCTTGAAGAAGGTAAACCACTGCTAGTGGTGACTACTTAGTCAGCATATTTACCCGCTCCCTCATAATAGTGTCCAATGTATTTATGAGGAATGGAACATACCCATTAATATTCATAGGTACTGCCATAGTTGTTGTCTATCGCACCACGTTTTTGACCAACATAGACAACAACTATGGAAGGCAGTAATTACTGGGGATACGGTTACAAGACTGAGCATTCCTATCCGAGGTCCCGGTTAATCACCTGAAGAAGGCCAGAGGTGAAATTTGGCCGAAACGTAGTGAAGAAGAAACAACACAAAAACTACCAAGATGAGGACAAAAAGTCTGCAATGAATAAAAAAATTAATTCTCAAATTAAGAAGCCTCATCTCAAAATGATTCCAATTAAAGACAATTAGTAAGTGTACGTTATGTAGTAACAGAGGTTGAATAATTATAAGCAAATCCTGAAAACTGGCACAAAAATCTATCAGTTGATCATGATAAAAATTAAATGTAATTGATAAAACTTCATTTAATAACAATAAAATTATGGATATGTAAAAAAAAAATGATAATTTATTTTAAAAAATAAGATTTGTTATTTCATACAAATGCATTTCAACCAGGTTTAGTTTCTTTGTTTAATGGCATATCAACCTTTATGAGTTATTTAGTGCCAAAGCCATCCTGGTATAAGAACAGTAGTCATACTATTTAACCCATAGTTGGTGGGGATAAGGGATACATACCTTTCCCAAGGGTATTAGTCTGAAAGTGAATGTAATAGCACCCATGGGGTTTGAACTCACTTACTTCAAGACTGCAGTCCAGTATGTTAGCTATTATACCACAAGGACTCCTCCCAACCAGGTTAGAAGGGGATTCCTGGGTTTAAAGTGAGAAATTAGAACCACAGTCTGGTGATGAGGCTTCAGCTCTAACCTGGAGTGGTAGCACCTGTTATAGTTTTATCTATGTGTCCAGTTGATCTATTTGAAAATTATTTGTATTAGATAGAAATACTTTATACTTATGTGCAAATTATTTGTATCAAATTGGAATTCTTGAAACTTGAGCAAACCAATTATTATCATTAAATATGAATAATTTCTTTGAATACTTATCTTTCTTCAAGCTACAATTCCGTAATGTACTTTTCGAGTTTGACAGTCCTGGAACAGGTAGAAGAATGATGTTTGGTAAATATAGTGAAATGGGGGAAGTGGGCAAAAAGAAAGCCTGGGAACATCTGCTTTGTTCTAATTGTCAATTACTTGCTTTGACAACTGTTTATATATAAATATACTTAATTAAAAAAAATAAAATAAGATAAATAACGATGAAGATGATAATCAACCTCTAGCTCTTATCCTTCAGATCACAACAAACATGAAAGCAGGCATTGAATAATTGCATATGTATGTAGATTTAATGGATGGTCTATAAATAACAGATAAACTTGTCTCACAATCACACACCTTTACTCTGCTAAAATGCATGCTTCATTGAGCACTTTCCCTTGTATCTAATGAAATCAGTATAGAAGGGCTCTAGTGTACATCCAATTGAGCTTAGGTTAATAATAGACTTATTATTATCATTATTATTAGATTTCTCTATTTTCATTTTTTGACATGAGATATTTAAATGTTTCTGTTTTATTCATGAGTTCATTGTATATAATTGACAGACACACATAAATATATATATATATATATACACACACACACAACCAACTTGCCTATCAGTTTATCTGTCTATCTGGTTATGATGGAACTTTAAAAACCTTCTTTGTTGGCTAACGTAATTGCTTTTCCCAATATATATACAGATAAAACAACAGATGGAAAAATAATCCCCCCCCCCAAAAAAAAACAATCATTCAAGAATGTTAGATAGAATAAAGTACTCTTATGATAGCATGCAGAGCAGTATAAAAACTAAAATAATTCTTATTCCAACTTAGCTCATCTGTAACTATTAGTTTTATTTGTTTTGTTTTGTTTTTTTTGGTTTTTCTTTTTTGTTATAAAAAAAGCACAATCCTCAAGATGTTTGTTAGAAGTAAATTTTTTTAACTTACTTTCAATAAATTTCTGGATATGGATTGTGTGTGTGTGTCAATGTGTGTTTTTGTTTGTTTTCCCCATTCAACAAAAAAAGCATATGAAACTAAGAGTTACAGATGAGGTAAGGAAAGTGACTTGAAAGTTATTTTAGTATATATATATATAAATATATATATATATATATATGTATATATATGCACATACACACATATACTTATATATATATATATATATATATGCATATGTAAGTGCACTTATCATAATGGTTATTGTAGAAAATATAATCATAACCCAACTTTAAATCCTAATTAAAGCTGTTTGTGTGTATGTATATATATATATATATATATATATATATATATATATATATATACTCAATCCCTCCATCATGGGTGGTAAATTTTTAAGTGACATTCAGCTAGTTGAATTCAGTGTTTTCCTTCTCCAAGACTGGTCATCTTCTCCAAACTAAAGAAATGTGAAATGCAAACAATCTCATCCAGGATTTGAACTTGGATCACCAATTCCATTTCCTGCAAAGATAACAGGACATTTAATGGGGATGTATTAACCCTCTGCAGAGATGCAAACTGTGTATTCTGCAGCCCCAGCTGACTAGGCTGTAAATATGAATAGTTTCTTTGAATTATATAATTGCTTGAGAAAAAAGAAAATTGACTTCAGCATTAAATAACCTAATAAGGGTTGACATGCCATAAAACAACCAAAGTGAACCATTTTCCAGTTATGCTCTATACTTCATCTATCTAAGTCTAAGAGAAAAATTTTATGATAAAATTTTTAAATACTGATTTGAAATAACAAGGAATATCAAATTTATATAGTTGATAAATAATGTATATGCTTCTCAATCAATCTTGGTAATATATCTCCTGATGTTTCACTTAACTAACCTAACCAGTCATTTGTAGGGGGAAGTTCCCGTGGCATTGTGGCTAATGTTTTGAACTGTGACATTTTAGTAAGCGAGTTCGAACTCTAGTGGGGGGTGTCCTTGTCGTGTAATGGTTAAAGCAATGGACTGCGGAATCATATTAAGCGAGTTTGTGCTCCAGTTACGCTATTACATTCACTTTCAGGCAAATACCTTTGGGAAAGGTATGAACCCTCTTATCCTCCCAGCTATGGGTTAAATAGTACCACTACTATTCTTCTAGGAGAATAGCTTTGGCATTAAATAACCTACAAAGGTTGATATGCCATTTAACAAAGAAACCTAACTGAACTCTAGTCATGCTATTACTTTCATTTACCGACTAATATCCCTGGCAACGGTATGAACCCTCTTATCTCCACCTCCAGCTATGGTTTAAATAGTATCACTACTCTTCTTTGACAAGGATGGCTTTGGCATTAAATAACCCACAAAGGTTGATATGCCATTGAAAAAAAAAGAAACCAAACTAAACCAAACCATCCATTTGTAACCATAAGGCTTTTGAAAATGATCTGTTTACTTTAATTGATTTCTGGTGTTAGCGCAGTAGGTTGCATTGTTTGATGCAGCTGTGCAGTATCAAATCCTTTTAGTCTTTATTGATTGCTGCTGCAACTATTAGTGAATTTTTAAACACCATTCATGATGAGGTAGGTATCCTAATGACTTATTTTCTCACTACCTGATGGAACATTTCTGTATGATGAACAGAAAACCTGCTTTCCTCAGCCTTTTGGATAGGATTAAAGTGTGTTATCTGTTCATCTACCACAGTACCATTCAAAAAAAAGAAAATGGTCGTAGAGATTTGGGCTATTTTTTGCCTTGCTCTTTTTGATGTATAGGTACTTCCTTATTAAACTGACAATGTGTCAAAACTGTCCCTGAGGGCAAGTCGATGAATATAATATAACAGGGTTATAGATGGTCTTTAGGGGAAGTACCTATGATGTAGTAAGCAAGTTCAAACTCCAGTTGCATTTTTATATTCACTTTCAGACTCATACACTCTTATCTCCTCGTCTATGAGTTAAATCGTAACCCTACTGCCCTGCTACAAGGATGATTTTGACATTAACCCATGATGCCATTAAACAAAGAAAGAAACAAGATAGTCTTCAATTATGTACAGGAAATAACCATTGGAGTAAATATTGGCAAAAAACAAAAACACTTTCAAGTATGTAGGATCATGATATGAATAGTATTGTGGAGTTGTTATCACTTAGAATATTCAGGCTATTAACTTCATCTTTATTGTTATACTCACAACATTTCAGCTGATATGTCCCTTGGCCTTCTTCAGGTATTTCATGTTGAACTTAGGAAGCCACACAGAATCTTGAACTAAGCCCTTTATTTAATCCACAAGGCTAGACTGTTCCAATTCTGTTAACTAGGACTGAGTACAAGAGTTATGTTATAGTTTGCATTCCTTGTTATTTTACCTGTAGTTGGGATTGAACTTGCAACCTCTAGATGATTTCACTTACAATCACTTTTCAACCAAATGCCTTATCCACTGTGCCATGTGTCCTTACTTGAAAGTGCTTCTGAGTGAAATCATCTGGAGGTTGCAGGTTCATTCCCAACTACAGGTAAGCTCTAGAGTAAAGGCCAATAGCTACGTATAGTAATATTAATGATATAATGGAGTCATGATGTTTAATGGGTACTCAAAATAAGCTTTTGAATAAACTTTGAAAAAGATGAAAATACTTTTGATACACACTAATATATACAATAATAATAACAATATAGTAATGGATAGTTTTTAGATATTTTCATGAAATATGCTTTCTAATAAAGGTTTGTAAACAAAATGACTTTTTATGCATTATGATACTTATATATATATATTTTTCATCCACATATAGACTTTGTATATATATATATACAAGTTGGCCAACTGTAGTTGAAGGCAACTTGAAGGGTCCCTTTTTAATAGCTACTACACTTAGAGTTAGGGGAAGGCGCTACTCCTTTTCTTGGATGTTCCACTTACCCTTGATCCATATCTTATAATGCTGAGTGTTAAACAAAGAGGCAACAAGTACCCTTTTTTGTGTCTTTGGTGTGACGTGACCTGGGATTGAACTACGGTATCCTAGACGTTTGGTGAACACTCTAACTATTGTGCCGATGGACCACAAAGGGAAGAACAGAAGAATCCATGCTTTTTCTAAGGGCATTAGCATAAAATAGAATGCAAACTGCCTTACTCAGGATTTGATTTTCAAGGGCCAATTCCATTTCCAACAATGATAACCTTTCTACTAAGTGCACCTCCATATAAAGTCTGCAATAAAATCTAACAGTATAAGAAAATGGAGACTATACCAAAAATTAAATTTTCCATATTGTCATCTGTCTCTTATATATATATATATGTGTGTGTGTGTGTGTGTGTGTTTTCAAGACACTTTTGATGTGTACCAGAAATGAAGATTTGTAAAAAGTTGAAAGACACTCAAATAATTCTGAGTGAAAATTTTGAATCTCCGGTGTTTTGTTATTTGTTCTTAAACAAGATGTAACCTCTTAGAGGATATTTAATTACTGTCTGTTAGTTCTATTCTTTGAGTGTTTCTTTTTTCATTTTTTTTTTTTAGTGGACTTAGGTTTATTTTACCTTTGTTTTTTTCTCTAAAGGTTCATTGCAATTATCATGTTGTTATTCTCTTGCATTGTATCTTTCTTAACTTGAATTGTTCCTGATTTTGCTTAAAGCTAACCTATAAGAAAGATTTGATAATGTTGTGTAGAATGTTCTCACAAGTTTTTGAGTGTTTTAACTTGATTTTACCATTCACTATTGTTTTCAATAAGATTCAAGGTTGAATACCGGTAACTTTCTTTTCAGACTTTTATACAGGGTCTAGCAGAATGATCTTTTGGGTTTGGAACACAAATAAAAAAGGGCAAGAACATAATTAATCATGTATAACAGGCACCCCTTACTTCTAGTTACAAAATCTCTGGAAAAAAAATCTTGTGTATAATACGCATTGACTTTTTGGAATTTGTAGCAGCTAAATTTATACTTAATTCAACATTTGTTCAGCCTTTTATCCAGTTTCTATCTCATAAAAATAAGAATTTATATTGCTGATATAATGTTTTGAAACACAAAATTTACTCAGTATGAGAGTTGGCTGAAAAGTTCATAAACTGACATTATATCTACAGTTGATGACATTTTTGACCAATGGAATCCAAGTACTGCAACACAGATGAAAGAAATGTATGGATTGCAATGGGAACTATGTTGAAAAATAAACCTTACTTGGTCACATTCCATAAGAGTATTTTGGTCAACCTCAGAACTTTTCAACTGACCCTTGTATTAAATACTAGCAAAAGTGATGACATGTTCACACAAAAATGTAATAAGTTTTTAGCAAGAATAGGTTCACAACTGAAGAAATAAATTATAAACAAACATGCATTTCAGTGATTATTTCTCTGTCGCAGTATAAAACAGAAGTATTTGTTAGACATTAGTTAATTTAGACTATAAATATAACTTAGTTTTGATCAGGTTATCCCCGAATATGGTGATGCATGTGACCAAAAAAAAAGGTAATACTTAATTCTCATGTATAATACATACCCTTATCATTTATAATACATACCCTTAACTAAAAAGCCCATATTATGCACAAATAATTAAAGGATTTAAAATTTGATTTTACTTTTAAAAAGCAATAATATTTGTCACTTTGTTATCAAGATCATATTGCCCAAATGTTTTCCATCATGAACTATACACTCTTGAATTGATTAATTTTAATGACATATCAACCCATCTTGGGTTATTTTATGCCTAGAGGTTACAGAATTCCACTGATTGCACGTTTTTGTGTAGTTATTTCTTGAGAAATGTTGTTTTTTTTGTTTGTTTTTTTTTTGGCACAATCTCATCAAATATGAATGGGATTCCAAGAAGTGCTAATATTCCAAGTCAGAGTGGAACTGGGAGTAATAGCAATGAAGGAGTACTCCACTCTAACCAGATCTCTAGAACTGGAGCCTTACCATCAGATGCTGTTTAATTTCATACCCAGAACATCCTAACTTAGTCAGCTGGTGCTGAAGAATACACTAACTTCATCTCTGCAGAATGGTAGACCCTCCCCCCAACGAGTGTTCTGAATATGATACTAAACAAGGCTCCAGTAATGTAGGAGCCTTGGGGAATGCGGAGTACCCCTTCATAGTCATTGCTCCCATGTCCACTCTGGCCCAGGGTAGTGGCACCTGAATTTTAAACTGTGTCCAAACAAATGACTTATGCTAAATTGAATTGTTAGACATAGGACTGTTTTATCATTTAACTGTGTGTAAACAAATGACTGATGTTTAATTGAATTGTTAGTGATCCATAGCAATACTTGGAACTATTTAACTGTGTGCAAACAAATGAGAAGTGTTGAATAGAATAATTAGTGTTAAATAGCTATACCTGTCACCACTTCACTATGTGAAAATAAATAATTAATATTGAATAGAATTATGTGTTAGCTCATAATGATTGAAACCATTTAACTGTGTAGAAACAATAGCAATACTAGTGTGCAAATTAGTTCCTGCTCATTTAAAAATGAAATTACTGACAAACTAATCTCTTACATATCATGTATATCTATTTAAATGTGTGCAAACAAATGACTGATGTTAAATTGTTATTGTTACATAGCAATACATGAAACCATTTAACTGTGTGCAAAAAAAAACGTGCTCAGGCTAATTTTAAAATGTTATCTACAAAATGTTTTTACAAATGATATATATTTAATATATATGTACAAAGAGGATTTAGCATTAAATAACCTATAATGTTTGATATGCCATACCATAAAACCCAACTAAACCAAATTGGAAATATTCAATATATATGTATAAAGAGGATTTGGCAATTGATAACCTACAATGGTTGATATGCCATAAAACCAAACTAAACCAAATTATATATATTCAATATATATGCATAAAGAAGATTTGGCTTTTAATAACCTATAATGGTTGATATGCCTTAAAACCAAGCCAACATAAACCAACCTAGAACACCCCTTTTTAGAGGGAGTCTTATGCCTCAGCAGGGGATACTGTCAACATATTCTAAGCCCCACCAACTGGTTAATTTGCTGTAAGAAAGAACAATATCTACTATTTTGTATTCTTATTGTCATCATTTTGTTTTAAAGATTATATCATCTAAATACTGTATACTTCTGAAGCCTCACCTTCATATAGTTGCAATTTCATGTTTAATAAGATCTTTCAGTTTATCAGTCATCTAAAACCTGACTTGATCCTCTGGGTACCTCTGGGGGAAGTAATCACAAGTGGATAGATCTGATTAAGCAAGTCAGCCACTGGATGTTGCTACTTAGTAAGATGAAGTGTCTTGGAAAATGTTTATATGAGAACTTCCATCGATGCCGTTTTATGGCAGCTATAGTTCAACAAAGCACCTCCCATCCCACTCACTGCTACTAATGCTGTGTATTTTAAATCAGGGAGATTATTATACTGAACCCTTGTTTTAATTTGACAGGAGTTTTTAGATGAAGCATTGTCAATCATTATTATTATTAATTTTAACTAGAATTTTCTTTTATTATTTCTTATGATTTTAATTTCTTTTTAAATTTTTAATTGCTTTTTTTTTTTTCATAATTGCTTTCCTTTCAATTAGGTATAGCCACCCACTTGTTGAAGTCTTTGAGAACTGTTTCTTAACTGTAAATCAATTTCTTCTACTAGTATTTGTTTTAGGAATATAAATTTCATGATTATTCCATAATTTTTTCCTTAACATAACATTTTTCTCAACATGGCTTAGAAAAAAATTATATTATCAATTTGAATAATTTCATCTACAGAGTGACTGAAAAGTAACACTCTTTTCTAAAATTCTTATAATTTATTTCTTAACTATAATTTTTACGAGAAATGAAATTATAAGTATTTTGAAATTGGTAACTTTTCAATAAATATGTAGTTTGTTTAAGGTATAACTAATTAAGCCAGAATGTTCAGCTATTTAATAAAAAGTGCTTTGCGTCTTATCTGTTATTAGTTTATTTACTGCTAAATTAAAAAAACTGATATGAACATCTTCTAAGTGTATTAATTTGATAATTTTTGCCAGTAGTAGTAGTAGAATCATTGTCAATTTTTGTAATTTTTTCTTATTTCTGCTGATTTTATAGATAGTACTAATAATCTTAGGTTGCCTGAATTTCTTAAAGTATTATCAAATATCATTAATTTGACTTTTGCCTGTTATATGACAGCATTTTAATGCCGGGAATATACTGAAATTATTGTGGGTAATACCATTTTTGCTCATCCATACTTCAGCTATCCCATGAGATGTTTATAAACTGGAGACCATGTCACATTTCTGAGATAGTGGTGAGGTATAGAATTAACTGCAATTTACACATAATTTAAAATAAATGCAAATAGTTTATAGGGGTCACAGAGATAAATCACAAGTCAGAAAGGAACTGTTGACAAAAATGGAGGAAAACCATTGATTTAAATTAAATCTATATGCCAATGAAAATTCCTTGATGGAATTTAAATTTTAAAAAATTATTCGTGGATTATTGAAAAATTCTCGTTTTATTTTATTCAATGACTCCCTACAATACTATCCAAATGATTGATTGGTTGATTTTAATGGTACATCAATCCATCTTGGGTTATTTTATGCCTAGCATTTAAGGAAACACATTCATAGTCTCCAGAACTGGGGAAGAGATCTTACTTCTCTCTAGAGGATAGAGTTGCCATATTATAAACCTGCCAATAGAGGGAAATATTAGTTTGGTTTGGTTTAGTTTAGTTTAGTTTGGTTCGGTTAGGTTTTATGACATATCAACCATTATGGCTTATTTCATCCCAAATCCTGTTTATACATATATTTTTTACATATATGATTTATTGACACATTTTGTTGATAACATTTTTAATCAAGCCTGAGCTCTTTTTTTTTTTACACACAGTTAAATGGTTTCAAGTATTTCTATCTAATACAAATAATTCTATTTACTATTAATCATTTGTTTGCACACAGTTAGATGGTTTCAAGTATTACTATATAACAATCACATTTTAACATCAGTCATTTGTTTGCACACATTTGAATAGATATATATGATATGTAAGAGATTAGTTTGTCACTAATTTCATTTTTAAATGAGTTAGAACCAATTTGTTTGCACAATAGTTTTGCTATTGTCTCTACATAGTTAAATAGTTTTGATTATTGCTAACACTTATAATTCTGTTCAGTATTAATCATCTATTTTCAAACAATGAAGTGGTTACAATAATTGCTATTTAACACTAATTATTCTATTCAAATTTACTCATTTGTTTGCACACAGTTAAATGGTTCCAAGTATTGTTATGTGTCACTAACAATTCAATTAAAAATCAGTTATTTGTTTATACACAGTTAAATGGTCAAAGAGTTCTATTTCTAACAATTCAATTTAGCATAAGTCATTTGTTTGCACACAGTTTAAATGTCAAACGGTTCAATTTGACCCATAGATAGGATCCTATCAGGTGCTACCACTCTAGGTCAGATTGGACGTAGAAGCAATGGCAGTGGAGCCTCACAATCAGATTGTTTAGTATCATATCTAGGACACTTGTTGGGGGGAGGGGATCTTACCCCTCTGCAGAGATGCTGTAAGTATATTCTAAAGCCTCAGTTGACTGGGCCAGGATAGAGAAGAGAGAAATTCATGCTTTCTTAAAAGCCTTTGTGCTATGTGAAATGCAAAAGGCCAGAATTTGAACTTGATTCACCAAGTTCAGTTATGCATATAATTCTCTGACTGTCAAGAATGTACAGACAGAGTAGCCATGTACCATAGCCAGATACGGCTATGTGTGAAATAGACATATAATGTTCATATATATATATATAACATAGAATATAGGAATCTCAAAACACGAAAAACACTTACGACTTCTTAGTTCAGGTACGAAACTTTTTATTACCTTTGAGCTTAAAGGTTCTTTGACATAAGGAGAGAGATACACATTCTTTCTATTCTGGCTTTTTCATCCCCACCCCATCTCATGCGACACCTGCCCAAGGCCTTTGTGAGCAAGCGAAAGTCAACTGTCTTCTCCCGAGGCAGGTCTTAACTCTCTCACTGACTTTTTCAAATTCCCAAAATCCTCCGCACGCTTCCAGTGCATGACGTCATTCGCACTTGCTAGCCCCGTTTCCCATCTCTGGCTATTGTGACATCTCTGAGTGACACGTCCACTCCGCCCGCACGCGTGTGAACACCTGCGTTAATGTTGCACCTAAGTAACCCATGCACTGAGCCGAAATGTTCTCAGCCTAACTAAACCCCAAGGCATAAAACGAAATCCCTTGGCCATTATATTACAGCCATGCTGTCTGAGAAAACAAATATGGATATATTAGCAGTTTAAAAATTAGTTCACCTTTATATATATATATATATATATATATATATATTAAGGACTCTCCCATTGATGGTCCAACAGATTTGTTAAATATATGAACTGTTGGACTACCTACACAGGTGATTTGTTTATAGAGGTGAAGGTTTGTGTAAAACCAGTAATACTTTTTAGATGAGCTGATAACAGAAGAATGGTAGATCAAATGCCACAGATTTTCCTGAATAACATTCCTGGTGTTTTGAATTCAGAATTTTCCCTTTTTCTAGACCAGTTACCTCACCAAAGCTTGAGGGCCCAGTCTGTCCTATTATTTATCCATAGCTGGGGATTACACACATGCAGAAACACACACACACATATATATATATATTTCCTCTTTAAGAGTTCCAAAATCAACATCTTTTTGCTTTGAAATTGTTTATTTTAACTTTCATATATATACTGAATTTTATTTTTGTTTACAGTTTCAATCCTCAAGTGTTTAGTAATTAATATCTTTTTTCATTGTATAATGTTTCATTAAAAATAAAATCCTTGTATCTTTGGTTTGGAAGAAAATTAAGTTTTTATTGGTTTGATTTCTTTGTTTAATGGCATATCAATTTTCATGGGTTATTTAATGCCAAAGCTATCCTTGCAGAGAAACAGATATGGTACTGTTTAACCCATTGCTGGTGGGGGTAAGGGGGTTTATACCTTTCCCAAGGATATTTGTCTGAAAGGAAACATAGTGTGACTGGAGTTTGAACTTCCTTATTACAATGTTGCAGTCCAGCACCTTATCCAGTAGACTACCAGAGCACTTCTACCCTCAGGTTTTATTTAAAAAAATTTAGGATGTACTTATTTGTGGGTGATACTGTATTTAGAAAATAGAATTGGCTTTTCGAGTTCAAATCCTGGACAAGGCAGTTTGTGATTCACTTTACACTGATGCTCTAGAAAAAGGTATGAAACCACCTCTCTCTCTCCTAGATATGAGTAAGGCTAACTGGGGTTTTGAGTCTTGCTTAGGCAAGCAGTCTAAGAGAAAAAAAACTCTGAATTCAAACAAGCTTTACTCAGATTAAAAAATTGACTTTGTATCATACCCTACCTGTGGAAGAAGGGTGAGCTTTGTAAATACATACTGTATTTACAAAGCTGGCACATGGTCACTTATTTATGAGTGATATATATTTACGCATTTTATTGATGAATGCTATTCTCTGCCGTGAGCACTTTTTATTGATTTTTAATACATATGTTAATTGAAAACACCCTTCCTTTAAATGCAATCATTTCTTTACCAGTTCATATATTAATGCAAGGTTGTATTGATTTTAATAGTTAATCACAAGATAATAATTCAATAAATTAAAAAAAACATATTAAATTAAAAAATAAATTATGAACACTTTCCTCCTTAATTGTTTCTATATATCTGGTTTTCAATAACATTGTGAAACTAATTTTCTTTTTGCATGTTCAAAAGAACATGAATGTATTGTTATTGTAAAATTAGAATAGCAAGTATCTACTTTTGGATCTGGATGCAGGCCTGGCCAAGGTTGTATGGAAGACCAGTACTTGCCCATGCAGCAAATCTATGTTCTCCACATCACTAATTTTGTTCAAGAACAAGGGCCAAAATCTTGGCATCTTTCGTCCTGTTGGCTGAGGCTGTAAAATGCACTAATTGCACATCTGCAAAGAGGTAAGATTCCCCATTCCCAGCAAGTGTCCTGACTATGACACTAAACTGAATCTGATGGTGAAGTTCCAGTCCTGGTTTTCGGAGAATATGGAGTACTCCTTCATCGCTATTAGTCCCAGGTCAGCTCGGACCGAGAGTGGTAGTATCTGTTAGGGTCCCATCTATGGGTCAAATAGAACTGCTCAATCCTTTACTAAGGCTTATTATTAGTAGTAGTTAAACCATACAGCTGTGTACAAATTATTTATATAACTTGGAAATACTTGATAAATAGAATTACTAATGTTAGATAACAATGCTTGAAACCATTTAAATTTGTGCAAACAAATGATTAATATTAAATAGAATTATTAGTGTTAGATTGGAATACTTAAACCATGTAATTGTGTGTAAACACATGAGCTTTAACAACTCATTGTAAAATAAAGTTACCTAAAAACTATTCACTTACAAAATCATATATAAAATCATGATTTGGCATTAAATAACCTTCTAGGGTTGATATGCTATAAAACACTAATGAATCTTGGTATCCGTATGTTTGCAGGAGTTGTTAGAACCATTCAAACGGAGAGCATCATATAATGATTAGTTAGTTAAACTAACATACCATTGTTAGTGAGTTCAATTCCCATAAATTTGGCCTTATACCAAATTAAGGTCTACTTTGTAAATGACAATTGATGCCTAGCTTGCTGCGATGATTAAAGAACTAGGCTAACAAGCAATTGTTAGTGAGTGTGATTCTCGCTAAGTGCCCCATGTTACTGACCTTGTACCAAACTAAGGTCTGCCTAGTAAATGACTATGGTTCCTCATGTGCTGTGATGATTAAAGAACAAGGCTAGTAGACTATTGCTTGTGAGTTTGAATCCCACTATCAGCTCTATATTTTTGGCCTTGTATAATAAATGACTGTGGATGCTTTATTCACTGTGATGACTAAAAAGCTAGGCTAGTAAACTATTGTTAGTGAATTTGATTCTTACTGGATGCTCTATACTTCTGTCCTTGTGTAATGCTATGGTTTTCAATTAGATGTTTGTGGAGGTACCCTTAGTGTAATGGTTATCGTCGCAGGAAATGGACAGGGCAACACGAGTTCAAATCCTGGACGAGACTGACTGCATTTCACATTGCACTAATACCCTTGGGAAAGGTATGAATCCAATTATTCTCCCTCCAGCTATGGATAAATAGTAGGACAGACTAGTTTCTTCAGCCTTGGTGAGGCAACTAGTCTAGGAGAAGGAAAACTCTGAATTCAAACCTGTTAAACTCCGCTTGAAAATTGACCTTGTGTCATATCCTGCCCAAACGGAGGGGTTGGGTAAATATGATAATATGACAACAAATAGACGTTTGTATCACCATGGTTCTCAGCAGACTCTTGTAGTGCTACAGTACTACATAGACGTTTGTACCACCTTGGTTCTGACAAGTCTTAATGTAGCACTATACCTTAAGTTTCAGTCAGACCCCTGTTGTAACTTTGCCATGAGAAAAAGTAACCAAAACACAAAATACCTTTTCTTTTGATTTGATATGAAGTTTATTGTTACCATCCTTTCCTGATGGTCACCAACAAGAGAGAAATAGAGCGTGAAAATAAGTCAACTGCTTTAGAGAAACAAACCACCACAGGACAATAGAAGCAGACACAGACTTTGATATTATCTTTTTTGTTTGCTCCTGTAGTTCTCCAGGTACTCAGATTGCTTCCTCAGGACCATCTGGGCATTATGCAGAGCTCACCCAAAAATGGGTGCCATAATTTTCGGTCCATCTTCTCATTGCTGCAGTTCATACCCTACTAACTTTCTTTTCCTCTTTTGTATCCTGCATTCCCCTTAATGACTTCTCTGTTTGAGTTTCTTTCAGCCAACCACAGCCCATCTTCCAATTTGTTGCTGATACATTTCTATTTTTAACCCAGGTTTCTGCTGCTATCCCAACCTAAAATTGGAGAACCTCCCATTCACCTTCCCATATGCTTCTCCCTTATAGCCTTTCTCTCTCTCTCTCTCTCTCTCTCTCTATCGCTGTGATTGCCTCGACCTCTTTTTCATATATGTTCCTCTTTTCCACCATCCTGTGGTCGACCTTTATATCTAGCTCGAAAACAACCAACTGGAGTCCCTCATTATATTACACTTGTGCATAGCTAAGCATTGTAAATGGTAACTTTATTAAAACATCTATGGAAACACATTTCGGAAAAAACAGTTTTGGAGTAATTCTCTTGTAAAAATAAAGTGGCCATTAACAAATAATTTATTTGAATAATGCAATTTGATTCAATTAGTTATGAAAATACATAAGAAAAAACAAACTTTTAAACAGCAAATGTAGCTTGGATTAACTTCTGTAATAAAATTAAAATAGCCATTAACATGTTATTTTCTTTAATAATATAACTTCACAAAATAGTTATGGAAGCACATTAAAAGAAATTAAATCTCTTAGTTGCATGCTTAGTTTTTAATATGTTCTATTGTAAAATTAAAATGACCATAATTATTTAGCTGACTTCAATAATACTACTTCATTCAAATAATTATGGAAATAATAAGTTGGCGACTTTAGTTGAGCGTGACCTGAAGGCTCCCTTTTCAGTAGCTATTACATTGAGGTGTTGGGTAAGGCACTACTCCATTCCCTGTATTGCTCCCCTTTACCCTTGATCCTAACCTTATAAGGCTGAGTGTTAAGCAAAACGGCATCAAGTACCATTTTTTGAGTCTTTGGTATGATTCAACCTGGGATTGAGCCTCAGTCTCCCAGGCCATTGGTGAACACTCTACTCATTAGGCCAGACTATTGGTCTAATGAGTAGAGTGGTTCTGAATTTGGTTGATAAACATTTCCTGGTTACAAGTAATCTACATCAAATATTTCATAAAAATACTATAAAAATCAGCTAATATTCTATGGCAAATATGCACAAAATAATACAAAGGCATAAGAAAAATTAAAGAAATAAAAAGAGAAAATAATGAAATGAACCATCAGTGCGACTGTAGAACAAATGAATACCCATTGGAGAAATGGCTGACCAAAAATGTGGTTTACCAAACCAATGTAAAAAATAATAATGGAACAGATATAATCTACAGAGAATTGTTTGAATAACTATTCAAGGGGAAATACAATAATTACAACGCTTCATTCATTGTCAAATAGAAATCTTTAAAAACTTATATAGTCTGTTGGATGGTTCTAAGAATAATTGATTAATTTTAACAGCATGTTAACCTGTCTAGGGTTATTTTATGCTTAGAAATTTAGGAATCGTATTCATTGTATATTCATATTCACATTTTTGTATAGTTGTTTCTTGAGTATTTTTTCACATCGTCCTATCAAATATAAATAATTTTCAAATGGAGCTATTTGATGTATAGATAGAACCCTAACAGGTTCTGGATCTGAGTGGACCTGGGAATAATGCTAATGAAGGGGTGACTCCACACTCCAGAGCTGGAGTCTCACCATTTGATGAAATTTATTATCACACCCCAGACACCCTCTGCAGGGGATAGTCAGCATTTTCTGAGCCCCACTGACAGAACAGAGATAGTTCTAAGGCAGAGACTGTTATGCTGTTTATGTTATATCTTTCGTTCAGACATTGACATCATATGTTTTCTCTTTAA
>OY757926.1:60332259-60462259 GCA_963585895.1 Sepioteuthis lessoniana | reverse complement strand
AGATATTTCATTTGATATTACTCATTCAGCAGATATTTCATTTGATATTATTACATTTGTACCATAATAGTACATTTGCATTATAATTCCATATACTAAATAGAACAGATACAGTAATGTTTAATGAAATATCAGCTGAATGGATATTTGTTCTATTGCTTTGTGATCATTTCATTAAAAATTCATATTACTTACTACCTTTGTCACATAATAAATGTCACATCTACATAGAAATTTTGTACACTAAATGTATTAACTATTATGAAACAGAGGTTAAATTTTTATTCCCTCTGTCTAATAATAATTAGTCTATTATGATATCAGATCTTTCTGTTTGTTTACAAACCCAATTATTAGATCAGCAGGGGCTGTAGAATACATAGATTAAATTTCTGCAGAGGGGTAAGAGTCCCACCACCATCAACAGGGATTGTCCTAGGATATGACACCAAACAGTCTGATGATGAGGCTCTAGTAATGCTGGAGCTTTGGGAATGTGGAGTATCTCTTCATTGCCTTGCTCCCAAATCAACTCTGACCTGGAGTGGTAGCACCTGATAGGATCCTATCTATGGGTCAAATAGAACTGTGTGACATTTAAACTGAATGCAAACAAATGACTTAAGCTAAATTGAATATTAGAAATAGAAATTTTTGATCATTTAACTGTGTGAAAACAAATGACTAATGTTTCACTGAATTGTTAGTGATACATTGCAATACTTGGAACTATTTAACTGAGTGCAAATGGATGAGTAATGTTGAATAGAATAGTTAGTGTTAGATAACAACAACTGAAACCATTTAACCATATAGAAACAATAGCAATACTAGTGTGCAGACAAATTAGTACTAACTCATTTAAAAATGAAATGACCAATAAACTAATCTCTTATATATTATGTATATCTATTTAAATGTGTGCAAACAAATGACTGATATTAAATTGTTATTATTACATAGCAATATGTTCATACCATTTAACTGTGTGCAGAAAATAAGCCCATGCTCTTTTAAAAATGATATCAACAAAATGTGTTTACGAATCATATATTTAATGTATATGTATAAACAGGATTTGACATTAAATAACCTACAATGGTTGATATGCCAAAAAACCAAACCTAACCAAACCAATTATGAGGAAAATGGGATATTTTAGCAAAAGTTTTTCTATGATAAGGTACCTCCAGATTTTCCTTGCTATAAAAGTGAAATTGGTTTCATGTTGATTTGACTATCAGGAGCTGAGTTATGGGTACCTTCTGGATATCCCAACTTGGAAAATTTTTTGATTTACGCACACTGCTACAATTATCTCTCATCTTTCACTCTTTCAAAAACAAATCAAGACTAAATTTATTCTTTGATGGATGTAGTTATTTCTTAAATGATTTTATTTTAGAAAAATCTCTGTTGAAATATTTTTTTGTTTGTTTCTTTGAATTTTTTAAGGAAAAAACATTTCTACTTGGGAAAATATATTTCTTATAAAGATTGATCCTCAAAGAAGCTAAATCGTTATAAAGATTTTGAAAAACGATGCCCTTTTTTACAAATAATTCACCCTGATTTGTAAAATGAAAAATGCTTTAAAAGTGAAAGATTTTTTTTTTATTTGGAATAATTTGTGTTTTTATTTTAGAAAAAAAAAATTTGTGGAAATATATTTTTTTATCTTTGTTATCTGTATTAGCTTTTTGAAAAATTCATAAACTCAGTGTAACAACTACTAAGGTTTTGCAATATTTTGCTAACATGAGACACACTTCAGTCGCTTTTGCCAAGGTTATGAAGGTGACAAACCGAGCTCACCTGATACTCTCTGAGTGCTACTTGCTACATTTGTTTTTAAGGCTTGAACCACAGCCTCAGAACCCATAGTTGACCTTGCTTGATTGTCAAGGTTTTTGCAACTTGAGTAAAATCTTCTTGAATCACAACATTACTAACTACAGCGAGTATCTACCATTGCTTGAACTACTTTGGTTATATGATATCATCATCATCATGTCGTGCCGCTAGCACAGATATCCCTGACCCTCTCTCACCACTTCTCCCTATCGTTCATCACCTCTGGCAGGTCTCCAGGGCTACATCCCGTATCCTCACATAACTGATGGATGTATGTTCGAGCTGGTCGTCCTGCTTTTGCCCGACCATATGTGGGGGTCCATAGGAGTACATCACTTATGAGCTCATCCCTGCTTCTCCAGCAGTGACCTGCATGTCTGGTTCATCTAACTTGGATAGTTTTCGTGATGGGAGGCAAGTGGATGTATAGTTGGTGCCTTGTGGGGTGTTGCCGCCAGGACTTGTTCAATATTGCTTGCAACATTCTTGTGTAATTGCTGTCTAGCTTCTTCTCCAGCCATTTAGTTAGCGTCCAAGTAGTGCATCCATACAGCAGTATCGATATGACCGCTGCTTTGAAGAAACTGCGTTTAATTTTATTGGTCAGGTCTGATTTCCATATGATCAATAGCCTATCGATAGCTGTCCATGCCTTCGTTAGCCGCATGTCGATGTCTTTTTCTGTTGATGATACGCTGCTTCCTAGGTAGGTGAATTTGTCTACTAGTTTAAGAGGGGTTCCATCTAGTGTGGTGATGTCGCCTGTTTGATTATAGCACATATATTCCGTTTTGTGTGCATTGACATGGAGGCCAATGCATGCGGCGGCTCGTTCCAAACTATGCAGTAGTGTTTCAGCTTGGTTGGGTGTATTTGCCAGTATCGCTATATCATCCGCGTAGTCAGCGTCGGTAATTGTTTTTGCAGGGTGCCTTCTGCTTCTTTTCTTTGTCAGCTCGAAGCCGTTTTCTCTGATTTTATCAATCAATATTCTAAGCACGTAATCTAGACAGATACACACCACAATCTTGCCTGTATCAAAATAGTTTTCATCATTTTTTTCCATAAATATAAAGTCTGCATTGTTTGGAATGGGTTTATTGCAAAAATTATTTTAATCTACTTCAAATATTTGTTTTGAGGCTATTCAAAATGGCAACTAATCAAACAGAGTGCTTCAGGTTTGAACAAAGGTCTGTCATCAAATTTTTGTTGGCTGAGAGATGCAAACCATGCAAAATTTACCGAAGAATGTGTTGTGTACAGAAAAGCAGGATTTAGTGAAAAAAAATGTTTACAAATAAGTTAAACATAGGTTTGCTTGGAATTGAAAAGACAGTCCATGAAGTAAAACACACTGACTCTCCAATAAAGCAAAAGTTCTGGGTGCAGCAGTTAGTAAAGGTTATGCTGACACTGTTCTGGAACATGAAAGGATCCCTCACTATGGATTTCCTGGAAAAAGATGCAACTTTAAGCAGTGCTTTCGATTTAAAAATTCACCTTATTTATTGAATGATACTCCTATATACAATTTTGTAATCTATTTTTTTAAAAGATTTTTGCATCTTTTAGTTATCTGTGAAATGAGTTAATTTCATTGATTATTAATTAATTCTAAATCTTTAATATTCGGAAGACATCTTGTGTTTTCGCCTCTGTTGTTATTAGTAATTATTGATTTCTGTTGTAGAACTGAAATAACTTGGGATGATTAAGTAAATTGTATTCTTGGTTTTATTTGATTTCTTTGTTTAATGGCATTAAACCTTCATGAGTTATTCAATGCCAAAACCATCAATAGCTGGAAGGATAAGAGTGTTCATATCTTTCCCCAGAGTATTAGTCTGAAAGTGAATGTAATAGCGTGACTGGATTTTGAACTCTTTCGCTATGATGTCATTGTTCAGCACATTCCTCACTATACCACATGAACTCTCTCCATTGTATTCTTTGGTTTGGTTTGGTTTTATGGCATATCAACCATTGTTGGTTATTTAATGCCAAATCCTGTTTTTACATATATATTAAATATATGATTTGTAAGCACATTTTGTAGATACACACAGTTAAATGATCAAACAGTTCTATTTCTAATAATCCAATTTAGCATAAGTCAACAAAGTTGAATGGTGTAAGTATTGCTATGTATCACTTATTATTCAATTAAACATCAGTCATTTGTTTACATTCAGTTAAATGATCAAACAGTTCTATTTCAAACAATTTAATTTAGCATAAGTCATTTGTTTGTACTCAGTTTAAATGTCAAACAGTTCTATTTGATCCATAGATAGGACCCTATCAGGTGCTTCCACTCTGAGCCAGAGTGGACCTGTGAGTGATGGCAATGAAGGGATACTCCACATTCTCCAAAGCTCTAGCAATTCTGGAGCCTCATCATCAGATTGTTTAGAGTCATATCCAGGACACTCATTGGTAAGGGAGATCTCACCCCTCTGTAGAGACGCTGTCTGTGTATTTTACAGCCCCTGCCGACTGGGCTGATTGTATTCTTTTTTGAGTCTGATGTAGACAGATGTTATAAATATTTATGAAGTACAAACTGTACCCATAAAAATTCCCTTTTTTATAAGTTTTCTTTTCCATATTTTGATAAATATACAAATTTAATTATTTCATTGGGTTAAAGATTTTCATGATAATGAGGTTATTAAAAACTTAGGATTTAGATAATTTGTATTATTAGTAAAAATTAAAAAACTATTCTTTTTAGTCATGCTTGATCAGTGAAAAACTCCACTGAATACATTTTCAAAAATATTTATGAAATGTAAATTTAGTTTCGTTTGGCATAAGGTTAGCAGTACAGGGCACCAAGTAAGAACCAAACTCACTTATAATGACCTCCAAGCCAAGCTTGTTAACCATATCATGAGGTGCCTACTATTTATTAATTATATATTCTTATCTATATTTGTTACATGCTCTTATATATATTTATTTACTTGGCTTTGTTGAAGAATAATACTAGAAGTATGAGACACCCAGTGAGAATCAAACTCACTAGTAATGGTCAGAAAGCCCAGAGCACTAAACAGACAAAAAACAATATTTTTATAGAACCTTATTAGGAGAATAGTATTCATATATAAAATAAATGGTTATTGTCATAGGAAATGAATATGGCAATCTAAGTTCAAATCTTGGATGAGGCTGTTTGCATTTCCCATCATCCTAATATGATATGCATCCAAGTATTTTCCTTCCAGCTATGGGTAAATAGTAGGGCAGACTAGACTCTTTAACCTTGGTATGGCAACTGGTCTAAGAGAAGGAAAACTCTTAATTCAAACCTGTTAAACTCCTCTTAAAAAAGTTGACTTTGTGTCACTTCCTGCTCGAGTGAAAAGACTGGATAAATACATTTATAAAAAAACAAAAACTTTGCTCCCTTTTTAGATTATTTCCAGCTATGCCAAGTAGTTTTTGAAATAAGTGCCCTTCACTTTTTTCTTTTTCTCATTTCTCTCTCTCTCTCTCTCTCTCTCTCTTTCTTTCATTCTGTTGAAGCAGACAATAAGTGTCTGATATATAGCATTGAGTCATGGTTATCTTTCGATAATGTTGAGAGCAATATTGAACAAGTCCTGGCGACAACACCCCATGAGACACCAACTATACAGCCACTTGCCTCCCATCACGAAAACTATACAAGTTAGATGAACCAGACATGCAGGTCACTGCTGGAGAAGCAGGGATGAGCTCATAAGTGATGTACTCCTATGGACCCCCACATATGGTCGGGCAAAAGCAGGATGACCAGCTCGAACTTACATACAGCAGCTATGTGAAGACACAGGATGTAACTTTGAAGACCTACTGGAGGCGATGAATGATAGGGAGAATTGGCGAGAGAAGGTCAGGGATATCTGTGCTGGCGGCACGACATGATGATGATGATGATATAGCATTATTTTTTCTCTCTATTTCTCTCCATATATTTACTTTCTTTTTCTAAATGAGTAAGCATGTTCTTTCTTTCCTTCCTTCCTTTTCATTCTATCAAAACAGAATGATCTATTATTTATCTGAGGTGATGACATTCAAACATGCATTCATATCTAATTTCATTAATGTTATAGAGGCATCTTAATCTAAAGAATTAAATAAAAATTCTTTTATTTAGTAATGCATTTGTTTATTTAGAAAATTTGCTTCTTTGTGCCAGGCAGTGACAGGTATTTCTGCAGAAAATTTGTTTTTCTTAATTCACTTTCCGTAGTCTTTGTGTACATCTGTAGTCATTCGTGCACAACTTTAATTTCCTTCTGCTACAAAATTTTACAAAGAATCATCATAGTAAAATTTCTGTTTCAATTTAATTTTGTCTTCATTAATTTACTTTGAAGGTTTTATAAACACTTTACGATAACTGTTAACTTGATAGAACAAGTGGCAATCCTTTTCCTCCCAATATCAGACCATATTGTGTCTTTTTTAAAATTTTGTTTGTTTTCTTCACTTTAGTTCGATTCGGTGTATTTGATCGGTAAAGAGATTTAACAACTGAAGTTAGCAGAATAATTAAATGCAAGACATCAAGAACATTATTCAAGATTTGGTAAATGTCTCTCTCAATTTAAGAGAATGCTTTATTGTCATTATATATATATATATATAGTCATCCACAGACAGATCTGTTTTGTTCTATCAGAACTCATCAGTGTGGCTAGACATACTAGCTTCCTGTAGCTGGGATCGAAACCCGATTGAAAAAAATTAGAATATATATATATATATATATATATATATATATTCTCATTTATTCTATTGATAGCATATTAGTACATATGAATGTTACAAGTTCATTTTTCCTCATTTCATTTGTGGCATATAAAACTATTTTAAAAACTTTTCTTTGCAAAAACTTTTCTCTTGACGATTGGTTAAGGTCCAAACAAGTGTTCTATAATTAAGGTAATGATTAACCATGTTAATCATTTTTCATTAATTATATTTTATTATTTAATTTGGTAAGGCTTTGAACTACTCTGTGTCTCTTGGTTCAGCTGTTATAGTCAGACAGTGCACTCGCATGCCTGTGCAGAAAGGATATGACAATTATCATCTATCATATTAAATTCCAAGAGAGGAAATGGGGCTGGATAGGCTGTTGGAGTGAATTGAGTATGGCATCATACCTGGAAGAAATGGTCCTAAGAATTTGAGGATTTTGAAAAGACAGGAGTCAAAGTTTGACTGTCAAAGCGAGCGGTTGAGTTTTTCAGATCTGATCAGATCAGATTAGTTTGGGTCTCGACTGAAAGACGTGAGTTGAGGTCTTAGATGCTGTAAGATGCACCATACGCGAGGGGTATCAACCTGTATAATTATCATTATTGATATTGTCATGTATATACAACACAAGTTGAGAACTATTAAAAAATAAGTTATGAAAAAGAAATATTCCTATTTATTTTATCACTTTGGTTCATCTCTTTATATAGTGAATGAGAAAAACATTGTAAAACCTTTTTCCTTAAATCAGAAGAGTGCTCAAATACTGGCAAGGAGAGCAGACATGCAGGACACTGCTGGAGAAGCAGGGACAACCTCATAAGTGATGTTCTCCTCTGAGAGAGAGGGTTAGAGATATCCGTGCTGGAGGCACGACATCATGATGATATGAGGTGTATACAATAAGTTTCCAGACTTTTTTCACATAGGCATTTAACACTGTCATAGACTCTTGAAAATTTGATATGTTATTGCTATACATCTTATGAGATGACTGACCAAATTTTATGATTTCAGGTTCAAATGAACAGCTACAGTAGCAATTGGAATACACCCTACTAAAACCTGATTGTCACAGCTGGTGAATTTCAAAAATGCAATCTGGACGTCAGGACACTTTAGAAGAACGATATGCAATAAAATTCTGTTTTAAACTTGGAAAAAATGCCACACAAACGTATGGAATGCTTCAGACTGCTTTTGGAGCAACTTGCATGAATCGAGCATCAGTTTTTGATTGTCATAAGAGATTCAAGGAAGGCCGGGAGTCTGTGAGGGATGATGAGAGCTGTGGAAGGAGTAAGGAAGTCAATTCACCAGAGTTGATTGGCCAAAGAGTTAGGCTTAGGGTTACTCTGTTGAGGTTTTAAGGGAGATTCCTTGGGAAGAGGCCAGCACTCTTCAAATTGGGTCAGTAGCATTTCCACCAGGACAATTCACCAGTCTACAACTCCATCATTGTCACAGACTATTTGACCAAGATGGGCATCAAGACAGTTCCTCAGCCTCCCTAAAGTCCAGACGTTGGTCCCTGTGACTTTTGCTTATTCCCTAAGCTCAGAGGCTGTTGTTATGAGACAATTGAGGAGATGAAAGAGGCTGTGATGAAGGTCATTGACATGCTCACACAAGAGGACTCACATGGGGCCTTGAAGAAGTTGTTGGAATGGTACAACAAGTGCATTGCAGCCGGAGGAGATTACTTTGAAGGGGACTAGAGTTTCATGTGTGTACTATCAATAGAAATGCCCATACGAAAAAAGTCTGGAAACTTATTGTATGCTCATCGTATATATTAACTGACCCATTGGCCTAATGGATAGTGTTTGCCAATGGCCCGGGACACAAGGCTCAATCCCAAGTTGGGTCATACCAAAGACTAAAAATGGTAATTGATACCTCCTTGTTTAATACTCAGGTACATATCAAGGGTAAAGGAGAGCAATTCAGGAAAATGAGTAGTGCCCTCTCCTACAACTCTGTGTAATAGCTATTCATAAGGGAGCCAACTTTACTTTTTATATATATATATATATATATATATATATATGATGGTTGCTACCTTGAATTTGAAAATAGTCATCACATGACTTCACTTTTTAACAACCCTATATATGTATCTATATATATAATAATGATAATAAATAAATATATATTATATATATATATTTAATCCATGGAAAATATTGTTCTGCAACCTCAGGTTTCTTGAAGTTAAAAACATGGAATGAAATTGAAAATTTTCAATTTCATTCCATCTTCTTAACTGCCATGGATTAAATATATATATAATATATATTTATTTATTATCATTATCATTATAATAGCTCTATCATAGATATTGAGCACTCTCCATATTATATTGCACTTGGTTCGACACATAACCACATAGTGATTTACTGACGACCAACACTCTCATAATATATATATATATATATAGTTGAGAACAATTGAAAAATTCGTAATTCCTATTTATCTTATCATTTTTATTCACTTCATTTTATATATAATTGTAACTTAGGGAAAATGGTACAGTGTAGCAATAGTTTTATTAGAGCAATGTAATTGAAATGCTCTTAGAGAATAAACTAATTTCCAGCACAATTTACTGCTGAAAAATAATTTTCTAAATCTTTTATTCATCCAAAATTTGATTTTTTAATCACCCAAATTTTTGATGTGCTAGAAATAACTAAAAAATTCTAATTAGAACCTTTCCCTCCTTTCTAAATAGAAGCATTAATATAATTTTGGACTGTTGTTACAATTGTAATACAACACATTTATGGGTCATGTAGTAAATTACTAATATATATGTGTGTGTGTGTATATATATATATAGGAAGTGTCCATAAGAAATAATAAGGCACATTGACCAAATTTCTAGCATGAAGTCCACAAGACTTCTATTTCTGACATAGTACTATGGGAGTTTCATTGCAGAGGTCACTAAGAAATACAGCCTCTTTTTTCAAACAGAATTCTTACTAAATGAATTGACATAGTGAGTTTACTGTGAAGTAGAAAATTCTTTTTCACCTCACAAATAGCAGGACAAGTAAGGTCAAATCTGACCTCTCATGTCACTTGAGGTAGAACTAATTTGTTGCCTTCATGATCTTTATTGTAGCCAAACAATAATGGCAATGATGGAGTATTTCTACACTCCCCAGAACTCCAAAGTGAGGCCTCACCAAAGTTTAGTATCATATCTGCTACACACTTTTTTTTGGTGGAGGTTGTGACCCTATCTTCAAGGAATGCAGTCCATATGTTGTAAGCTCTGTCAATGAGGCGCTCAACATGCTAATTTTAGCTTAAATTGGTACTTAGAGAAATGTTTGTTAGAAGAAGATAAAGATGGGTTGTGCATACTTTCAAAACCATTGGAAGTCCCTAGAGGCTGATTTTGGATTTAAATTGCTTTTTCTCCAACTAATGAAAGAACTTAAAGAGCTTTGAAAAAAGAGAAAAATTGCAAGGTTTTTCTGTTTTGTTTGTAAAAAGTTGTGCAATCCTAAAAAACATTTTTTAGAAAAAAAAACTATTAAAATTTCCAGAATTAAATTTTATTTCTTCAGCTGTTTTGTATAAAAAAAATGATATAACAATTAAAAAAATCGTTTTAATACAAAAATTCAAGATTTTTAAGCTGTTTTGCATGAACATGCTGTTTTTCTTACAGAATGTTTTTAGGCTAACATTCAGGATACAACTTTGATTTTTCAACTGGTTTGTATGAGAAATGTTTTAAGGCTAAAAATTTAGATTTTTCTTGTAGTTTCAAGAATAAATTTGCTTTCTTTTAAGTTCTTTTATAAGCAATGCTGCTTCTGAGTTGTTCACAAGTTCTTTATTGTCAAACAATGAATACAAAATACTGTCAAGTGAACATTAATAAATAAGTAATTCTTTTTTTTTTTTTGTTTGATTGGTCACAAAGAAATATATTAATATTGATATATAAAAACATGCCTTGGGTATGACACTAAACTGCATCTAATAATGAGGCACTAATTCTAGAGTTTTGAGGAGTGTCAAGTCACTCCTTCATTGGCATTACATCCACTCTTACTCGGGGTGTAAATACCTGTTGGAGTAGTAATTTATTAAGCTTTTTGCTTATATGTGGCCCAAGGCTGTATGAATGGAGCACCCAATGAGAATCAAACTCACTTGTGATGGTTTGCTAGTCTACCTTACTAACCATTACACCACCCATGGTGCCCTAAGTGTTGGAGATCTTTTTCAAAAATTATTAGTATTTGATAAGAATATTTGAAACCATATAACTAAGTGTAAACAAATGATTATCATTTAATAGAAGTAGTTATTTCAAACTGTATAATTGCAAAAAATGACTGATCTAATCATAAAATATCCCAACAACAATTGATATGTCATAAAACCAACCATACAGTCAATTTGCATACCTACCTATTGTCGAAGTTGTATCATATAAGGTCTCTCTTAGTGACAGTGAGTCAGCATTATGCGCACGTGGTTGAGTCCATTCCCTGTGTAGCAATTGGTCGCTAGCCCAGGAGTGGCTTTATCAGTGTAAATATACACTGGCCTGTTCAGTGTGATCGCTGGTCCATATTGAGTTATGGCCTGTCTTATTTTTGTCTGCCAGCTGGATGCTAGACTGGGACTGCCGAGCCAGTAAGTGTTGTTGTTATTGTTGTTTGTTAGAGCTGTGACTTCTACACCTATGAACCTAAAAGGGAAGTCCCCATGGTATAGTCGCTAATGTGCTAGAGTGCAACATTAGTATATGAGTTTGAACTCTAGTCATTCTATTGAAGTCACTTTTAGACTAATACCCTTCGAAATGGTATGAACTCCCTTATTCCCCAAGCTATGGGTCATATAGTGCCACTTCTGTTCTTCTACTAGGATGGCTTTTGTATTGAATATTAAATAAACATATGAAGGTTGATATGTCATTAAATAACCAAACCAAACCTAACTAGTAATATCTAATATTTTTTGCCAATAGCCTGGGAGACCTGGGTTCAATCTCAGGTTGAGTCATGCCAAAGACTCAAAAAATGGTACTTGTTGCTGCCTTGCTTAACCTCTAAGCATTATGAGGTATGTATCAAGGGTAAAGTGGAGTAATCCAGGAAAAGGAGTAGACCCTCCCCTACACCTCAGTGTAGTACCTATTAAATGGGAGCCTTTGGGTCACCAACTTTACTTTCAATATTTTGATTTAAATTTTTTTTCTTTTAGAATTTTAAATTTTGTATGATTAGTTTTATCTTACAACAGTATAGCTTCCTGCTTAAAACTGTATATTGTCAGAGACTCACTTTTAATAAGAGCCCCACTTTTACTTTCAGATATTTTTTTTAATGTTAAAGATCTCACTTGGGTCAAAAAGTATTCATACCAAATTTGGTATTGTGGATATACTAACTCTTCCCACTTATTAATATAGATTCTGATAAAACTGAAACTTTTTGTTCACAATATAAGAAGCAGTCAGAAGTGATGAAATGTCTTCCTCAGTAGGTTTCCCCAGACAGCTTGAAATATTCATAAATGTTGAAATGGGTTGATTCTTATGTGGAAAGTATTTATCCAAGCTTCTAAAGTGCTAGAATGTGGCACAAGATAGAATGTGGGGATCCCACTGGAAGCCAGTTTATCAAAAGGTGGTGCCAAAAATAGCTCATTTCTGTCAGCATTTCTCTTTTAGTACACCAAGCAATAAACCCGACCATCAACCCTTTATATTAGGTGTAGCCTGCTTACTGAACTATTTTTTTTTTTATCTTCCCAACACAAATATTTTATTGTTCTACTAAAGTATACATTACTCTTTGTCGAAGTTCACTGCAGTGCATAGAACATGTTGGTATAGAGTAGAAATGGATGATAAAGAAAGTTGACAACATTAACTACACTAGTTGTGAAAAATAATGATGAAAAATAAAAAAAAGATTCTTCAATAGTTGCAATTTGGTCACATTTGCTTTCAGTCTGCAGCTTTTAGAAGCAGTAAAACCATCTTAGCATATGTAATTTTAAAATTATCTCCAGATGAACTCTGATCCTATTTACCCAACCCCTCCGCTCGGGCAGGATATGACGCAAGGTCAGTTTTTAAGCGGAGTTTAACAGGTTTGAATTCAGAGTTTTCCTTCTCCTAGACTAGTTGCCTCACCAAGGCTGAAGAACCTAGTTTGTCCTACTATTTACCCATAGCTGGAGGGAGAATAATTGGATTCATACCTTTCCCAAGGGTATTAGTGCTATGTGAAATGCAATCAGTCAGGTCCAGGATTTGAACTCGTGTCGCCGTGTCCATATCCTGCGACGATAACCATTACACCACGGGCACCTCCAGATGAACTCTGATAGACACACAGACACAATTGTGTGTGTGTGTGTGTGTGTGTGTGTGTGTGTGTGTGTGTGCATATATATATATATATATATATATATATGCACACACACACACACACACACATATATATATATATATATATATATATATGTGTGTGTGTGTGTGTGTGTGTGTATAGAAGTAGTAAAATCATTTTAGCATGTGTAATTTCAAAAACATCACACGATTGAGGATATATATATGTATGTGTAAATATATATATATATACGTGTGGGTGTGTATATATATGTAGAAGCAGTAAACTCATTTTAGCATGTGTAATTTCAAAATTATCTACAAATGAATTCTGATAGACTCACAGACATAAGCACGATGTGGACATATATATATATATAAATAATAAAACCATTTTAGCATGTATTATTTGGAAATTATCTTTTGATGACCTCTGATAGACACACTGACATATGCACAAGGGGGATATACATACATATATATATATATATATATCATCATGATGTCACGCTGACAGCATGGAGTCCCTTAACTCTTTCTTACCCTCTGTCCCTATCATCCATCAGTCTTGACAGATCCTCTAGGCTGCATCCATTATCTGTAGAGAGCTGATATATATGTCCTTGCTGGTTGGCCAACCCTTGCCTGTTCATATGTAGAAGTACATAACAGAACATTGCTTTTGTGTTCATCCTTAATTCTCATAAGATGAAAGGTAAATGGCTATACATCTACTGTTTTGTGAGATATTGTCTCCAGGATTTGTTCCAAACAACATATAGCATTCTTTTGTAGCTCCCATCTAGCTTTTTCTCCTTGCATTTTCTTAGTATTCACATGGTACATCTATTCAGTAGTACTGTCACAGTCACTGCCTGGAAGAAATCCAGTTTTATTTTATCAGATAGATCAGATTCCATATGATGAATAACCTATCAATTGCAGTCCAGACCTTTCTGATACATTTGTTAACATCACTTTCCAAGTACAGGGGGTCTCAAAAGAGATGCAACCCATTAATATGATAATGATTTATTACTAAGACAAGTGGTCATTTGGAACACATCCTGTAATAAATGTATCCTTTGAGCTGGAGATATCAAATCAGTTTTTTTCTTAATTATTATATCAGCTTCCAGGACATGCAATCTTTTTTTTTTTTAGTTTCTTGTCTCAGTAATATATCATTATCATATTAATGGGTTGCTTCTATTTTGAGACAGTTTTGAATGATTTTGTGTCCAAATAAGTTGTGACGTAAAATATTTTTCCCTCTCTTGCCCAAGACATGGTGATCAAGGATTAATAGTTATTATAGTATATTATTTTGGAACCTGAATCAAAAAAGAATACCACATTATTCTCAGTAGAGTTATTAACACTCACATGGGTCCCATGTATATTGAGACATCCTGTATTTATTGAAATAAAATCAAACAATAAGAAATCAATCATACCAAGCAAAGATCAATATCTAAATTAGCCGTCCTGTTCAACATGTAAAATAACTATTTGGTTGTATATATAAATATATTTTCGTGTAATTAGTATTTAGATAAGGCCAGCTGTATTAATAATATTAAACTATTTTCTTAATAATTGAGATTTAAATAGAAATAAAGTCATGAAGTATATGACAATAATAAGTAAAGGATTTGTAACATCAGTGGTGATGTAGTCTTGGTTACAGACAGAAACACATATAATCTTCATTATAAGATAGTAAATTATGTTCAAAATATGAGCCTAAATAACATTGGTAATCTAAAGTTGCCACTGAGATACATGAGAGTTTGCTGAAAGATTAATTAGCTGACCAAGATAGTTTTATGGAATGTAACCAAACAATGTTTATTTTTCAACATATTCCCCTTTGCAGTTCACACACTTCTTCCATTAATGCCGCTGTGCTTCAGTTCTATTGGTCAAAAAGTCATTAAGAGAATATATGACATCATTATATGAACTTTTCAGCCTTTGTATATATATCACATATATATATATATATATATATATATAGAAGAATGTATATTTAGGCAACAAGTTGTTATTAAGGACGATGGAACAATGTTTGTTTATTATTTTTGATTGGAATTTTTCAAGTCTTCTTGTCATTTTTCTTGTGTCGGATCCAGGTGTTAAAGAAATTGTCCCATATCTTCTGCCCAAGTGCTTTTGACCATACTTTTGGTTGTCATCAGGAGGTTGTGTAGTTTGAGTTGACTGTTTAGTTTTGAGTTTTATTTTTTTTATTATTTGTAGCTTTTTTACTTTAAAGTGGTCAATTGGAACATTTTCAACATTTTGTTTTAAAACGTTCAGTTGGAAAGGTTTTAATAAATATATATTCTGTTGGATGAGTTTTCTAATAGGGTTGGTGATTTTAATTATTAAAAGTCTTTAATATGTTCATACCTGTGTTAAATGCTATTTTATTTATGTTTGTTTTTTTACTTTTTATGCATATTGGTTCTAAGATTTGTAATCATTTTTTATTATTATTTTTATATATAATCATTGTATTATCTGTGAGAATCTTCTTTATATTGGAAAATGTAAGTTGGTCAGTTCTATTGTTGTATTTTATAATCAAATGTTTTATGGCACTATTTTCAGGAAGGTGATAAGTGAGGTGATGATATAAATTATAATATATATATATATATTGTACTGGGACATTGGCCTAATGAGTAGAGTGTTCAATACCTTGTTATCATACCAAAGACTCAAAAAATGGTACTTGATGCCATCTTGCTTAACACTCTGCGTTATAAGGTCAAGATCAAGGGTAAAGTGGAGCAATCCAAGGAATGGAGTAGCCCCTCCCCTACACCTCGGTGTAGTAGCTATTGAAAAAGGAGCCTTCGGGTCACCCTCGACTAAGGTCGCCAACTTTACTTTTATATATATATATATATATATATATATATATATACAATATTTTATAATTAACCTATAAAATTCTGACAGTGTGAAAAAAAAACCTAGATGATACAATTTGCAAATAAAGATTATAAAAACTCATATCTCAGGAAAAAAAATTCAATAAAAAAAGAAAAGATTTACTGCACCCATACTATTTGAAAATAATCAAATAGTGCTGTACTTCCTAGCCAAAAGAAAAACACTACCAGAATCAACTAAGCTAAACATAAAAAAGTGCTTGATATACTAAGTAGGGCAAATTTGAAATAGTAAAACCGACAGAGTCAGACCAATGTACCAAGATTTTACCTACTGGATCATCTGGAAGAATTCTTCCTGCTGATCCAGTTGGTGAAACATAGGTAGATTGGTCTGACTTTGTAGGCTTCACTACAATATTTTATATATATTTACATATTTCATGTATAAATATATATATATATATATGTATGTATGTGTATGCATGTGTGTATCACACTAAAAATAACATTGATTGCAATCAACATGATTTTTTAATGGAATATTTTAAAAACAACAACTATTTCAGTTGCCCTGTTTTTACATAGAGCATTCTTATGCATTATTATGAAACAATCAATCTCTTTTATATATACCTGATTACTAAATATATATATTAATACTCCTATACTCACACAAATAATAAAGCTGGTATTTGCCTTCTTGTTTACATGCATCTTCTGAGCACTCAAGACTGACTCTGGTTGCGTAAAATTGGTTTCTAAGGGTATCTTGAGTTAATGAATATGGAATAGGTGGTCTTGATCTCTAGAGGTTACCACTGGTCAAATTTAGGGGTAAACTGCTCTTTTAGGCCAAGTGAAAACAAATGAGTTTACTATTTTTTGGGTTTTATATATCAGAGTCAAATCTGCCCGAAATCTGTTCATTATTCTCTCAGAAGGAAAAACTGTTTAACATAATTTATATATATATATATATATATATTTATATATATATATATATATATTTGTTTGTTTGTTTATTGTGTGGCATATCAACCTTCTTGGGTTATTTAATGCCAAATCTATCCTTCTAGAAGAACAGTAGTGGTACTATTTAAGCCATAGCTGGGGAGATAAAGGGGTTCATACCTTTCCCTATGGCATTTGTCTGAAAGTGAACGTAATAGCATGACTATAATTCAAACTCATTTACTACGATTCTGCAGTCCAGCGGTTTAACCATTACACCATGAGGACATCCCCTATATCTTTGTATGTATATATGTGCATAAATATGTATATGTAAGTATGTATATATGCATACGTACATGTGTACATATGTGTGTGTATATATATGCATATATATGTGTAAATTGGTGGATTTATATATATATATATATATATATATATATACATGCACACACACATACATCTATATGTATATATATAACACAGTGCAATAGTCATTTATAAAGTAACTGACCTGTCTGGTATTTCTAGGATCTACAAATAGAGTTGTTTATAGGATTAAAAATTTTTTCTTCTGACCTTCCAGATGTTAATACAACAGGACTTGAGCTAAATCACTGACCCTACTTTAATCTCATTCTTTCTTAAATTCAACTATGTTTTTAATAATATCTTGTAATTATTCCAGAATGTGCATAGAAAATTGCAAAATCTCTGAAACCATCCCAAAATTGCCATTTTTTAAATTCGGAACTGCCTTGGCTAAAAAATACTTTTTTAAAAAGAACTTGACAAATCTTTCTCCTTTAATCCCACAAAAATTTAACCAAATCTACAGTTCCTTCCTAATTTATAAAAGAAATTCAGCTAGTGAATTGAATGTTGGTGTATTTATTTACCCAATCTCTCTACCACAGGCAAGACATGACACAAGGTCAATTTTTAGCAGAGTTTGAATTGACCAAAAATTTTAGTTTATCTGTTTGCTTACTTTGATGACTAAAAGGTCTGTTTTAGTTTATAATGTGGTACTGAAAAGTTCTAGGGTCAACCAATAAAAAAATAACCTTTTTTTCCCTTTTTAGATTACATTTTTTGTAATTTTTGTGCCAAGGGTGTTGAAGTCGGGGATGAATACATGGAATAACATATACATTTACCCAACCCTTCCACAAGTAGGATATGATAAAGGTTAATTTTCTAAAGCAGGGTACAGCTGGTTTGAATTCAGAGTTTTCCTTTTCATTGACTGGTTGTCTAATCAAGGCTAAAGAAATCAGTCTGCCCTACTATTTACCCATAGCTGGGTGGAGAACAGATAGATTCATACCTTTTCCAAGGTCATAAGTAGAAAGCTTCATCTAGTTTTTGAGCTCATGTCACCATTTCCTTTTTCATATAATAATAACCATTATGCTAACCATGACACAAAACTAAATGTTGGTATGTGTATTTACCCAACATCTCCACTAGAGGCAAGATATGACACAATGTGTATTTACCCAAGTCCTCCACCAGAGGCAAGATATGACACAATGTGTATTTACCCAAGTCCTCCACCAGAGGCAAGATATGACACAAGATAAATTTTTAAATGGAATGCAGATTGTTTGAATTCAGTTTTCCTTCTCATAGACTGGTTGCCTAATCAAGGCAAAAGAATCCAGCTACCCTACTATTCATGCCTTTCCCAAGACCATTAACTTGACTAGCCCAGTAAGTAGAATATACCAACTTCATCTCTGCAGAGGGGTAAGATCTCCACTCCCTCCCACAAGTGTCCTGGATATGACACTAAGCAATCTGATGGTGAAGCTCGAGTAATGCTGGAGCTTTGGTGAATGCAAAGTACCCCTTCATTGCCATTGCACCTAATAGGGCCCTATCTATGGGTCAAATAGAACTGTTTTACATTTAAAAGTAGGCTGGCTACTGTAGTCGAGGGCGACCAGAAGGCTCCCTTTTTAATAGCTACTACACTAAGGTGTAGGGGAGGGCGCTACTCCTTTCCCTGGATCGCTCCACTTTACCCTCGATACATACCTTATACTGCTGAGTGTTAAGCAAGGAGGTATCAAGTACCATTTTAAAAGTCTTTGGTATGATGCGACCTTGGATTGAACCCAGGTCTCCCGGACTATTGGTGAACACTCTACCCACTAGGCCAGTGAGCCAGTTTTACATTTAAACTGTGTGCAAACAAATGACTTATGCTAAATTGAATTGTTAGAAATATACCTGTTTGATCATTTAACTGTGTGTAAATAAATGACTGATGTTTAATTGAATTGTTAGTGATACATAACAATACTTGAAACCATTTGACTCTATGTAAATGAATAATATAGTGTGCAGTAGAATAATTAATGTTAAGTAGAAATACTTGTAAACACTTCACTGTGTGCAAACAAATGATTGATATTGAATAGAATTTCAAGTGTTAGATAGCAACAATTGGAACATAACTCATTCAAAAATGAAATTACATGCAAACTATTCACATATGTATATCTATTTAAATGTGTGCAAGCAATTGACTGATGTTAAATTGTGACTGTAAATAGCAATATTTGAAACCATTTAACTTAGTGCAAACAAATGATTTACTACGAATAGAAGGGGGTGTACTCGTGGTGTAATGGTTAAAGCGATGGACTGCGGAATCGTAGTACGCAAGTTCGTACTCCAGTTGCACTATTACGTTCACTTTCGAGAAAATACCCTTGGGAAAGGTATGAACCCCCTAATCCTCCCAGCTATGGGTTAAATAGTACCACTACTGTTCTTCTTGGAGAATGGCTTGGGCATTAAATAACCTACAAAGGTTGATATGCCATTAAACAAAGAAACCAAACCAAACCTATGAATAGAATTATTGGTGTTAGTAGAAATACTTGAAATCATTTAACTGAATGCAAAAAAATAAGCTCAAGCTCATTTAAAAATGTTATCAACAAAATATGTTTACAAATTGTATATATTTAATGTATATGTATAAAGAGGATTTGGCATTAAATCTACAATGGTTGATATGCCATAAAACCCAACCCAACCAAATCAAATCATATATATTTAATATACACGCATAAACAGGATTTGGCATTAAATAATCTAAATTGTGTGATAAATTCAACCAAAACTGAATCCTATATATCTAATATATATGCATAAACAGAATTTGGCATTGAATAATCTACAAAGATTGATATGCCATAAAAGCCAACCAAACCAAATTAACATGACATGAAACAAACGGTCTCAACCAGATTTTGAACTCAGATAACTGATTTTATTTCTCAAGATGATAGCCATTATACAAAGCACACCTTATCAATATGTTCTGGAGGTTCTTTTATCAAATGAAATATCAAATGTTAAAGTTAAATGTAGCATTTTAAATGATGAATATTTGTCTAGTGGTTAGAATGGCAGATTGGTGCCCAGGATTTCTGAGGTTCTATTTTAAGGACTAAATTTGAAAGCAGTGCAAAACTTTTATTGTGTTGTTAGCAACAGAACATAAACACTGGGTGACCATCCTGAGTGATCAATAATCATCTTGTGGTAAGAAGAAACAATGACATAAGATCTTCTGAACATTTGCGGAATTGTTAGTATTTTCTGAAGCCAGTTCAAGATACAGATTACACATCTTCAGGCCATTTGTCTAGACAAGAGGAAATCTCAGTTAACAACTAGTTCTAATTCTAAGCAGAACTTCTTTCATTCCATATTTGAGTCATTCATTATTTCCTGAATATATATATATCCCACTGCCTTTGTGCCACTGTATAATTGAGTGAGAGTCTCTCCCCAACACATGGGGCCTAAATTTATTCCAGCTTGGTTTTCTGTAACAGATACATTGTTTATACTCCAACTTCTTTCAGATGTCTTCCATAGCACCTATGCTTGCTAACATCAGGGTCATCTCCAGGTCATTAAATTAGATGTCCCAGAAATATAAATATGTAAGTTGAGGGTGACCCAAAGGCTCTTTTCAATAACGACTACATCAAGGGGTAAGGGAGGCTACTACTACTTTCTCTGGATTGCTCTACTTTATCCTTGATATATACCTTATAATGCTGAGTGTTAAGCAAGGAGGCATCAAATACCATTTTTAAAAACTTTTTGGTATGACTTGACCGGGGATTGAACCCAGGTCTCCCGGACCATTGGCGAATACTCAAACCATTATGCCAATGATATAATTATGTAGCAGTCCAAAAATAACTATAAATTAGAGGTGCTTGTAGTGTAACAGTTATCACTGGAAGAAATGGACTTGGTGTTCACATCCTTAACAAGGCTGTTTACATTTCACTTAGCACTGATATCCTTGGAAAATGTTTGAATCTAACTATTCCAACCCTTCCTGCCATGGGTAAATAACAGAGCAGGGTAGGCTTTTTAACCTTGGTATGGCAACCATTCTAGGAGAAGGAAAACTCTGTATTCAAACCAGTTATATGCCGCTTGAAAATTGACCTTGTGTCACTAGGTGGGAGAAGTAAATACATACACCACTCATATATATTTATGCAATTTGGTTTGGTTTGGTTTCTTTGTTTTAATGGCATATCAACTCTTTTTAGGTTATTTAATGCCAAAGCCATTCTCTTAGAAGAACAGTAGTGGTACTATTTAACCCATAGCTGGGAGGATAAGGGGGCTCATACCTTTCCCAAGGGTATTTGCCCGAAAGTGAACGTAATAGCACGACTGACAATTTGGTTACAGAGTTTCAATGCTATAGAGTTTGGTAATAGATAATATCTAATAATATCTATTTTGAATGATATAATGTTCCTCTCTGTTTTAAACAATTTCTGGATGCAACACCCCAAAAAACAGCAACTGTACCACAACTTGGCTCCCATCTCACAAACCATCCTAATAAGATAAACAAGACACGCAGGACACTGCTGGAGAAGCAAGGACGAACTCATAAGTGACGTTATCCTGTGGATTCCCTCACATGGACTCATCAGTGTTGGCCAGTTAGCAAAGGTTTACATTCATCAGCAGTTTGCAGACACGGGATGATATATTCATTACCTGCCAAGAGTAATAACAAATAAGGACAGCTGGTGACAGAGTCTAGCGAATCTATGCGATGATGATGATCTTTGCTTTAAAAGATAATTAACTTTTTATAAAAAATACAAGTGTACTTATTTATAGTTTATATCATAGGTAATCAGCTGTGGTAATCTTTTGAAAGTAACATCCCACGAAACCACAGTTGTTTGGCCACCTACCTCCCATTTCTAAAACCATTCAAATACGACAAACAAGACAAAGTTTCAATGCTATAGAGTTTGGTTATAAATGATATCTAATATCTATTTTGAATGGTATAATGTTCCTCTCTGTTTTAAACAATTTCTGGATGCAACACCCCAAAAAACAGCAACTGTACTACTACTTGGCTCCCATCTCACAAACCATCCTAATAAGATAAACAAGACATGCAGGACACTACTGGAGAAGCAAGGATGAATTCAGAAGTGACATTCTCTTATGGACCCCTTCATGTGCCAATTTTGGCCGACCAATAAAAACTTACCTACAACAGCTTTGTGTTGACAGAGGATGTAGTCTAGAAGATCTGCCAGGAGCGATGATGATAGGGACGAATGGTGAGAAAGAGTCAGGGAAATCCATGTTAGCTGCATGACTTGAGGATGATGATAGATATATTCATAGAATATATTATAGGCAATATTTATAGTTTATATTTTAGGCAATATTGTTAGTAATATTTTTAAAATTGCCCAGTTGGCTGGTGCTGTAGAATACACTAACTGCACATCTGCAGAGGGGTAAGATCCCCTTGCACCGAGTGTCCTGAATATGACACTAAACAATCGGATGATGAGGTTCCAGTAATGCTGGAGCTTTGGGGAATGCGGAGCACTCCTTCATTGCCATCGCTCCCTGGTCCACTCTGGCTCAGAGTGGTAGCACCTGATAGGGCCCTATCTATGGGTTAAATAGAACTAAACTGTGTACTTATGTTAAACTGAATTGTTTAAATTATAACTGTTTGACTAAACTGAATAGCTTCAAATAGAAATGTTTTTGGCAATTAAACTGTGTACTTACATTTAAACTGTGTATTTATGCTAAACTGAATGGATCTGTTTTTGACATTGAAACTGTATTTACACTAAACTGAATTATTTGATATGGAACTGTTTTGACATTTAACTGTGTGTAAACAAAATCTGTACTTATACTAAACTGAATTGGTTGAATTAGAAATGTTTGACTAAACTAAATAGCTTGAAATAAAAATGCTTTTGACAATTAAACTGTACTCATGCCAAATTGAATTGTTTGAAATAGAACTGATTATTTGTATAAAAATGGATTTGACATTAAATAACCTACAAAGGTTGATATGCGGTAAAACCCAAACAATCAACCAACTAGAACTAAACTGCGTACTTATGATAAACTGAATTGTCTGAAATAGAACTGTTTGACTAAACTGAATATCTTTAAATATAAAGTTTTTCTGACAAACTGTACTTATGCTAAACTAATTTGTTTGAAATAGAACTATCTATTTGTATAAAAATGGATTTGGCATTAAATATGTCATAAAACACAAACAAAATATTTTTAAAAGGCCATTTTTTGGCAGTTTCTGAGAAATAAACTGTTATAATGAGGATTTTCTTTTTGCAATTGTTGGAAAGTTTTAGATTAAAGGTGTGTTATTTTATTCAAAACATTACTACTTAAGAAAGTTTTGTAAATAACATGCAACTTTTATCAGATGAGGTCGGGTGGGGCACTGATTTTTTTATAACACGTAGATGCATTCTGATACCAACCAAAAAAAGAATTTGAATGGACTAACATTGACAACCAAAAAAAAGGATTTAACTTTTTTAACAACCATAAAAACATTTGACATAGAACATTTTTAAATTGTATAAAACAGACAGTTCGTAAAAAATAATAGTCTTCTGGCAACATATAAACATTAACTTACACACAAACACACACACACATCTATACATAGAAGAATACATATATATACACACCCTGTTGCAAGGGCATATGCATATTCAGGCACATATGTATGCACACAGGCAAGCAAATACACATGCACACAAACACAGCCACACACATGCAGATGCAAAATATACACTTGCACACACATACACACAAGCTTATACATGACTGTATACACATACGTACATTCGAGCATATACGCATACAAAAATAGAAAGTATATACTTGCTCATGCATACAAACACATATGCAAGCACATATACTGACATGCACGCACATGCAAGCATATATGTGGTTGTACATACATTCAAAATAAATCAGCACACACATTTAAGTAGATACACACATACGTATGCTAAATGTACTCTTGCACACAAACACATGCAAACATATACATGATTGTATGGACACATACATGCAAAACTTACATAGATACACAGAAATTCAGTGTATATATATATATATATATGCATTCAAACACATACACAAGCACATGCAAGCAAACACTCATATATACAAAATATACACTTGCACATGCACACACACACACATACAAGCATAAATATGAACACATGCGTAAGCCCATACTGGCACTCTATATAGACATGCAAACGTATATATGCCTTCCAACATGCAAGTGGGTGGAATTGCCTATGGTGTAGTGGTTAACATGCTGGACTGCAACATCATAGTAAGTGAGTTCAAACTCCACTTGTAGTATTGCATTCACTTTCAAACTAATACTCTTGGGTAAAGTATGAGCTCCTCCTTATCTTCCACAGCTATGGGTTAAGTAGTACAACGTCTGTTCTTCTATAAGGATGACTTTGGCATAAAATAACCCACAAATGTTGATGTTCCATTAAACAAAGAAACCAAACTAAACATATGCACATCAAAAACAAGAAAGAATAATCTCGTGTCTTGGAGCAGTCTTGTTCTCTAAAACATCTTTACTAACTTAAATAAGAGAGTGTGAATGGTATTGCAGAAGTCCAAATCATACCTGTAAAGCCACTCAATATTCCTATTTTCAATTGATAGGTACTATATTTGGTGTTGCTTTACACACCAGTATTGTTAAGAAGTGAGTAGAAGAGGCTCCAGGGAGTTTCTGTAGTGTAATGCCTAAAGTGCCGGACTGTAGCCTCAAACTAAGCGAGTTCAAACTCCAGTCATGCTATTACATTCACTTTCATACTAATACCCTTGAGAAAGGTACTATTTACCAACCCCTCCGCTCGGGCAGGATATGACACAAGGTCAATTTTTAAGCGGAGTTTAACAGGTTTGAATTCAGAGTTTTCCTTCTCCTAGACTAGTTGCCTCACCAAGGCTGAAGAACCTAGTCCGTCCTACTATTTACCCATAGCTGGAGGGAGAATAAGGGGGTTCATACCTTTCCCAAGGGTATTTGCCCGAAAGTGAACGTAATAGCGCGACTGGAGTACGAACTCGCGTACTACAATTCCGCAGTTCATCGCTTTAACCATTACACCACGAGGACACCCTTGAGAAAGGTATGAACCCCTTTTAACGCCCAGCTATGTTAAATAGTACAACTAGTAAAGCTGGCGACCTAAGTCAAGGGTAACCCAAAGGCTCCCTTTTCAATAGGTACTACACCGAGGTGTAGGGGAGGGCGCCACTCCATTCCCTGGATTGCTCCACTTACCTTTGAGCCTTATCTTACAATGCTGAGTATTAAGCAAGGAGGCATCAAGTACCATTTTTTGAGTCTTTGGTATGACTCAACCTGGGATTGAACCCTGGTCTCCTGGGCCATTGATGAACACTATGACTTTGGCCTTAAATAACCCACAAAGATTGATATGCCATTAAACAAAGAAACCAAACTAACATACAAGCAAATGCATACTCTCTCATTCAAGTATATACATGCAGAAAATATACATTTGCATATGTACACATACACAAAATATATATATATATATATACAAACATATGCCTGAACCCACACTCATACACGTGCAAGCACATACCAGAACACTGCGCAGAGATGCAAGTATATGCAAACACACACACGCATACGCTTCTCTCTTAATTCTACATTTTATTTATAGCAAAGTACTGCCAGTTCCACAGAGCTATTTTGATTAGATTACATTTTGCTCTACCCATTGCTTCCTTAGATCTCTTCACAGTGTATCAAAATAAAACATCAAAACTGACCAATCAAATACTTTCTTTTCTTTTGGTCTACAACTAAGTTTGTTTTGGATGACAGACAATCGTTTCTCTTTTCTTTTCTTTATTTCCCCTCTCTCCCTCTTTCTTTCTTTTTTATCCTTCATCTATATTACTTCTCCTTTTTTTAACTCATCTTCAATAGATCTTTGCTTTGGATATTTTCCATTTTACATAGAATTTCTTTCACCTTCTATTCCATCTTTTTTCATTGAAGAGGTGTGGTTGGCTTAATACGAAGATGAGTCAAATGTTTTGCAATATTTTGCTAATGTGAGGCAAAATTTGGCAATTCCAAATATTTTTGCCAAGGTCATGAAGGTCACAAACCACACTAGACTGTGAGATGCTAAGCTTGCCTGATACTCTCCAAGTGCTTCTTGTTAGATTTATGTATTTACCGACCTCTCTGCATAGGCAAGATGTGACATAAGGTCAATTTTGTAAGCAGACTTTTACAGGTTTGAATTTAGAGTTTTCCTTCTCTTACATCAGCCACCATGCAAAGGTTAAAGAGCCTACTATTTATTAACAGCAGGAGAGAGAGAATGTTGTATACATATATATACTACATACATACCGACGCAATGATAACAGACGCAGTAATAAACAACGCAAGAAGACTTCTTTACAAATATATTTACCTCTCACTTTATTGCAAGGGTTCGAAAGGGTTGTTCAAGGTTTGCATGTGAGAGGGTGCTGGAGACCGAACATAAACTTCATATCTTGACCTCCACTACTTATGACCGTCACGTTGTGTCTTTCTTGTTCTCTTAGATGCTCAACCAGAGGTCTTGGGGTCCACTGCTGGATGCTGGCTTTCTTTACTGCATCTTATCAGCATCTTCTCTGGACTCCAGTTCATCAGGGCTTCAAGCCCCATCGGCCTGGTGTGGCTTTCCTTACCACATCTGGTCTCTAACTCTCTGGAAGTCTGCTGGCAACTGCTTCTTGGACTCAAACTTAACTGAGTTAAATAATAATTCAACGCCCACACGATCACCCACTGGATCTTTGAAATCGAATGTTTAATCGTCATCAAGCGGAAATAACTGTCATGCAGTTCGCAGGTCACTCTCTTCCGGTGCATCACTGTAGTGGCACCGTGGGACCTTCACCTCGTCCCATATTATAAGCCTTAATCCGCCCACGCGATCTCTTTCGATTACTGGCCATTGAAATGTGTCACTTCCTTCCGGTGCATCACCTTGGAATAGTATTTTTGGGCCGGGTCGAAGGTCAAAATATAACAAGAATAGTTGGATTCATACATTTCCTAAGAGTATTGTTGTATAGTCACCATCATGACCAACTATACAAATATACATGTACAAACAACAACACAATGAAATGGCGCAATGACACAGTCTTTTAGAAAAATATACCTCTCACTTTATTTGAAAGGGTTGTGTGTGTGAGAGGGAGTTAGAGACCAAACAGAACTGCAATATATTGACCCCCTTATGGCCATCAACATCTCTTTCCCGCTCTCCGGGGCTGCTCAACCGGAGGCCTGGGGGTCCAGCTCTCTGCTGTATGCTGTTTTCTCTACCGCATCTTGTCACCAACGGGTCTGATCTCCAAACTAACTGACTTCCTATCTTCACCGAGTTATATAATAGGTCAAATCGCCCACTCAATATCTTTGGAATGGCATGTTTGATCGTCATCAAGCAGAAATAACTGTCATGCAGTTCACAGGTCACTCTCTTCCAGAGCATCAGTCTATGACTGTACCGCGGATTTTACCTGGTCCCATATTATCAGCCAAGCCCGCCTATGCGATTTCTTCCCAAAACTGCCATCGGAATGTGTCACTTCCTTCCGGTGCATCACTTTGGAATGGCATGTTTGGCCGGGCAAAGGTCAATATACAACAGTATCAGTGATATGTGAAAATGCAAATAGTCCAGTATTTGAACTCTGATCACTGTCTCCATTTCCTGCTTACCAGATTTACTTCTAAGGTCATCATCATCATCATGTCGTGCCACTAGCACGGATATCCCTGACCCTTTCTCGCCACTTTTCCCTATCGTTCATCGCCTCTGGCAGGTCTTCAGGGCTACATCCCGTATACTCACATAGCTGCTGAATGTATGTTCGTGCTGGTCATCCTGCTTTTGCCCGGCCATATGTGGGGATCCATAGGAATACATCACGTATGAGCTTGTCCCTGTTTCTCCAGCAGTGTCCTGCAAGTCTGGTTTGTCTAACTTGGATAGTTTTCGTGATGGGAGGCAAGTGGCTGTATAGTTGGTGTCTTGTGGGGTGTTGCCGCCAATATTGCTCGCAGCATTCTTGTGTAATTGCCGTCTACCTTCTTCTCCAGCTGTTTTGTTAGCGTCCATGTAGTGCATCAATATAGCAGTAAGCTTACCTGACTTTACCTCATCATCAACGTTCTTGAAACCTGAGGAAAATTTCTTGAACCACCTGGCAACTGTATTGAGATCAACTGTGCCTTCACCTTTCACACAACAAATGTTTTTGGCTGCTTCTATGGCATTAGGACTCAGTTCAAACTCACTAACTTCCTGAATTAGACTACATTGCATATTCATTCATGTAGTTTTCAAATCACACATGAAATGAAGCAATGTACAACATGTCAGCACACTAACTAACATGCCACTAACAATCATGGTGGGTATTTTCTATGACTTGAATTGCTTCAGTCATGTGATATACACACCACAAACTTGTACATCCTATTTACCAACCCCTCCGCTCGGGCAGGATATGACACAAGGTCAGTTTTTAAGCGGAGTTTAACAGGTTTGAATTCAGAGTTTTCCTTCTCCTAGACTAGTTGCCTCACCAAGGCTGAAGAATCTAGTCTGCCCTACTATTTACCCATAGCTTGAGGGAGAATAATTGGATTCATACCATTCCCAAGGGTATTAGTGCTATGTGAAATGCAGTCAGTCTTGTCCAGGATTTGAACAAACTTGTACATACTATCAAAATATTGCAAAACTTTTGACTCATCCTAGTAGTTGAAGGCACAGAGAATAGTGCTAGCAAACTGATTTCAAAATCCTGTCTGGACAGTTTGTATTCACTTGAAAACAATACCTTAAAGAAAGGCATGAATTCATTTCTTCCTATAGGGAAATCGCTGAACAGTTGGAAGGCCTGGCAATATATCTTTAGTGTTTGATTATAGATCAGGTCAGGGATTGCGTATAACTTGGAGAGGAGATGAGCATTGTCAAGTAACACCCATTGTTTTGAGTGATGCCATAAAGGGAAATTATTCTATACAGCATCCCCATAATCTACGAGGTTATGAAAAATTTCTAAATTTACTTCTTGAAAGAGATTTTTAGGAAGGATCACAGTATTGATAACAAAAATTGACAAAAGATCACTTTTTTTCAGAAGGGTGAGAGATTCATTCAACAAAGACTGATAAAAAAAAATATCCTCCTTCATGACTAAAATTAATTACAGATACTTCCTGCGAAATTAGGGTACTTTTTATGCTTACAAAGTGTAATTGAAAAGTATTGAGACTAAAGTTTTAATTTTTTTGATTTTGAAATTTAAAATTTAAATGAAGACATTTATCTGCTCAGCGGAGCAACATCCCTAATAAAATGAAGATGTTGAGATGAGCCAATGTCAATTTGAAAAAAACGATAAAGCTAGATTTTGAACAAAATCTATTTAGTAAAACACAGGATTGTACAAGTGCATCACCCTCCACAATCACCACACCTAGTTATTGGCAAAACACAGAATTGTGTAAGTGCAGCAGCCTCCATACTCACTGCACCTAATTTTTGGCAAAACACAGGATTGTACCAGAGTAGCAGCCTTCATACTCACTAAACTTAGTTTTTAGCAAAACACTGGATTGTGAAAGTGCACCACCCTCCATACTCAGAACACCTAGGTTTGGGCAAAACAAAGGATTATGCAAGAGCAGCAGCCTCTCTACTCACTAAACCTAGTTTTTAGAGAAACACTGGATTGTGCAAGTGAAGCAGCCACCATACTCACCAGACCTAGTTTTTGGCAAAACACAGGATTGTGCAAGTGTAACTTTCTCCATACTCACCAGACTTAGTTGAATGCAACATTTTCTCTTTTCTTAAACTGAAAACTAATCTCAAAGTTATAGCAAAATTAAAAGAAATATGAATGGTACTGCTTCATACAGTATGAAAAGAGAAGTTTCAGAGGTGCTTCAACAAACTCACTGGAATAAATTTGTTCAATGCTCTTTGGACTATTTTGAAGAAAATTAACTTTTCTTTCATTGTTAATTTCTCTCTTGGTAAATACAGCTTCAGTCTCAATACTTTTCGGACACACCTCATACATAGATGCCTGATGTTCTGTTATATTGTAATTTTTTTATGCTTTTTAATTACTTTTATTCCTCTTCAAAATTAATAATCATCTGTTTTTAATTGCATATCAGTTTCAGATTGAAAAATACTTTAACTATCCCATAATTGTTATTACATTTAGTGGAAAAAATTTATATGAAAATGTACGAACTAATATGGGACAAAAATGAAAATTGTAATAGTAATTGTTAAGCATTTTTAATGGAGGGATCATAAAGCAATGGAATGAAAATTCATTCAGCAGATATTTCATTAAACATTACTACTTTTGTCCCATAATGCTTGTTACATTTAGTGGATGGAATTTGTATGTAAAAGAACCAATTATTATGGGACAAAGGAATAAAAATTGTACATCTGTTTCATAATAGTTGGTACATTTACTGTATGAAATTTATATGTAAATATAACAAATATTATTGGACAGATGGAATAAAAATTCAATTGCTGTCCCATAATTCTTTGTACATTTAGCATATGAAATCTATATGATAACATACCAATTATTATGGTTTGGTTTCTTTGTTTAATGGTACAATAACCTTTCTGGGTTATTTAATGCCAAAGCTATCTTTGTAGAAGAACAATCGTGGTACTATTTAATCCCTAACTGCAGAGATAAGGGGTTCATATCTTTCCCAAGGGTATTAGTCTGAAAGTGAGCATAATAACGTGACTAGAGTTTGAACTCGTTTACTACAATGTCATAGTCCAGCATTTTAACCAATTCGCTCTGGGGTCTCCCTGCCAATTATCATGGAGTAAAAGGAATAATACTTATATCTCTGTCCCATAATATTTGGTACATTTACTTTATGAAATTTATCTATAAATGTACTAATTATAATGGGATAGAGGTAGTAATTGTTAAGAATTTTTAATGAAAGGATCACAGAGCAATGGAATGAAAATTCATTCAGCAGATATCTCATTAAACATTACAATCTCAGTCCCATAATAGTTGGTACATTTGCACATATATTCGATACCCTAAACGTGGGAACTATTGTGGGACAGAGCTAGAATCTTTTATTCCCTCTGTCCCATAATAGGTGGTACATTTAGTATTTGAAACTTATATAAAGATGTGGCAGCAATTTTGAGACATAGATTGAATTACATACAGATGCATCTATTTTATTTTTATTTTGGAATATTTTTGTTATGCCTATTCTCTCCTAAATAATCTATAAAGGAGGAATAGGATATTATTGTCATTATTATTATTATTATTATTATTATTATTATTATTACTTGAACAACAACAATGATGAAGAAAACTGCTGGAGTTCCAACATTAGTAATTACCTGTTTGTAATCTCATTTGGCTACAGAAATCACTAACAGGTTTACTCTGTTGGATGGTGGGGAAAATTAAGGAGTGGCAAATGCCACAAAAAAATACAAAAGAAAACTTACCCAAATCTAATGTTTACTGACCTGACTGATAGGATTAATATTTACAAATAATTTATGATAAAATGATGGTAGGAGTTACTTTTTTCATGTCCACAAGGCATGATCAAAAAGTATTGAGACTGAAGCTTTAAATCTTTTTCAAATGTTAAAATTTAGAAGCTAAATGAAGATGTGCACCCCTCAGCAACCTCCCTAATAAAGTAAAGATGTCTTGATGAGTTAGTACTCGTATGAAAAAAAAAAAAGAAAAAAATTAAAACTTTGAAGCCAATTTTTGAAAAATAATCTTTTTGGTGAAACACAGGATTGTGCAAGTGCAGCACTCTATGCTCTCCAGACTTAGCTTGGTAGGGAGACAAGAATTGTCTTCCTTAGATATGGGGTGGCGGTATATCCATGGGTAACAATCGGAGAATCCACTTCGGCCTCTTTCATCTACATATTTTGAATAGTTAAGACATGCTTTTTTTTATCTCTGTCAGTTGAACTGTAGGACACTATTAGGTGCTACCACTCCAGGCCATAGTGGGACTGGGAGCAATGGCAATGTAGGGGTACTTTGCATTTCCTAAAGCTTTAGCATTACTGGAGCCTCACCATCAGATTGTTTAGTGTCATATTTTGGACACTCATTGGGAGGGAGGGTACTCCTCTGGTGAGATGCAGTCAGTGTATTCTTCAGCCCCAGCTAACTGGACCAGATGAAAGAAGTGTGTGGAGTGAAAGGTGGACTATGTTGAAAAATAAACCTCATTTAATAAATTCCATGAAAAATAAACCTTATTCAATAAATTTCATGAAAAATAAACCTTATTCAATAAATTCCATGAGAGTATCTTGATTAGCCAGACTTTGTGTCTTCCTATTCTATCTTTGATCTATTCAAGTCTTTATTTGAGTTGTTTGATATTTGGATTGAATGAATTTTAGAAGGCACTGTATGTTTCCCTAATACTTTCAGTCCTAACAAGTGCGATGGGCAATAGAGATGGATGGCAAGAGAGAGTCAAAGGAATCCCTGCTGTTGTAATGTCTTGATGATTGATGAGGAACCAAAAATATTAATCTGTAGTTGTCTAAAAATAAATACACTCCTACACAAAATTGTATACAGTAAATAGATTTTCAAAACAAACTTGATTTTTCTTTTATTACAAAGTTTCCATACTTCTGTATTCAGTATTATATATGTAATGTATATCTATGCATATATATATATGTATATCTATATATATAAGTGTTTACGTGTATATATATATCTAGATAGATGTGTGTGTATGTGTATATATATAGATATATGTGTGTTTTGTATATATATATATATGTGTGTGTATATGAATAAATTAGACCTTGCAATAATGTATATATGGACCTTGCCCTAATGGCAGTGAAGGCATACTCAACATTCCTCAAAGCTCTAGGACTGAACCCTCATCATCAGATGGTTTAGTGACATATCCAGAGCATTTAATAGGGATGTCTTACATCTTTGCAGGGATACAGACAGTGTATTCTACAGCCCCAGTTGACTACCATCCAACCGGTGATTAGAATGTTGTTTAGGAATGAATTGAAAAAGGGAAGATTGCTCATTGTAAAAGGTTTCATCACTGGCATTAGTGGGACTTTAGCAAGATATGATTGTTGTGCTGGGCTTGCCATTAAGTGAAGTACTCATCATTCTCAGATGAATTCTCTCTGTGCTGTTTCATGATTTTAAGGCATGAGGACTGAGAAGCATTCCCATGCTTCCTATGACAGCTTTGACAGAGTTTTTCCATGCAAATGCCTTGACAAATGTCCATGCATTACCTAATACCATGGTATTATATTTTTAGTTTGCTATGGTAGTATCTCTGTTTCTGTACACATATGAAAAGTTAATTTTCTTCTAATTGAAAGATACAAGGATTTTATTATTTCTAGTGGAACATTATACAATCAAAATAGATACTGTTTGGTATTATTTATTACTAAACTCTACAGCATTTAAATTCTGTACCCCCCAAAAAAAATTTTATGAATATATATAAGTGTGTACTTATTTTTGAACTGCTATATATTTGTGTTTTTGATTAGAGTTTCAATGCTGTAAAGTTTGGTAATGAATAATATCTAATAATTTCCATTTTGATTGTATTACATATCACTCAAACAAGACGTGGACTCTTACACATGGACACACCAGTGTTGGCCACTAGCAAAGACTTATGTACATCAGCTCTGTGTGGACACTAGATGCAGTCTAAAGGAATTGCCAGGAGTGATGAATGATAGGGATGGATAGTGCAAGAGAGAGTCAGGGAACCTCATGCTATTGATGATGATGATGATGATGATGATAAAATCCCAGTGTCTTTCATTTTGAAGAAAATTACCATGATTGATGCCTAAAATGATACACTTTTTTTCTAGAAGATGTCAAAAAAAATCACCCTGCTACTTAATAATGTCAAAGGTCAGCTTTGGATTACTGGCTAGTGGAGTTCTAGTGCTGCAGTAGCCCTTAAATTACAACCAACAACTCTACAAATGAATACAAATTACTACAAATATCTCTCCAAATATAAACAAGGTGACAATCACGTGTACATGAACAATGATAACTCTTTGCTGAGGTAAAGGTTTGGTTGGTTTGTTTGGTTTTATGGCATATCAACCTTTGTAGGTTATTTAACGCCAAATCCATTTTTATGTAAATAATCAGTTCTATTGAAAACAGTTCAGTTTAGCATAAGTACACAGTTTAATTGTCAAAAACATTTCCATTTCAAACTATTTAAGCAGTTATATGTAATAATTCAGTTAAGTGTAAATACAGTTTAATTGTCGAAAAACAGTTCTATTTGAAATAATTCAGTTAAGCATAAGCACGCAGTTTAAGTGTAAGTACGGTTCAATTGTTAAAAACATTTCTATTTCAAGCTATTCAGTTTACTCAATTCATTTTAGCATAAGTATGCTGTTAGTTCTATTCAACCCATAGCTAGGGCCCTATCAGGTGCTACCACTCCGGGCCAGAGTGAACCTGGGAGCAATGGCAATGAAGGGGTACTCTGCATTCCCCAAAGCTCCAGCACTGCTGTAACCTCACCATCAGATTGTTTAGTGTAATATCCAGGACACTCGTTGTGGGGGGGGTCTTACCCCTCTGCAGAGGTGCAGTCAGTGTATTCTACAGCCCCAGCTGACTGGGCAAGCTAAGGTAAAGCACTAGTACTTACCAATACTTCATATAAAATAACACCAGTCAGAAAGTTTACATTTTTAGCCTTTTGAAACAACTACTTCTGGTAGGTTCTAGCAAAAAGTAAGTTCTTTAAATGCAAAATATTAGGAATCTGAATAAATTTAAAACTTTAAAAATGACTTGATAGAGAGTGAGGACTACAAATGTCAGGCCAAAACCTTTCACCTGACATTCATAGTTTAAACCCATTTATTTATTTTTTAAATGCCTGCTCATATTGAGGTTCATCTTAAAAGCTGTCAAATACAGTATCGTTTTTATTAAAGAATTGTTCAGTTTCTATCTATATATGGATGATAGTGTAATGAGAATTTTACTAATACACATGAACACACTAAACTCAAGTTTGGCCAACAAACCATTGTGGGTTTACTACTTACAGGGTTCCCATTACGACTGGCCTCATACTAAGTTGAGCTTATTAAATCAAACCTACATGTAGTTTAATAATTGTCTCCCTGCAAAACAGCAAGTCCAGTTGGCTTGAACTGTAGAATAATGCCAACTGCATCTCTACAAAGGGGTAAGACCCCCGCCAACTAGTATCCACTAAAACATCTAATGATGAGGTGCCAATCCTGAAGCTTTGGGTAATGTGGAGTACACTTTCATTACCATTACTCACAGGTCCACTGTAGTGCCTGTTAGGGTCCCCTTTATGGGTCCAATAGAACTGTTTAATCATTTACTATGCTTGAAATCATTGAACCGTGTGCAAACAGATGATTAATGCTAAATTAGTAGTCTTAAATTGCAATGCTTGAAATTATTTAACTGTGTCCAAATAAAACTATTAGTGTTAAATAGCAATACTTGAAACCATTTAACTGTTTGCAAACAAATGAACTCTGGCTCATTTAAAAATAAAATTATCAACAATTTGTTTACAAATCATATTTATATGTAAAGAACAGTTGGCATTAAATAATCCACAAGGGCTGATATGCCATAAAACACAGCCAACCAGCCAATCAAAAACAGCTATTTAAAGAATTTTTAGTCATACTTTTTATGAGACAAAGCTGAGAACATTGACTTTGTTAACTTTAGGTTTTTCATTTTTTCATCACCTTTTTTCATAATGTATAGTCATTTCTAAACAATTGTTCAATGAAAAATTCTTTCATTTCATCAGCAATGTTTTTTTTTTGGTGGGGAGGAGGTCTTTTAATTCTTTTTTTAATTCTCTTTTTTTTTTCTTTTTAATTTGATTTCTTGCAGTTTTTACTTGACTACTTCTTCATGCATCTCAACAAATTAGTTGCAGTATTTTTCAAGCAAAGAACATTGCAGTGTTCGAAATATAGAATTGCATAAATATATAACTTCATTTTATGTCTAAATGGAAATCTTTTGTTTGGTCTTTTATTTTATCTTATTTTATTCCTAGCTTGTTAAAAATTGTATTACTTTACTTTTTCTTTTATTTTCAAACCTTTGTTATTCAGAACAAAAAAATATGGCTTTCCGATAGATATATTTTTCTCCAAGTCTTACTGATGCAATGTTCAATAACCATTATATCACCCACTCGGCTGGGGCTGTTGAATGCACCAACTGCATCACTGCAGACGAGTAAAAACTCCCCTGAATGAGTGTCCTGTGTATGACACAACCATGATGAGGCTCCAGTCCTGCAAGTATGAGCAATGTGAAGAACAACTTCATTGTAATTACACCTGGGTCCACTCTGACTCACAGTGGTAGTGTTAGGGTCCCATGTATGGGTCAAAAAGAACTATTTAATCATTCACTATACTTTAAACTATTTAACTGTGTGCAAACAACAAATGATTGAAGTGAATTACGATTATTACATCACAGTACTTGAAACAATTGAACTTTGTGCAAACAAATGAGCTCTAACTCAATTAAAAATAGGGGGGTGTCCTCGTGGTGTAATGGTTAAAGCCATGGAATCGTAGTACGCGAGTTCGTACTCCAGTCGTGCTATTACGTTCACTTTCGGGCAAATACCCTTGGGAAAGGTATGAACCCCCTTATCCTCCCAGCTATGGGTTAAATAGTACCACAGCTGTTCTTCTAGGAGAATGGCTTTGGCATTAAATAACCTAAAAAGAGTTGATATACCATTAAATAAAGAAACCATCATTTAAAAATATAGTTACATACAAACTGTTCTCTGAAAAATCATATATATATATATATATATATATATATAAATAGGATTTGGCATTGAATTACCATTAAGAGTTGATATGCCATTAAACCAAATGACCTAACTTAATCTAATAATCATTATATTCAACAATTTAAGTGGTTTTCATTGACAATGCTTTTCTGGTGCCTGTTCCCTAGATTTTTTATATGTCATATATATTTCATAAGTTTATTTTTATAGCATGCTAACTGGTCTAGGATTATGTTATACCTAAAAGTTAGGGAATTATGTTCTTTGTATGTTCATGTTTATATTTATTTAGTTGTTTCTTAAATTTTTTTTGTATACAGTTATATGGTATCATGTACTTGTATTTCTATCTGATAGAAATAATTTGTTATATGATTCAAATATTCATATCCAATACAAATACTTTGCACACAGTTGTATGCTTTAAAGTGTTCCTGTCTAATACTAATGATTTATACTCAATTATATGGTGTCAAGTAATTATTTCTATGTTGTAATTAGAAAACTCACCATGGCTAACATGATGTACTACAACATCATAGTGAGTGAGTGAGTTAAAATTCCAGTTACACTAGAATGTTCACTTTCAGATTAATACCTTTGGGAAAGGTATCAACCACCTTATCCCACCTGCCGTGGGTTAAATAGGGCCACTACTGTTCTTTTACAAGGATGGCTTTGGCATTAAATGAAGGTTGATGTACCATTAAACAAAAAAAAACAAACTAAACCTTGCCCAGTTGGCTGGGGCTGTAGAATAGACTGACTACTTCTCTGCAGATGTAAAAAAAAAAACCCACGCAACAAGTGTCCTGTATACGACTCTAAACAATCTGATGGTAAAGTTCCAGTAATGCTGGAGCTTTGGGGAATGCGGAGTACCCCTTCATTGCCATCACTCCCAAGTCCACTGTGGTCCAGAATGGTAGCACCTGATAGGGCCCTATCTATGGGTTAAGTAGAACTAAACTGTGTACTTATGCTAAACTGAATTACTTGAAATAGAACTGTTTTTGACATTTAAACTACGTACTTATGCTAAACTGAATTGTTTGAAATAGAACTGGTTATATGTATAAAATGGATTTGGCATTGAATAACCTACAATGGTTGATATGCCATAAAACCAAAACAAACCAACCAAACCAAACGTATATAATGATAATTATTTGTTTGCACACAGTTATATGTTTTGGGTAAAGTACACATAGCCTAATGACTAGGGCGCCTCAGGTAGCGTAATGGTTAGCAAGCTAGACTAGCAAACCTACACGGGTGAGTTTGAGTCTCATTGGGTGCCCCATTCATATGGCCTTGTGCCACATCTAAGCAAAAAGCTTAGTAAATTACCACATAGCCTAATGACTAATGTGCTGGACTGTGACATTGTAGTTAATGAGTTCAAATTCCATTTATTCTATTACATTCACTTTTGTACTAATATCTTTGAAAAAGGTATAAATCTCCTTATCCCCCTCATCTGTGGGTTAAATACTACCACTAGTTTCTTTCTTCAAGGAGGGCTTTGGCATTAAATAAACCACAAAATGCTCTTAAACAAAGAAAAAAGTTATATGGTTCAATATTAATAATGATAATTTGTAAACAATTCTGGCTTCAAGCAACTACTGTTAATACAAATAATTTACAGTTACATAGTACCAAGTATTCCTATCTAAAACTAATAATTTTCAAACATTGCTATTTGACTCATAGATGGGATCCTAAGAGGTACTTCCTCTCTGGATCGGAGTGGAACTGAGAGTAATGGCAATAAACAGGTACTACACACTCCCAAGATTTCCAAAACTGGGGCCTCACCATTTGATGCAATTTAGTGCTGTACCCAGGACACCTGTTTTTGCAGGGTTTTTTCCCCTTTGCAAGGTATAGTCAGCATATTCTAAATCCTGTCAACAGAGTAGATGCTTACTATAGTTTATACCATACATGCTATATATATATGTATATTTCACTGCAAGTTTATACTTACATGGCACATTCACCTCATTATAATCATTATATTTAACTGCATAAATGGTTTTCTTTGGCTGTGGAATGTGAAGGCATGAACATTTTCTGGTGCCTGTTCTTTAAATTTTTCATATGTTACATATATTTCATAAGTTTATATTGTTACATAATAGATTTGTGAGATCTATTTTTGACTGGTAGTGTAGCATCTAAATTAAGTTTTGAGTGGAAAAATACAACTGTGTCAACCAGTATGATTGATGACCATTGAACTCAAGGTCAATCTGAGAGCATGGCTCTCATTGAATGATTTCAGTCAGGTGACCGAAATGCTTCTAGAGTTAGAATAAGTTAATCAGTTAATGAAAAACTCTCAACACAGAAGGTTGAACACTCCCTCTTGCTCTCATTGATTCCTTGTTTAGGCCAAGTGGGTACTGATTGAAAAGTTGCCAATAAATAAAAGTAAAATGTGTACATAAAGTTGTGGTCACATTGTTATTCCTTATTCTCAAATAAGGATGACAATATGAAGGAGACATCCAAGTGACCTAGGTGACAAGATGAGACGACCTGAGAAGAGACAAACTGAAGTGAAGAATAAACTGAAATGAGGTGAGGAGATGGAACCTGACCAATCATTATGTAAGGCTTAAAATCATATTAACAGAACAGTAGATTTGGTTGGTTGGATTTAATGGCATATCAACCTCTATAGGTTATTTAATGCCAGAGCCTTTTTACACATATATATTATATATATGATTTGTAAACACATATTTTTAGGTTGGTTGGGTTTTATGGCATATTAAACTCTTAAGGGTCATTGAATGTCAAATTCTGATATGTATATATATATATGAATATCAATTGTAAATAAATAGTCCGGAATTAGTATTTTAAAATAGATCAAAGCTTTTTGTTTGTACACACTTGATGGTCGAAAGTGTTGGTCAGAACAGTAAAGGGCCATATAACAATATACTATACTTTTACAAGCACATATACTATAATCTATACCATATATATTAAAATATGCTGACTGTATCACCTGCAGAGGTTTAAGAACCTCTTGCCACCAAAAAAAGGAGTGTCCTGTACATGCCACTAAAATTCATCTGATAGTGAAGCTCCAGTTCTGGAGTTCTATGGAGCTTGGAGTACCTGTTTATTACCATTACTCCAATGTCCACTTTGACTCAGAGTGGTAGTATCTGTTAGGGTCCCATCTATAGGTTTTTTTTAATTATTTGTATTCAATTGGACCATGTACAAAAAAACTCATGAGAAACAACTACACAAAAATGAAAATTAGAATGAACAATGAATGTGATTCCCTAACTTCTTAGCATAAAATAGCACCTGATAGGTTGATATGCCATTAAAATTAATCAATCATATATATTTCACTGCGGTTTTATACTTACCTGACCCATTCACATCTAAAGGAATAACAACTAGGTTTATTCCTCAAAAAGGGAATGCCAATGAAACCAATTTTTGGCATCCTCAGGAAGTTTGCTTCCTGCAGGTGTGGAGAGGGGGGTATGTATATACCCAACCACTTCTGCCACTGGCAGGATGTGGCACAGTCTATTTTTAAGCAGAGTAAAACTGGATTGAATTCAATTTTTTTTCTCTTGGACTTGTTGCCTAACCAAGGTAAAGAACCTAATCAACTCTACTATTTTCCCAGAGCTGGGAGAGGGACAAATAGATTCATGCCTCTTCTAAAAAATAGGGAACTGTACAAGAATGTTGTGTGCTGAACAAATCCTCAAAGCAGCACCCAACAAAACAGCTACTGTATGACCACTTACTTCCCATCACACAGACTCTCCTCGTTAGACACCCAGGACACTGCCAGAGAAGTAAAGACAAACTCACTGGCAACATTCTCCTATGGACTCCTACACATAGACACGCCAGTATTGGTTGACCAGCAGATAATTAGATCTATCAGCTTTGTGTGAACACTGGATTCTGTCTGGAGGATTTGTTAAGAGTGATAAACATTAGGGCTGGATGGTTAGAGAGTCAAGGGACTCCATACTATAAGCATGACTTGATGATGATGATGATGATGATGATGATGATGATGATGATGATGATGAAAAATATCCTTGTATCTTTTATTCTGAAGAAAATTACCATTATTGATGACTTTTAAGATGCACTTTTTTTAAAAAAAATGTCAAACAAAATCACCCTATTACTTATAAGGTCAAGGGTCAGTTTTGTATTATTGGCTTGTGAAGTTCTAGAGCTTGCAGTAACCCTCAAATCAAATCATAAGCATTGATGATGACTACTATGTTATTATACTAACAACTTCAAACTGATAAATATAATAATGCTAATTCATCATCATTTAAAAAAATATTTTTAAACGATGAGACAAGAAAGGGGAAAAAATCTGTTCCAAGATTATCACACATAGCAGAATGTGTAATATCATCCGAACAATGTAAATATAGAATCTCCGTCACTTATTATGGCTAAGCAGCCAGAAGAAAGCCACTTTTGAAAATAGTCAGCTAAAAGACAGAAATTTCAAGTAGCCCTGAAATAGGAGTCTAGTATTTTCATAAAATATTTTCAATAAAAACTACTAAGTCAAAGGCTTTTTCAGTATTTAATTTTGAATTTGTGTAAGATCTTCATTTCAACTGAATTTTCTTTGTCTTTTTTTGTGATTAAATATTTTCTTTACCTATTTCTTCTATTGGCAAAAGTACAGAAATTTCACAAACTAAGGAATAACAAAACAAGGAAAACTATTTTTTTTTTGCTTTTATGTTTGCAACCCACATACCATTATATTGTTGGTGGTTGGAGCAAGGGGCGGTGTGCAAGGTGGGTGAAAAATGATCTAAAATAGAGAAGAGTGTACTGATTTTCAACAGAGGGTTTTAAGATTGACTGTGATGGAACTATTATATGTACCATCTGTAACTAAGAAAAGAATCTGCTCTTTCAGATGATTGCAAAAGATATTTTACTATGAGTAATGTCAGATGCTGTTCATCGTGAAACGTAGGTATATATCAGCGTGTGTGGCATAGTGATTAACTTTCAAGGAAATGGGCTTGGTGAGCCAAGTTCAAATCCTAGACTATGCTGTTTGCATTTCACTTTACAATAATGCCCTTATGAAAGCTATGTCTCCATCTCTTCTCTCTCTGGCTATGGATAAAATGACTGGGTAGACGAGGTTCACTCTCTTTCATAGGGCAACCTGGAGGAAAGAAAAACTCTAAATTCAAAAGTATTGGGGGGGCATTCTTGGAGGTATCTATGCATTGTTTATCTAATTTATTTTTAGGAGGTGCCCGTGGTGTAATGGTTATCGTCACAGGATATGGACACGGTGATACGAGTTCAATTCCTGGACAAGACTGATTACATTTCACATAGCACTAATACCCTTGGGAAAGGTATGAATCCAATTATTCTCCCTCCAGCTATGGATAAATGCCTGTACAAAAAAAGTCTGGAAACTTATTGAATGCATCACATACTAATATCTTTAGTTTAGAATGAAATTTACTTTTTTTCTTTTAAATTGTTAGTGGTTGTATTTTTAGGAAATGTTGTGTACATACAAATTCCTATATTTTATCATACAATGTGAAACACTGTTCTCATCAGATGCCAACCTGTGGGGATCCCACAGTTTTGGTGCATAAGGCGGTACTTTCTTTTAAATTGCTAAGGGTTGTATTTATTTTTAGTAGATATTGTACGTATATCTATAACTGCTTATGATTATTTAAAAATGAGATATGCATGTATATGTATGTGTGTGTGTGTGTATGCATGTTTAGATATATTGACTTATATATGTTTCCTGTTTGTTGTATGTATGAATCAACGAAGTGGGTTACATTTATGTATACAATCATATGTATTTACATACTGCACTATATATATATATATATATATATATATATATATAAATATATAGACACACACACATATTTGACTACTCACTAAATTTTAGAAACTATTGTGTGTCAGCATGTGCATTGATATATATGTGTGTGTATGTGCATATATATAATTATGTATATATATATATATATATATATATATATATATATATATATATATATTCCACATAAGATTCCTATATATAGAAGTAAAAAGTAGTAAGCTCAGTTGATAAAAATATTTTTTATTTTGTTTATTTTGGCAAAAATATATTTTTATATATTTACATTCTGTTCAGTAAACAAATAGAAACACAATATATGTACAATATATTAAAAAGTGCCCTGCATATTTTCAAATATATACATATATATATATATATATATATATATATATATATAACCCAACCACTCTGCAACTAACAGGATGTGACACAAGGAAAATTTTGTATCAGAGTAAAGCTGGTTTTCCTTCTCCTACCTGAAGAAGCTGGTCGATCCAACTATTTTCCAATCGCTGGGGAAGTAGAGTTGGATTAATGCTTTTCCTTAAGGGCATAAGTGCAAAGTGAAAGGAAAACAACTTCATCCAGGATTTGAACTCAGATCACCGATTTCATCATCTTATGAGAATAACCATTACACTCTCTCTCTCTCTCTCTCTCTCTATATATATATATATATATATATATAAAAACATATGTAATACACTTCATTGTAAGTATTAAAAGCAATATACATATATTTCTCTATCCTTTTTCTCACCTTAATATATACATGTGGTCAAGTGATATATTTATATTCCTTATATTTATTACCATTGAAATGTGTTTATTTATAATTTCACTGGGAGCTCTAAGTCTTTTTTTTTTTTTTACTGTAGTTGCTTTCAATATATATATATACACACACACACACATACACAAATGCTTTTGATAAGAGTGTCAAACATCTGACTCACAGCCATGTTTAGTCCAATTCACACCACAATTTGGATAATTTTTCTCTCTGTTTTCAGCTAAGTACTCTTATAAGGACCCTGTCTCTGTGTGTTTGTGTGTATGTATATATATATATATATATATACACACACCTTGTTGATGGGTTTCCCCCACTACACTCACACTTTGCTAACACCTCACATTCTTTTCTTTATTTATTACTAATAAAGTTGTTATGATGTATATTGAGCCCTTATAGTCTATAATAGCAATAAGATTTTTATCCATCCCACAAGATTTATTTTATACTTCCACCTAGCTCACAAAGCCAAACAATTTTGACACTCCTGGCTTGTAATATTTATTTGTCAATAATGTACATATAATGCACATTTTTTTTTTTTTGTACACATATTTATCTATTTTTGTTTTCTCTTCACCTCTCTATATATACATAATTATTACTTCAAGTAACATCTTTCCAATACACATATATATCCAAATGTATACATATATACTTACTGCTTATGATAACAATTTTACAGATGATATAGATGATTGTTGTTTCTCTTGTCTGTTAGTACAAAGTGTTCATTTACACCACAGAGAGAACGTCTAACCTACTAATCACTGTCTTTTCACCTTAATCAATGTGAAACAATATTTTGTTTCTTTTGGAAAGTTTTTCTAAGAATCAGAAAATTCAAACAAACAAAAAAAAAAAAAAAGAAAAGAAAGAAAACAGATAATGGCAAATAATGCATGCAAGACAATGAATAGAAAATTTCATATTTTACTTTATGCCTCTCTTCTGGTTTGCTTGTTTTTCTCTCTTTCATGCTTTACACCAAAAAAAATATCTATAATTTGATGCTTCTAATCAGGTCTCTTTTCTGGAAATCTCCACCTTTTCCTCCCCGCTTTTCATTTTTAAAAAAATAATCATCATTCACTTCTGGTTCTTTCTCAGCAGCCATTAAATGTACTTCCTCCCTCCTAACGTTTTTTTTTTAATTTTTTTTTTTATTCCATTCTTTAATTCCCCTCTTTCTATTTTTACATAGTTTTCTCTTTCCATGGTAGTATGGCAAAAGGCCAAACATAGAAGAGGGAGAGGTGAGACAATTTCGAAGAATTGTGCAGATTACGGAAGTAATTCTTTATACTACTATCAATGTTAGTACAAGATTTAAACTTCCAATTTTCAGACTCCTTCAGGTAGACAAAGATACAGTCTATAATTTTGAGAAGAGTCATTAACATTTAAAGAGTTGTCCAGATTACTGAAATCATTTGTAATAAGTGATTTGGATTATGAAGAAATCAGACTGAAAAACATAACCAACTTGTTAATTGCCCAGTCGACTGGGGCTGTAGAATACACTGACTACACCTCTGCAGAGGAGTAAGACCCCACCCAACAAGTGTCCTGGATATAACACTAAACAATCTGATAGTGGGGTTCCAGTAATACTGGAGCTTGGGGGAATGTGGAGTACCCCTTCACTTCCATCACTCCCAGGTCCACTCTGGTCCGGAATGGTAGCACCAGATAGGGCCCTATCAATGGGTTAAATAGAATTAACTGCATCGTTATGCTAAACTGAATTGTTTGAATTAGAACTGTTTAACTAAACTGAATCGCTTGAAATAGAAATGTTTTTGACAATTGAACCGTACTTACATTTAAATCTGAATGCTTATGCTAAACTGAATTGTTTGAAATGAAACTGTTTTTGACATTTAACTGTGTGCAAATAAAACCTGTACTTATACTAAACTGAATTATCTGAATTAGAACTGCTTGACTAAACTGAATAGCTTGAAATAGAAATTTTTTCACTATTAAACTGTACTTACATTTAAACTGCATACTTATGCTAAACTGAATTGTTTGAAATAGAACTATTTTCATAAAAATGGATTTGGCATTAAATAACCTACAAAGGTTGATATGCCATAAAACCCAACCAACCAACTTGTTAACATGAACACCTTGTTCTTTTTAAGTTTACAGCTTTATCAGATACTCTGAAATTATTTTTGAAATAATAATAGAATTTGTTAATGTAAATTGTCAGGGAAACAAATGCTCAGATGTTGGTTGCTTATCTAAAGATTTTTGTTGAAATATAATTATCATCATCATCATCATGTTGTGCTTCTTGCATGGATTTCCCTAACTCTCTCTTGCTATCTGTCTCTACATCCATTGCTTCCAGCAGGTCTTCCAAGCTATATCCTGTGTCTGTACAGAGCTGTTGTAGATAACTTCTGGCTGGTTATCCTACACTTGCGCATCCATGTGAAGGAGTCCATAGGAGAACATTGCTTATGAGTTTGTCCTTGCTCCTCCAGAAGTGTCCTGCATGTCTTGTTCATCTAATTTGGATGGTTTTCCAGATGGATCGTAGGTGGCTGTACAGCTGTTTTTTTGTGGGATGTTGTTTCCAGGATTTGTTTAATATGGCTCGTAGCATTTTTGTGCAATTGCTGTCAAGCTTTTTCTCTATACACTTAGTCATTGTCCATGTGGTACATCTATATAGTATTATGGACATGACCGCTTTTTGGAAAAAATTGCATTTTATTTTATCGGATAGGTCTAACTTCCATATGACCAATAGCCTATCAATTACTGTCCATGCCTCTGCTAGTCACATATTGATGTCATTTTCAGTAGATGAGATACTGCTTCAGAGGGAGGTGAACTTGTCCATTAGTTTCAGAGGGCCACCATTTAGTGTTGGGATTTATTGATAATACTATCCAATAAAACAGATTCTTGGCATTTTCATTTAGATCTGTTTTATACTTTTTTTAATTACTGTAAATTGCAGCCTACAAGTTGACCTCAATATTTTTACAGTCAAGTCGGCTGGGGCTCTAGAATACACCGACTGCATCTCTGCAGATGGATAAGACCCCAATGCTTGATGAGTGTCCTGAATATGACATTAAATAATCTGACAGCAAGGCTCCAGTAATGCCGGATCTTTTGGAAATGCAGAGTACCTTTTCATTGCCATTGCTCCCCGGTCCACTCTGATCCAGAGTGGTAGCACCTGACAGGGTCCTCTCCATGGATCAAATAGAACTGTTTGATATTTAAACTGAGTGCAAACTAATGGCTTATGTTAAATTGTTAGAAATAGAACTGTTTGCTAATTTGACTGTGTATAAACAAATGACTGATGTATGGTTGAATTGTCAGTTATACATAAAATACTTAAAACCATTTAACTTTGTTGACTCATGCTAAATTGAATGGTTAGAAATAGAACTGTTTGATCATTTAACTGTGTGTATTGACAAAATGTGTTTATGAATTATATGTTTAACATCTATGTAAAAACAAGATTTGGCATTAAATAACCAACAAACGGTTGATATGGCATCATGGTAAATTTCTTCTCTGTATTCATTTTCCTTATAGTCAGGTGTTATGATTTTATTTGAAGATCAGAACCTATTGAATTTCCACAGTTTAATTAGAAATAACCACTAAAGATTAAAAATCAATATGACATTTTTAATGCTTTATTTGAGAATTCCATACATGACACTTTGGTCTTGTTTTTATCCTACATCATAAAAATTACCAAAACATTTTTTTTTCCACAAATAATTTTGCTTTTTTTCCCTTCCGAACTTCCTCTACTCAGAAAAGTTTTGGTCACCCTATCAGTAGGGCTTAGAATATGTCCAAAAAAAATGGGTGGGGTGGTTCCCTAGGTATGACATGAAACTGCATCTGATAGTGAAGCTCAAGTTCTGGAAATTTGGGGAGTGTGAAGTAACCCTTCATTGCCATTACTCTCAGGTCCACTGTGACCAGTAGTAGTAGTACATGTTAGGTTCCAACTAGATCTGTTAAAAAAATCATATCTAATAGGAATACTTGATACCATATAACTGTGAGCAAAAATAAAAAATTAATTATTAAATAGAAATAATTACTTGAAACTGTATAATTATTAATATTAGATAAGAATATTTGAAACCATACATCTGTGTGCAAAAAAAAACTCTTTAAAAACTATTCAGAAATAAACATGATTCCCTAACTTCTAGGCTTAAAATAACCTGAGTCAGGTTGACATGCCGTTAAAATCAACCCTCTGTATTTATATTAATTGTTTGCAAAAAAAACATTAATCAAACTATTTTCAATAAGATAATACCTGACTTTTTGTCTGTCCTGTACATCATAAGTAAGCACATCTCCATGGTGTAATGGTTAGCATTACTATTATGGATTATATCCTCACTAGGGACCTCATTTTCATGAATTTGTGCCAGACTAAGCTATGTTTTGTACTTATAGTTGGCAACCTACCACAGACAGATAGTCCATTTATCCTAAGTGCCTTAATTTTCTAGCCTTATGCCAGCCTGATTTAAGATTCATATTTAGGATACTTAGCAGTGGAGTACTTGTTGGCAGGCTTGTCTCACTGCTTGTATTAGCAGCAAGTGAAACAAGGTCAAGTTTTTTAAAGTGGAGTTAAGCTGGTTTGAATAGAGAGTTTTTCTTCTCCTAGACTGATTGTCTTACCACCGCTAAAGAGTCCTGTCAGCACTACACTTTACCCATAGTTGAGGAGAGAAGAGATGGTTTCATGCATTTCACAAGGGCATTAACACAAAGTGAAATGCAAATAGCATCATCCAGGATTTGAACTCGGGTTGTCAGTCTTGTGATGACAACCGCTACACTATGTTCACCTTTATTAAGATCTTTATTACTATTTGATTATTACTGGGTTTTGTCCTTGTACTCCACCAACCTAAGATTAATCTGTATCATAAGTAAGTGCTATAAAGTAATAATAAACAAGCTAATCTATCAAACCATTATTATTGTTGTTAGCTAGATCTTCACTCTGTGCTCCACTTTTGTGGCCTTGTGTCAAACTAAGCCAAGCTTAAGAAATAAACAGTACATAATTTTGTTTCTTGTAAAGCTGCTTTTTTCTCTCTTTCTGCTACAACCTGCCTTTTTGTCAGCAGTAAGTGACAGATGCACAGAAAGTGACAGACACACATAGAAGATTAAAGATTTAACCGACAAGTTGAAGTTAAAAGTCTGACTATTTGGTGATTGACAAACAAACAAACGGCACTGGATAAACCTGAGTTCAGCTGGTACACAAATAAATAAACTTCATTTTATGTATATAAGATGAATCAATGCTCAATTTTTTAACACTCTCTCTCTCTCTCATGTTGTAGCATATCTTTTATCACAGATTTTCATCTTTTTTTTATTATATTACTCTTTCTTTCTGTCTTCCTTGTTCTGTTTTAGATTTTCCTTACAGTTGCTTTTCTCTTCAGATTCTTTCATACTTGGGTAGGGGTTAATAAGCTAGTCTCACAGACCATTACTGCTCGGGTGAGTTTGAATTCCACATGGGCATTTTATGCTTGTGGCCTTGTGCCAAACTTATCTAATTTTCGTTTTTAGAACACCCTGTTGATGAGGCTCAGAATACACTGTATCCCTTGCAGAGAAGTAAGGAACCTTCTCCCCAAAAAAGGGTGTCTTGGGCATGATACTAAACTGAATCTGATAGCAAGGCTTCGGCTCTATAGATCTGGGCAGTGTGGAATACCCCTTCATTGCTATTACTCTCAGGTCCACTCTTGGCCCAGTCAGCTGGGGCTGCAGAATACACTGACTGCATCTCTGCTGAGGGGTAAGACTCCCCCAATGAGTGTTCTGGATATGACACTAAACAATCTAATGGTGAGGCTTCTGTAATGCTGGAGCTTTGGGGAATGCAGAGTACCCTTTCATTGCCATCACTCCCAGGTCCACTCTAGCCCATAGTGGCATGGTAGCACCTGATAGGATCCTATCTATGGATCAAATAGAACTAAACTGTGTACTTGTGTTAAACTGAATTGTTTGAAATAGAACTGTTTTGACACTTAAACTGCTTACTTATACTAAACTGAATTGTTTGAAATAGAACTGTTTATATGTATAAAAATGGATATGGCATTTAATAATCTTGAAGGGTTCATATGCTATAAAACCAGACAAACCAAACCAAACCAAACCAGGTCCACTCTGACATGAATTGTTCCATCTATGGGTCAAATAGATCTATCAGCACATTATTTGTTTTTGGTAGAAGTGTGTGCAAAGAAACCTCTTAAGAAATGACTACACAAAAAAAGTGAATATGAACATACTATGGATGCAACTCCTTAACCTTCTTGCATAAAATAAACTTTGGTGTTTTGACATGCCATTAAAATCAATCAATCATATATAAATCACTTTGCTATAGAATTGTGGTTATCAAACTATTCTCACAGACCATTACTACTAGAATAAGTTTGATTTTCACATGAGTGCCTCACTCTTGTGGCCTTGTGTCAAACTAAGCTAACCTTCCTATTTAGAATACACTTCTATGGAGTAGTAGTTAACAAGCTAGTCTTACAGACCATTACTTCTATACTGAGTTGGATTTCCACCTGGGTACCTTACTTTTATGGCCTTATGCCAATTTATGTTAACCTTTACATTTACTCTAAGCAAATTCTTATTCTTTATTTTTTTCATCCATGCTGTCATAGACTGAGAACCGAAGTGCATTGCAACAAAAAAGAAGTGACTAAAACTTACAGATGAAAGAAAATACTCATCAATATTATAATAATAATAATAATGATAATACTCAACATTCAAAAATTGATACGATTAAAATATACTACTAAAAGCAGTCTCTGTCATCAGATATTGATGGGTTGCCATGAAAATAAAGATACATCTGTATGCATTTAAATTTTTTGGTATGAACATGATCCTGTCCAATAGTAGAACAGCCAAGCCATTTTTGTATTGTTTGGTCTATTCGCGAAATTCAAGGAGTTAGTATCAACAAAAGAGAGGCCTAAAAATGTCAATTTTAAGGAGAAAATTCAAAGGTCAAACTGATTCTGAGATAAAGCTTTAAAAAGGGCCATTAAATAGAGTTTTTGTTGTCTCTTTGCCTTGCGGCGGATAGATTTCATTGAACAATAAGAGCCTCTCTTTCTCCTTCAACATTTGTTTACAAATTTACACACACGCATACACACACACACACACACATGCTTAAGTATGCGAAGGTTGAAATCTGTACTTGATTAATCATACTATCACTCTTGAAATATCTATCTATCTATTGGCAATATAAAGACCAAAGGTTTTATTCATAATGAAAATTAAAACTTAAAAGATGGAAGGGTAGCTAACCAGTTTTGTTCCTCAATCAAAGAAGATAAATCAAGGAAAATATACAATTAAAAAGAAGAAATAAGTCAGATGAAGAAAAAAAAAATATATTGAAGCCTACATCAAAATAATATTAAGTCCTAGCAGACATTCTCTGTCTACAGCTTGCTGGACAAAGTATAAATAGTCTCCAATATTTTTAAGTGAAATGATGAGCGTGACTTGCTCAATATAGAGAACAAGTCAACACTAAATTTCTTAGCACTATCACAGTTGTTAATAAGGTGTTCTGCAATTGATGACCCTTATGTATTATTAAGAATATCAGTCACACCAAAATTAAAATTTGATATTTTTGCTGGAAAATATATATATGTATATGTATAAATTAGGATACAGTGCTTGGTAGCTGTCAGTTTCTTGTCTATGCAATTATCAGACCATATAGTACCCACATGATGGTTGGCCCTTTATATACTGTTGTGTAAGGTATGATGGGAAGGGTGATCAAGTTTGTAATACATAATGGGGAGAGTGGTCTAGTTTTTTCCTGCATGGTTATTTATGTGTCTATATTGCATTAATTTTGCAATTCATCAATTTATTTATTCTATTCTGTTTAACTTATTATTTTCTAGTGCTTATTATTATTATTATTATTATTATTATCATTATTATCAGAGTTTTTCACACCAGTGTTAGCTAATCATTTTCCACTGGAGTTTGAATGACTGCAAGTCTCCTCAACTCCCCAGGACTCTTCTCAGTATTCTGGCTGATCCTAATAATGCTGTAGTCTGGATAGTCTCCACTTGTCCTCTGATTGCCAAGTCATCCATTCCCTTTACCAATCTTTTGGGGATTGTTCTAAGTGCACCAATTACAACTGGTATCACCAACACCTTCATGTTCCATAGTTTTTTTTATTCTCTGGCAAGGTCTAGGTACTTGTCTCACTTTTCACTTTCTTCTTTTTTTTACTCTGTGGTCTGCTAGGATGGCAAAGACTATTATTTGGCAGGTTCTCTTTTTTTTTGTTGACTATCATGAGGTCTGGTTGTCTGGCCAATATAGGCAATCTGTTTGCATCTCAAAATCCCAGAGAAGTTGGTACATCTCATTCTCCAGGGCAAGTTCTGGGTTATACATATACAACTTGTTCATATGATCTTATTTTTGTTTATTCTTTTATTATTTATCTTTAATTTTTGTGTATTTATATTTATTCATTTTTTTTAGTCTATGGGATTGTTGTTTTTTTGCCTATATTTGGATATAAGATCTGATTGTTTATTTAAGAGCTTGTTTTGTTCTGAGAAAGTGGTTACGGTTATTTCTTCCTCTAAGCAAAGGTTACAGTTTGAAGTGTTGTAAACTTGTACTTTCCACTTCGGCTGTTGATCTCATAGGAAAGAAACTGACAATGATCGCCAAATACCATTGACTCTGTGTCTATGCTATCCTAACTTAGATAGATAGATAGATAGATAGATAGATAGATAGATAGATAGATATGTGCTCTTATGAATATTAAGTAGGAATCTTATTTACTTTTCAGTGAATAAGATTTCTACTTATATAAGGTCTGCACAACTGAGTGCACAAATCAAAGCTCTCATGTCTAAGAAATTCACCTTCTTAATATATATATATATATATATATATATATATATATATATATATATATATATATAAAGTAAATAAGGACTGTGTATATCCAAAGAATGAGTGCTCAATGCATGGCTTCTCAGAGCAAAATTTATTTTTGTTTGAAAAACAAGAAAAAAACATATATATATATATATATATATATATATAATTTGGCATTAGATAACCTGCATGAGTTGATATGCCATAAAATCTAACCAACCATGAAACATGCAACTCAAATTCTGGCCAGTAGAGATGGATAAAACCTAAAATAAATATTTTCTCACCTCCTCATGTCAGTCTCATGTATTTGGAGAAAAAAGAAATACAATCTTTAGAGAAAAGCCTACTAGCAATAGATTTGCTAATATGCTTAACTACAGATTAGAGATGATATATATGTAAGTAGGAATCTTATTTACTTTTCAGTGAATAAGATTTCTACTTATATAAGGTCTGTACATCTGAGTGCACAAATCAAAGCTCTCATGTCTAAGAAATTCACCTTCTTAATGTCAGAGCATACATCAATACTCAAATCATTATATTTGAAAATTTTTTATCAAATCTTTCCTGGCTTTATCAACTTTTCTTTACTCCACAACAAACTTCTGACACCTAAAAGCCTATTGTCACAGTACAAATCAAAATCGTTGATGTCAAATAGATTTACCAACCTCTAGAGTCAAAAACCCTGTATCCATTGCAATGTCAATGTTGCTGTTGTTCTTTTTTATCCACTTCTTATAATTGTTGGAACAGGATGGACTTTTGACAATGTTTAACCGTATCTACCTTACCATCATTAATGTATGTGTACTGTCTTGGTAACTCAATGGCACCCTCTAAAAGACTCTAAATGGAAGGGTAGAACTCTCTGATATCAAACTGAATCAATGCTCATTTGCTTTTGTTATTGGTGCTAGTAACCCAAAACTAAATGCACACCATATATATTTATCCTATTTACCCAACCCCTCCGCTCGGGCAGGATATGACACAAGGTCAATTTTTTTAAGTGGAGTTTAACAGGTTTGAATTCAGAGTTTTCCTTCTCCTAGACTAGTTGCTGAAGAACCTAGTCTGTCCTACTATTTACCCATAGCTGGAGGGAGAATAATTGGATTCATACCTTTCCCAAGGATATTAGTGCTATGTGAAATGCAATCAGTCTCGTCCAGGATTTGAACTCGTGTCGCCGTGTTCATTTCCTACGACGATAACCATCACACCACGGGCACCATATATATTCATACATTTTTTGTTACAAAGATTTAATACTGTAGAGCTTGGTAATAAATAATGGTCAATAATATCGATTTTATAATGTTCCACAAGAAATCATAAAATCCTAGTATGTTTAAATGTACTTATTTATAAGCAATCATATGTCTCAGTCTGTTCATCTCTCATATACGAGGATCATTAAATAAGTTTCCAGACTTTTTTCGTATGGGCACTTTTATTGATAGTAAACACATGAAACTCTAGTCCCCTTCGAAGTAATCTCCTCTGACTGCAATGCACTTGTTGTACCGTTCCAACAACTTCTGGAAGGCTCCATGGAAGTCCTCTTGTGTGGGCATGTCAATGACCTTTGTCAAAGCCTCTTTCATCTCCTCAATTGTCTCATAACGACAGCCTGTGAGCTTAGGGAATAAGCAAAAGTCACAAGGTCTGGACTACAGGGAGTCTGAAAGTGAATGGAATCATGTAAATCAGTAAGATAGAATGCTCCCTGCACAAAAATCAAGTAAAATTTATTCAAATGAAATAAAACAAAAGTTGAAAAGTTTGGTTTGGTTGAGTTTTATGGCATATAAACCATTGTAGGTTAATACCAAATCCTCTTTATACATAGATATTAAATATATAGGATTTACTTTGGTTGGGTTTCATGGCATATAAACCATTGTAGGTTATTTAATGCCAAATCCTCTTTGTACATATATATCAAATATATAGGATTTGGTTTCATTTGATTTTATGGCATATAAACCATTGTAGGTTATTTAATGCCAAATCCTCCTTATACATATATATTGAATATATAGGATTTGGTTTCATTTGGTTTTATAGCATATCAACCATTGTAGGTTATTTAATGCCAAATCCTTTTTATAAATATGTATATCAAATATATATAGGATTTGTAAACACATTTTGTTGATAACATTCTTAAACGAGCCTGAGCTCTTTTTTTGCACACAGTTAAATGGTTTCAAGTATTGCTATATAACATTCACAATTTAACACCAGTCATTTGTTTGAGAAGTTTGTTCTTTTTTACCTGACCCTATCTGGTGTTACCATTCCGGGTCAGAGTGGACCTGTGAACAGTGAAGGGGTACTCCACATTCCTCAAATCTCTAAGGCTGGAGCCTCGTTATCAGATTGTTTAATGTCAAGTCCAAGACACTCACTGATGTGGCGGGTCTTAGCCCTCTGCAGAGATGCAGTCAGTGTATTCTACAGCCCCAGCTGACTGCGTTAAAAGTAGAGTGGGTGAAAACTCACAACTCTCTGAGTATATAGTCACTATTGGCTAATGTAAGGATCAGCCACAGGGAACTTTGTTATGAGTTTTACCTAGTTTTTTTTATAATTAAACTGTATATATCTATATATATTCGCAAGTGTTATCCAAAAGTTTTGTAAACTCAAATCACAAAACTGTTTCCTCAAAGAAATGAGAAAATAAGGTTCTTTGTTCTTCATAGTAGGAATATCTAGCAAAATAGAGAAACAATGGGTAACTAGATTGATGAATAGATTGATCAATTGGTTCAAATACCCCAAACTTTTGGATTGTACTTTTTCTGGGTGTTACAACATGGTCATTGTCTTTATTTCATTGTTTGCATTCCGTTTTGCACTTTCCTATAACATAAAAAACACTGCCTTTTGCAAACAGGTTTATATATATAATTTTTTTTTTTTTTTTTTGTCAAAACACTGTAGTGTCTGGTCCCAGACATTGTTCTTTGTTGTCACTTTCAATACCCCCAGAGATTGAAGCAAGAGCTGAGATGCTCCTGCTGTTTTTCATCTCTCTATTGAAACAAGTGCAAAGCTAGATCTCCTAAGACATCAGTTTAGAGAAACCATTGATCTTGATGTACAAATTTCTTATCAATAAATTGGCCTACTATTTATTCTGCTATTTTTTAAGTCATCAAGTACTGCTTAAGACCTACAACTATTTATGTTACCTTTCACTTTTACTAACTTTATATATACAACAAAGGGAACTTGGTGCTGCCCTGGATAGAAAAAAATTATTTTATAGCAAAAAATTCCTCTATCTTAAAGCAAAATTTATTAAACAAAACTTCATTCTGTTTGCTTTCTGTATGAATGAGTTCTGTCTTATTAATGTACTAATTTCCAAGTCCCACTACTGGGAATACACTGACTGTATGCCCTGCTGAGAGATAGCTACCCCCCCCAAAAAAAAAGAGTGTTGTGGGTATAACACTAATCTTCATTTGGTGGTGAGGGTTCAAGTGTGGAGAGCTGGGAAGTGGGAAGTACCCCATCATTGCCATTACTCCCAGGTCCACCCTAACCTAAAGTAATAGTATCTGTTAGGGTCCCATCTATGACACTCTAAAAGGTACTATAGATAGATCTGTTTGCAAATTGCTTGAAATAAACATTTGGTTGGTTGTGTTTAATGGCATATCAACCCTTGTGAGTTATTCAATGACATTTATATATATATATATATATACACAGATTGTAAGCAAATAGTAGGTAAATATTTTTGTTTTTAAATGAATTCTTTGAGTGTAAGACAAAAGTTAGTAGAGAAATTTTGCTTCACAGGCATATGCTTGATAAATGGTCTTATTTTGTCAATGTATCTAATATATATATATATATATATATATATATATATATATATATATATGCTTGATTAAGGCTTGCAATTATATTGTCAGTTTCAATATCCATTCTTTCAACAATATAGGATCTATTTAGGTTTGGTTGGGTTGGGTTTTATGGCATATCAACCATTGTAGATTATTTAATGCCAAATCCTGTTTATACATATTTATTTAATATATGACTTGTAAACCAATTTTGTAGATAACATTTTTAAACAAGCCTGAGCCCATTTTTTTACACTGCTAAATGGTTTCAAGTATTGCTATATAACAGTAATATTCTAATTTAATATCAGTCATTTATTTTGCACTTATTTAAATGATCTGTAAATACTATTATTGTTATATGAGTTAGCTTGTTTTGCACACAAGTATTGCTATTGTTTCTACATAGTCAAATCCTTTCAATTATTGCTATTTAACACTATTAATTCTATTAAATATCAATAATTTTTTTGCACATAGAGAAGTGGTTAAAAGTATTGCTATTTAACTCTAATTATGCTATAAAACACTATTCATTCATTTGCACACGTGGTGTAATGGTTATCATCGTAGGAAATGGACACGGTGACATGAGTTCAAATCCTGGACGAGACTGATTGCATTTCACATAGCACTAATATCCTTGGGAAAGGTATGAATCCAATTATTCTCCCTCCAGCTATGGGTAAATAGTAGGACAGACTGGGTTCTTCAGCCTTGGTTAGGAAACTGGTCTAGGAGAAAGAAAAACTCTGAATTCAAACCTGTTAAACTCCGCTTGAAATTTGACCTTGTGTCATATCCTGCCCGAGTGGAGGGGTTGGTAAATAGGATCAAATGGTGTCAAATATTGCTATGTAATACCAATATTTCAGTTTAGGCTCTCAGTTAAAGAGTTTCAATTATTGCTATTTAACAAATAATTCTATTCAGCATTACTCATTTGTTTGCACTCAGTTAAATGGTTCCAAGTATTGCTATGTACCATTAACAAGTCAATTAACGTCATTTGTTTGCACATAGTTAAATGGTCTAACAGTTCTATTTCTAACCATTCAATTTAACATAAGTCATTTGTTTGCACACATTTTAAGTGTCGAACAGTTCTATTTGACCAATAGATAGGACCCTATCAAGTGCTACCACTCTGGATCTGAGTGGACCTGGGAGCAATGTACTCCATATTTCTCAGAGATCCATCATATATAGTTTAGTATCATATCCTGGACGCTCATTGGGTGGAGTTCTTACCCCTCTGCAGCGATACAGTTGGTGTATTCTACAGTCCCACCTAACCAGGCTGTATCTTTTTAGGTTTTTGTTTGATTTTTGTGAGTTTTGTATTTGATAGAAATACTTGAAACCAGACAACTATGCAAATTATTTGTATTAGATAGGAATAAGAGTCTGTAGGTAAAAGAGTCATTTCTGATTATTTTCTTTCCCATAGTTCTAGGTCATCTGTCATTTGGGGGCGCACATGCACAATGTCAGTTTTATTTGCTTTCTAGGCTCTCTCTCTCTCTGTAGCATTACGGCCCCACTTAAGAGGTTGTAACGATACCCCTTAAGCTATCAACCTGACTGTGGTAACCTTATAGACAAAAAGAAGTCAAACACAAGACATTTCCCTTTGTTTTATATGTACAAAATTTATTTGTTGTCAGAATCCGTTTCTAGCAGTTAACCCAAAATAGATATAGAGAAAAAGAAGGGAGAGACAGAGTGTACAAGCAAGAGACGAAAGAGAGACAACAGAAGACTTTTGTTATGTTTCTGCTCACCAGCTGTTTTGTGCATGCATGATTGTTCCGTGTGACCACCCTCTTTGCCTTCGTGTCTCCCTTTGTCCTTATAATATATATAAGTAAGTAAAATTGGCGACCATAGTCGAGGGTAACCCGAAGGCTCCCTTTTCGATAGCTACTACACCAAGATGTAGGGGAGGGCGCTACTCCTTCCCTGGATGGTTCTACTTTACCCTTGATCCGCACCTTATAATGCTGAGTGTTAAGCAAGGAGGCATCAAGTACCATTTTTTGAGTCTTTGGTATGACTCGACCTGGGATTAACCAATCATCCTAGAGGGACATGTAACTGCCAAGTCACTAATATCAGCTGATTCTAAACAATTGTTTAATTTCGGATATTTTCTATTCCAAGTATTTTCCCAACATTTCAAATTTGCAAACAAATATTTATTATTGTATGTTTTACATTTCTAAGAATTATCTTATAAACAAATACCTATTCTAGTTTTGAATCCTAGTTTACAAATGAAATTTTGCTGTTTGGTTTTAAATTCAAGGTTTAACTAAAAATAAAGAATTAACTTCTAAATAATTAATTGAAATCCTTAATTATTTTACATCTCCACCTGCCCTATCATCCATCACTCTTGTCATGCATCTTCTAGACTACATCCAGTGTCTGCACAGAGCTAATGTATATAAGTCTTTGCTGGTTAGGATTTATACAGAAGAGAATGTAGCATTCTTGTGTAGTTCTCATTTAGTATTTTTTGGAGCGTTTCTTCAGAGTTCATGTGGTGCATCCATACCATCATATCAACATGGCTACAGCTTGGAAGAATTCCTATTTTATTTTATCAGAGATCTTTTATATAATCAATAGCAGTTCATGCCTTCCCTATGTTGACATCACATTCAGTAGATGAGATATTGCTGCTAAGGAATGTGAACTGGTCTACTGATTTCAGAGGTTTATTTAATATGGTGAAGATTACATCTTGTTTAAAACACAAGAACCCTGTTTTATCTGTGTTTACACTGAGGCCATTACTGCTTGCAACAGGCTTTGCAACAAGGAATTGGCTTGTGCAGGTGTGTCTGTGAGAAGTGCTTTTTCAGTATGAAACCATTTTCTTTAATTAGATCTATTGACATTCATAGAACATAATGCAAGCAGATTATGAAATAGAAATGGTGCCAATGTATCTCCTTGCAAGACTCCATTGACCAATGTCAAAGAAATCAGTGTCACCATCAGAAGAGTGAATCATGACTTTACAGAGTATCAGTAAATAAACCATTTTCTTTAATTAGATCTATTGACATTCATAGAACATAATGAAAGCAGATTATGAAATAGAAATGGTGCCAATGTATCTCTTTACAAGACTCCATTGACCAATGTCAAAGAAATCAGTGTCACCATCAGATGAGTGAATCATGACTTTACAGAGTATCAGTAGATAAACCATTTTCTTTAATTAGATCTATTGACATTCATAGAATGTAATCTAACCAGATTATGAATTGAAATGGTGCTGATGTATCCATATTTACCAACCCCTCCACTCAGGCAGGATATGACACAAGGTCAATTTTTAAGCTGAGTTTAACAGGTTTCTATTCAGAGTTTTTCCTTCTCCTAGACTAGTTGCCTCACCAAGGCTGAAGAACCCAGTCTGTCCTACTATTTACCCATAGCTGGAGGGAGAATAATTAGATTCATACCTTTCCCAAGGGTATTAGTGCTATGTGAAATGCAATTAGCTTGGTCCAAGATTTGAACTTGTGTCACTGTATCCATTTTCTATGACGATAACCATTACACCACAGGCACCTCCATGGTGCTGATGTATCGCCTTTTAAAACTCCAGTGACAACGTCAAAGACATAAGTGTCACCTTCAAGTGAGCAAACCATTGCTTTCATGTTCATGTAAAGTGTTATAGCATTGCCTATTTTTTGGGGGGAGACCATATGCTAGAAGTATTTGCTCCTTTTTCCCTCTTTATATGGAATCAGATGCCTTGGAGAAACAATTATATAACCTGGTGCCACAGACAGGTTGAGTTAGTTAGTCTTTCTTCTTGGCTAGCAATTTTTAGTTTTGCCTTTGAGGTACTTTTCCTTCTGCTCAATTCCTTTACTACCTGCCTTGCTAATCATGATTGTCTATCTTCTTCTGAATTTCTGATTTTATTGACTTCACCTTGTATTTATTCTAGTTGTTCTTTTTTGTATGTGTTAGTTCTCTCTGTGCTTTCTTAAATTTCTGTGCATTGGCATTTGTTGAAATTGTTTTATAAGGATGCTTTTTCATGTTATCTTATTTTTCCTGAACTGCTATTGACTCCCATGGAACTCAACATTTGATTCTAGGTTTGGTTGGTTTGCATTTGGTTGTTGCTTGTATACAGCTGGTAAGAAAGTTTTCATATCCAACATTTGGAGTATGTCTTTTAGATGTCTCCTGAAGAGCATCTTCACAAAAATAAGAAAGAAACTGGTAAAGTTTGACAATATCATGGGTCTTTATTTGCCAACAGTGATATAAGCAATTATTATGCAGGAACTAAAATATATATATATATATATATATATATATATATATATATATATATATATAAGTAAAGTTGGCAACCATAGTTGAGGGCGACCAGAAGGCTCCTTTTTCAATAGCTACTACACCGAGGTGTTGGGGAAGGCACTACTCCTTTCCCAGGATTGCTCCACTTTACCTTTCATACATACCTTATATTGCTGAGTGTTAAGCAAGCAGGTATCAAGTACCATTTTTAAAGTCTTTGGTATGACGTGACCTGGGATTGAACCCCGGTCTCCCGGACCATTGGTGAACACTCTACCCACTAGGCTAATGAGCTGGACTCACTGTCAACATATGAACTTAACGGCACAAATATTTAATCAATGCTATTTCATGACAGAAAAATAAGAATAAACTTGATGAAATAAAATATATTTGACATCAAATATACTCATAAAGTTGAATAAAGTAAGTAAGAAAGCTAGAGAAACCAAAGAATTTAATATACTCTTCTATGTAGGGTGTAGGGAAGCTTTGATGTAAGTGAACATATATAGATTGACTCAAAGCAATGGAGGAAGTGAGCTGTGCTTTCCTGCATCCTCATAATAATGGTATGACTCTTAACTGTGAATGATATTGCTTATATACCCAGTCCATAGATGTGGGTGTAGACATCTGATTTTTAACCTAGATAACAGATTTAGGTCCTATGGCTCAGAAATTTCAATGTTTTTTGTTAGTTTTTTACTTACTCTCTGATATTCATGGTAGTTTGTAGTGCATATATATTATGGGAACAAAGCAGTTCAAACTGTAGAAAGAACCCACTGTGGTTGGTAGTTTTATTGAAGTTGGTGCACTGACACATTTTGTATTGCTTCATTTCTTGTGTAATTAGAAATCTGCACAAATGAATGTGTAACATATTCTAAATCAGGAACTTCAAACTGAGCCATGATTCCACAGAAGCAACCAAAAACATTTGTTCCAAGAAAAATAAAATTGTAGCTAATCACAGTACAGTAATCAGATTCTTCAGGAAATTTCTCTCAGGTTGCAAGACCCTCAATAATCAAACAAGGTCAGGTAGACCTAAAACCATGAATTCCAAGTCCGTGTTCCAAGCCATAGAGGCAAATCTGGTGTATAGCAACTGGAGAGTATCATGCAAGCTTGTTATCTCCCAGTCCAGTATAGCTCATCATTTTCATGACCTTGGCAAAAACATCTGGAGTTGCCAAATGTGCTTCATGTTACCAAAATGTTGCAAAACTTTTGACTCACCCTGGTAGAAACAAATATCTGACTGGATTACAAAGAAAAAAAATCAAGTAAAATTAAAAGATGAAAGAAAATACTCATCAGAATTAATAATCAGTCTCTTTTATTCATCAATTAGATCCTCATAAAAAACAGATATCATATTTAAAATAGCACTGTCCTAATTTTTTTAGATCACTTTTATAATCTATAGTGGCTTAAAATAGTTATTGTTATAAGTTTTCATTGTTCTGCTTAGATCTGGATTAACAAAACGGGTTAATCCCTGTTTTAGATTAGCCAGATCCTCATAGCCAGCAGCAGTTGACTGTGAGCAGATTTGTTAAACACTTTCTTTCATAAGTTGACTCCAGTTAGAAAATGATTTTGAAAGCCGAATACTCCGTGATTTTGTTTTCTGTTGACAATGCAATCCTTGTTTTGAGCTTGACATATTTTATGGTAGCCTATTGATTATTGGATAACCGTAACTGATTTTCATAAGTAGTTTATCTCTACAAGTATCTTATTTTTATGGTGATATTTAACTATATCCTCTCAGTTATACCATGTGACACATGGTTAATTTGATATCTCTGCAAAAAAAATTTTTGCTTAGGCTGAGAATGACAATAGCTCTGAGGTAAGATATCTGACTGACATAAAAGTAAACCAGGTTCCAATGCCAGCTTGAAGCATCTCACATGCCTAGCCACACTGAAGAGTTGTGATACAATGAAACAGTCTGTCTGTGGATGACAATTTTTTTAATTTAACATCTGATGAGGGTCATCTTTAGACCTGAAATAGATTTATAATGACACCAAAGAAGTTAATTTTTTCTTTTTATTCTTATATAAAAAATTTTTTTGGCTCTGCATGTTGAGTTTTGAGGTATTCTTAATTCCAAATTAATTATACATCAATAGCTGTTGGCATTGAGCACTCAAATTGGACACTCCTACACCCTGGATTTTATATATATGCATGTGCAAGACCAATAACCTATATCTAATGAACATGCTTGCTAATCCTGCCATATCCGGCATTTTGGCCAAAAGACTAATTGTCTTTATTTTGCTTAGTATTCATATTATAATTTTCCTTTTAATAAATGTTAAAATAAGGATTTATTTATCTTATGGTTCATATTTTTTATGTGATTCAGTTTGAAAATTTGAAGCTACTTAAGTGATTAACAATGTAGAAAAGAATTTAATATTGAAAAGTTGAATGAGATGGCACAGTCAAAAAGTCATCATCACAATTTTATTCAAACATTTAAAAGATGTATTTTAATTAAAATGTACAGAACTCTCTTTTTTGTTAAAGGAAAAATATCCCATCTTCGTTTTGTATTTAAGAAAAAAAGAAGCAAAAACCTTTTTTTAATTTAAAAAAAATCACCAACCCCTTTTTTTTTATTTAAAAATTTCTGATCTATTTTATTCAAATCCTAAGACTTCTCTTTTTTTATTTTCACCAAGACCTCTCTTTTTTATTCAAAATCCAGACTCCTACATTTAAATCAAAAAGCTCAAACCTTTTTTTTTTTTCCAAAAGCCCAAACCTCTTTTTTATTCAAAATCCAGACTCCTACATTTAAATCAAAAAGCTCAAACCTTTTTTTTTTCCAAAAGCCCAAACCTCTCTTTTTTATTCAAAACCCCCAAACCTCTCTTTTTTATTCCAGAAGCCTAAACCTCTCTTTTTTATTAAAAAACTCAAACCTCTCTTTTTATTCCAAAAGCCCAAACCTCTCTTTTTTTTATTCCGAATGCTCAAACCTCTCTTTTTTATTCAAGAAGCCCAAACTTCTCTTTTTATTCAAAAAGCTCAAACCTCTCATTTTTATTAAAAAACCCAGACTTCTACTTTTTAATTAAAAAGCCCAAACCTTTGTTTTTTATTCAAAAAACTCAAACCTCTCTCTTTTATTAAAAAAAAAAACCTTCATTAGTTTTATGTTTAAAATAAGCAAAATATCAAGCTTTCATTAAAATAAACAAAGTTTCCAAAGAGGAGTCCCCAGCAAGGTACTAAATTGGTCCTTTCACATCTTATTCAAATCCTGCAACCAAGTTCAAAGGGGAAAAAAAGCCTTGCAGTATTTAATTCAAGACTTCTCTTGAAGAATAATTAATAATCACCTGCAACCATCATCAAAGATCAAGGTATGCCTACAGCACAGATTCTCTTTCATCATCCATCTCTATCAATCATCACTCTTGAGAAGTCCTCTAGATGACATTCAGTGTCTGCACAGAGCTGATGAATGTAAGTCTTTGCTGGTCAGCTAACACTGGTGTGTCCATCAGAGAACTTTGCCTATGCGTTCATCTTTTCTTCAGCAATGCCAAGAATGTCTTGCTTGTTTTCTTGGATGGCTTGCAAGATAAGAGCTAAATGGTTGAACACCTGCTATTTTGTAGGGTGCTGCTTCCAGAATTTATTCATAACAGCATGCAGTATCCTTGTGTTGTTCCTATCAAGCTTTTTTTAAAGTCCAAGTGGTGCAACCATAGAGTAGTACAGATACTGCTAAAGCTTGGAAGAATTCCTGTTTTATTTTATCAGAGAGACCTGGTTTCCATATGATTGTTAACCCATCAGTAGCAGAAAAATAACCATGACTCCATTAACTGCAATAATTGCTTTATAAGCTATAAAAAAATTCCATAAATCTAATTCTCTTAATATGAATCTATATTTTTCTGGTTTTGTTATTAAATCACTTGCTTTGTTTTTTTTTTTGTTTTTTTTTTTCCTTCGTATATTATCTTTATCTTTGGTCTACATCACTTGAAGAGGAACTAATTCAAGTAATTATCACTTCACTTAATTGCCATTTTATAAACACTTTGGCCACATTTTGTAAGTACACACAGATCTTCAGTTAAGATATATGTCCACATGCCTACGATGATAACAACATTGACAGCAAAAGAAAAAAAAGTGTTAAGAAATGAATGGAATAGACTTACACCCACTTATGTAAGTGTAAAATGATTGATTCTCATTAATAGGCAGTTTAGATCTATCAGCCTTTATCTCAATGAAAACATACGGAAATTTACATGTACATGTACATATATCCCTGAATGCACTTTTTCTGTCTGTCTATAATCCTGACTTGTATTATTACTAAGTTGCAATGTTTATCTTTTATCCTCTTGATGATAAGCTAATCTGGTCAACATTTAACAGTAGCAACAGCGATGGACAGGCAGGATATGTCTACTCATTTCAATTTTACACATTTATATCAGTTGCTAAGCATTAGTAGAGATAAGAATATAGTGTCTGTTATATTGGGTTGAATTGTTTAGTTTATTTATCATATACCTTGATATTGTGGCCCAAATTTCAGTTTATTTATCATATACCTAAATATTGTGGCCAAAAATTTTATAAACTGTTTTTTTGAACTGAATTATTTGAAATAGAACTGTTTTTGACTAGAATTAAACTGTGTACTTGTGCCAGACTGAATTGTTAGAAGTAGAACTGTTTTTGACTTTGAAACTGTTTACTTATACTCAATTGAAATGTTTGAAATGGAACTGTTTTGAGATTTAACTGTTTGTAAACAAAAACTATACTTATACTAAACTGAATTGTTTGAAATTTGATTCAGCGTTAAATGACCCGAAAAGGGTTGATATGGCATAAAACAAAACAACCAACCAAAAATTTCAGTTTATTCATCATAATGCTTAAATATTATAGCCAAAAACTTCAGTTTATTCATTTGTTTACTTTGATGACTAAAAGGTCTGTTTAGTTCATGAGAATGTACTGAAAAGCTCTAGGTTAAACCAAGAAGACAATGGTATATTTTTTTTTCTTTTTAGATTAAAGTTTTTGAAATGTTTAAAGAAACTTGAGAAACTGTTTGCAAAGTTCAGGATGAATATATGGAATTGCATGTATCTTTTTAACCAGCCCTTTCCACAAAGAGCAGGAGAGGTGTCCTCGTGGTGTAATGGTTAACGCAATGGACTGCGGAGTCGTAGTAAGTGAGTTCAAACACCAGTCGTACTATTACATTCACTTTCAGATAAATACCCTTGGGAAAGGTATCAACCCCCTTATCCTCCCAGCTATGGGTTAAATAGTACCACTACTGTTCTTCTTGAACGGTGGCTTTGGCATTAAATAACCTTCAAAGGTTGATATGCCATTAAACAAAGAAACCAAACCAAACCAAGAGCAGGATGTGACTCAAGGGGAATGTTTTTAAAAAGGAAGTACAGCTCTAAATTATTTGTATTAAGAATTGTTACTTGAAGCTATACTTGTTTACTAAGGATTATTATTATTATTTACTTGAAACCACATAGCTGTGAGCAATTTTTTGTATTAGAATACTTGATATCATATAACTGGGTGCAAAAAACCTCTTAAGAAACAACTACACAAAATATGTAAATATAAATGTCATATTTACCCAACCCCTCTGCTCGGGCAGGATGTGACACAAGGTCAATTTTTTAAGCGGAGTTAAACAGGTTTGAATTCAGAGTTTTCCTTCTCCTAGACTAGTTGCCTCACCAAGGCTGAAGAACCTAGTCTGCCCTACTATTTACCCATAGCTGGAGGGAGAATAATTGGATTCATACCTTTCCCAAGGGTATTAGTGCTATGTGAAATGCAATCAGTCCAGGATTTGAACTCGTGTCGCCGTGTCCAATTCCTGCGACGATAACCATTACACCACGGGCACCTCCCGTGTAAATATAAATGTACACTGGATATGATTCCCTAACCTCTATGCATAAAATAACCCTAAACGTGTTGACATGCCATTAAAATCAATCAATCAATCAATCAATCTTTAGAAACAACTACATAAAAATGTAAAGATAAACATACAGTGTATGCAATTCCCTAACCTCTTGGCATAGAATACTCCTAGACAGATTGACATGCTGTTTAAATCAATCTATCAATCAGTCTTAAGAAACAACTGCACAAAATATGTTGGTATGAATGTACATTTAATGTGATTCCCTATCCTTTAAGCATAAAATAACTCCAAATGGTTTGACATGTCATTAAAATGAGTCTATCAATCAAAAAGGAAAGGTCTGAGGTTTTTGAATCAAAAAAAGATGTGTGGACTTTTGGAATAAAGAAGAAGAGGTTTATGCATTTTGATTTTTAAAAAATAAGGTAAGGGTCTAATTTTCTTGAATAAAAAAGAAATGGTGTCAATGTCTATCTTATCAAGATTCCAGTGACCAATGTCAAAGAAATCAGACTCACCATCAGGTGAGCACACTACTGTCTTCATGCTTTTGTTGAGCATCATTATAGCATTAACAGTTTCTTTGGGGAGACCATATGCTAGAAGCATAAAGCTCCATCTTTTCTCTGTGTATGGAGCCTTGGAAAAATCTACAAATGAAAGTGTTGCCTCAACTTTGAATAAAAAAGAAAAAAAGCAGCCTGTGCTATTTGCATAAAAATGAGAAGTCTCTGCTTTTTAAATAAAAAAGTTAGGTCATTTAAAAAAAAAAATACAGACATGAAGTAGGATCATTTTTATCTATAATCTTCTTCCAATAAATTTTATGACACACTAAATATCTAGATACAAGAGAAAACACAAACAATCTTTAAAAGTCATCAATTTTTTTTTTTATTACAAGATCAAGGCATAGTCTGGATTACAGGCTAAAATATACCTCTCCCCTGTTCTTTATTGGAGTTTCTCAGCTGATTTGTGAGCAGGCCCCTATTTATTGCCGACAGTTGTTGCCAGTAGTGGACACATTGAAGCCCAAATATTTTGTCTGTTCTGTCAATTAATGTCAGTATGTTGCTGGCTTGGAGTTATGTATATATTCACATTTGTTTTTTCATTTTCTTCTTTTTCAACAGAAGAATTTTTTAGTGTTGTTTTTTTTGTTGTTTTAGTTTTTTGTTTTTACCTTTTTTTTTGTTTTTTGTGTGTTACCTTTTTTTTTTTTTTTTTTTTTTTTTTTTTTACAATTTAATTTCTTATTTATTAATTGAGAAGGCACAATTCATATCCCATTGAATTTTAGGAAGAAATTGTTTCTCTGTATATTGAGGTGGGGGTTTAACCTTTTTTTTATTTCTTTTGGTGTTAGTTTGTGGTCAGTTGAATGTTATTCAGAAAGAAAGCCTAACTTATCCAACATTGTCAGTGCCTTCTGTTAATGTTAAATATGGCTGCCAGAGAAAATGATAGGCTACAAACAAGAAAGATGCTTTTCCAACAGGATCTGAGCCTTATGTTTCACTGAAAAAATGTCAGAAAATCTCTGGGATGGTTTGCTGTAGTTTCCTCAACTGTTTTTAACAAAGTTTCATTTGCATATCATCCACATACCAGCATCTACAGCACCATTTTGTCTAGTCTAAACAAGATCATGATCCGCTTAAGGATTCATTTATTCTGGATTTATGTTGTGGATTCATAACATCCCCACCCACATCAGTATTTTCAGTTCCCATATTAGACTTTCCTCTTGCCAATAGCTGTACAATAGCAGAAAGATGAAAGTAAAGTGGAATTTGTTTCAATCAATATCAAAGAGAAAAAATTGGATTTGTTTTTTTCTTTAATATTCATTGTTATCCCACAATTCTTTGCAAAATATTTCTGGGTAAAAAAAAAAGCAAAAAGAAAAAGAAAGATATTTTACTACTATATTCGCTTTTTCTTTTCACATTTTTGAATTGTGTTCAAGACATGAGGCTATGCTGTCCATTGCTTCTTTGCAATTAGAAATTCACTTTCTTGTTTTTGCTGTTGATTTTATTTATTCCATCTAAAATCCCTATATTTTTGTGTTTTCTTTATCTCAAACTTCATATTGATTTGCTTTCTGATAATCTTTAAGCACGGACACTTACAAAGCCCTATCAGTTGAGCCGAGAAGATACAGACTACATCTGTTGCAGAGGGATAGATCCCCTGCCCCTTAAAAAACAGGTGTCTTAAGTATGATTCGAAACTGCATTTGATGGTGAAGTTTCAGCTCTGGGGAATTCCACATCCCTTCATTGCCATTATTCCTAGGTCCAGTCTGACCTAACCTGTTAAGACCCCATCTATGGCTCGAATAGATCTGTTTGGGAATTATTAGTATTAGATAAAAATACTTGAAACCATATAACTGTATGCAAACAAATTATTATTAGATAGGGACAGTTACTTGAAATTATCTGTATTAAGAATAACTACTTGAAGCTATATAATTACTTGAAAACAAGACTGATTTCAGCATTAAATTACCCAAATAAGGGTTGATATGCCATAAAACCAACCAATCACAGACATATAACTTTTGATGACCTGACAAAGGATAAACAAACCATCTTTCACTTTAGTCCTAGCCTGAAGACTGAAATTAAGGTGTGGTATCTGTTTGTCTCTGTTAGTCATTGTTTTGTCTTTGGGCTGGGCAGAGCAGGACAAAGAGCAGAGCCAGGATTTCAAATCTGCAGCAATACTCCACCCCAACATCAAAATGGGGAAGATTCAAGTAGTCTGATGTCTATGTGATATTGGTTTCAGAGACTGGGGTTATTTTGGGCCTTCCATGTGGAGTACCCATTAAACTGTCCATGTTTTGTATATGATTAATTGAATGCAGTTAAATATTGATTGTGGGATTGAATCTGAAATGCCTGTTAATGACTCTCGGATATAAATTCTTAACCATTTGTTTGTTTTGTTTTTTTTTAATCCTTCGTCAGGGTGCCTGTCTTAAAATGTTTGTGCGCATGATATTAAAAAATAACGAAGATTTCTCTTCCAGAACAAAAACCCAATTTCAACAGAACATTCTAGATCAATCTACCATTTTTTTATGATAAAATTTATTGAAACCTTATTTTGTATAGAACAGGGATCTCATAACATTTCAACCATTTCAAAGATTACAGAGCACAGCAGTTGTGGCCTTGTGCCAGACTAATGAGATCACAACAGCCGAGATATAAGAAAAACCAACTGAAGGGTAGTAGATAAAATAGATTACAAAGTGGCAAAAACACCTCGTCTTAGAAACAGTTTTCTTTTCTTGTTTGTAGACCTATCTTGCACTGATCACATTTCTTTACAACTCAGGGCTCAAGATATTTCTTGTCCCCCTTTTTTTTGTCACAGCCACAAGGAGCAGCTTTCATCTAAATACAAAATCTTCCAGTGTTCAGCTTTGTCGGATTTCTTTCTTTCTTCTCCATGTTTCAAGTGGTTTATTTTTAATCTTTTTTTTTTTCTTTCTTTTTATTTAGTTTTAAAATTTTATATAACATCATTTTTAACCAATGAACAAGAAAGGCAATATTAGATAATTATCAAACATTAATAACATAGTGTTTTTTGTCTCTTCTATCATCTTTTTTATATAGATTTATCTGTTAATCATAATTGAGTAGGTTTTTTGCGGATTTTAAAAATTTTCTTTTAGCTTTTAAGTTTTATTTTGAATACAATATAACCCAGTTTATGTTGTTAGCTTCGAAAAGATAAACAAGAATAGATTAGAATTTAATAAATTCATGTTAGATGAAATGATACTTTTTAAAAAATTTATATATAATTGCTATACTTTAGAGAACTGTATAAATCTGTACAATTTTAAATATTTCTCCTTTAAAGGTAGTTGAGTAGTTTTTATTGATTTTCTTTTATATATATAAATATATATAAGTAAAGTTGGCAACTGTAATCAAGGGCGACCCAAAGGCTCCTTTTTTATTAGCTATTACACTGAGGTGTAGGGGAAGACACTACTCCTTTCCCTGGATTGCTCCACTTTACCCTTGATCTCTACCTTATAAGGCTGAGTATTAAGCAAGGAGGCATCATGTACCATTTTTTGAGCTTTTGGTATGACTCGACCTGAGATTGGACCCTTGTCTCCCAGATCATTGACGAACACTCTATCAACTAGGCCAATGGACTAGTTTTGCTATATTTATAAATAATGAGTGCTTAATATCAGTGATAAAATGTGTATATATATATATATATATATATATATATATATATATCTGAGCATATTTGATTAAATAATAAAGACACATTTTGTCTATATAATTTTATTAAGACTCTTTCAAATTTCCTGATAATTGTCTTAGTTTCAGGTTGGAATTGGTGAATGAATTTACCAAAATTGTCCCGAGCGCTTTCGGACCTTTCATACGCCATCATCAGGGGTTGCTTCCATGTATAAAGATTGTTTTTAAAGAGTTGAAAGTTTAAAAACACTCTTTATACATGCAAACAAACCCTGATGATGGCCTATAAAAGATCCGAAGGTGCTCGGGACAATTTTGGCAAATTCATCCACGAATTCCAACCCAAAACCAAGACACTTATCTGGAAACTTGAAACGATCTTTAGTAAAATTATAGAGACAAAATGTGTTTTTATTATTTAATCAAACATGCTTAAATGAAAGACTGCCGCCCAACTACACACATACACACACACATACACATATACATATATATATAAAGTTAGGATAACATAGACATAGAATCAGTAGGGCATGGTAACTATCATTGTTTTGATGATCACATTAGTGAGAAAGTGACAGTCACCTTAATCATTGATTCTTTCTATATTCACTCTTTTCTAATTTTGATATATTCACTCTATCAATGCTCTTGAGCACTCTTTATTTATAGATATAGCAAACTATATTATAATATATATATATAGTTTTAATTTTTATTACTATTTCTATAACTATGGCGGTGTGAAAAAAAAAAAAAAAGAGGAAATGCAATTTGTAAATAAAAAATATATACGAACTGATATGTGTAAAGAATTAATAAAAAAAAAAATAAAAAAAAGACTGGAGACATCCACACTGCTTGAAAATAATCAACCAGTACTGCAATGCTTAGAAAAAGAAAAAAAAAGAGACAGAATTATTCTGAAGATCCGTTAGGTGAAAACTGGGTAGGTAGTTTCTGGATCTTTTAAGTATTTTATATCTATATATATATATATATATATATAGAGAGAGAGAGAGAGAGATGTATATATATTTTTGATTTAGTGAATCTTTGTTCAATTTAACCCAATTGTACAAGAAAAAATTTGATAAGTTTATCTATCTTAATTGAAATGCTGAACTAATTTTTCCTTTTATTTATATATACTTGATGCATTTTTGTGAATATCATTATTCTGTATAATCTAAAATATCTATCTCTTAATCTTAATTAAGTACTCCTTACTGATTATTTTTAGCTTTTGATTTATATATATATATATATATATATATATATATATATATATATATATATATATATAATCACATTTTGTTTATATGCTTTGATCAAGTACATCTTTTTAATATAATCCAGTTTCTATTTTTAACTCCAGAAGTACTTACAAGAAAAAAGTTTGATTCATTTGTCTATTTTCTCTAAAATGATGAAATAATTTATCATTTTATTCATATGGAATTGATGTCATTGTATGAATGATATAAATAACACTATACATTTAGCACTAAACAGCTGAAGAAGACCTTCAGATATATGAGACCATTATACTAAAATTTACTATAATACATCATTTTGAAGGTATAGAAAAGAAACACCGCCATTGAAATTAAAATTCACACGTAGCATTTTCCAACTTAGCTCTTCAGTTCACTACATTATTTGATGACATATATGCCTCTCTCAACTGTCATTCATTTTTAATATTACAGTATTATGAGGTGAGCCTAAATACAAGTCCTGATAGTCAATCATATCTGGATCAACATTAGCCTACCAGATACCTCAACTTGGGAGTAGGGTTATATGCCATCAAATACCATTAATGTTTATGATGTTAAAAATAATTTGAGGCCATGTACTCAAGTCTCTCTCTCTTTTTTTTTTTTTTTTTTTTTTTTTAATTTTCAAATATTTAACATTAACTATAAAATTCATTAGGACTAAATAATTTCTTTCTTTCTTGTTTACTTATACAGCCAAAGAAATTGGATGTATAAGATATACCGAAATACAATACATACACTCTGTACATATGCAGTTATATTGTATTGACAGTATAAAATTTATGTTTAAATTGTGTACCTTTCTACATGGATAGAATGCAGAAAAATTATATAAAATGTATTGCACTTGAATGGTATTAATATAAGTGAGTGAAATATTTCCAAACCAATTATACTAAAGACACAAGTAAATATACTAGGCATGCTACATTGGTATTTGCATCACATAGACTAGACAATATTAGTCTTATATTAGTGTTTATAAAAATATTTACTTATTAAAAAGTAAATAATATGAAAATTCTTATGAGGCTTTAAAAAAAGATGGATGTCTTGCATTTAACCACTAAGAACCTTTACACACTTTACTAATGGCAACACTTCAATGAATATACTTAATGTTTTTTTTGTTTTTTTTAATTTTTAAATAATTGTTTTTTTTTATCTTTATAAAGAAAGTACTACCTCTGTCCCATAATATTTGTTGCATTTGGTAGATGAAATTTATATGTAAATAGGACAACAATTATGAGACAGAGGTAGTATAAAGATTTGTTTAGATTCAAGACTTCAGAGTATTTCTTTTTGTTTTTATTAGGATATTCAGAAAGCAATGTTAAATTTCTAGAGATGGAATAAAACTCTTATTAAATGTAACAAAAGTTAAATTTATTTATCAAAAATGTAATTATTATTATTATTATTATCATTAGCAATGATAAAAATTAGACTTGAAAAATGTTTTTTAATTTTTTGTTTTAAAAGAATGGGGGGATTCTGGATGAAAAGTTTATTTCTGTATTGAAATCACAGTCCTATCTCTATAAAGTTTGGTGAGAAGTCAGTGAAATATGATAGACATTTTGTATTACAAGCTCCCTAAAATATAAGATAATTCCCACTAATGGTTATTTTTAAGAATAAATGAAGGATGAACATTTATACAAAAAAAATGTCCTGATTTGTTTGATCTAAAATGTATAATTCTTCAAAATGACAATCCAATCCTTCTTCCAGTAAAATAGAATCAGGAAAAGATCAGACTGTGATATGCATCCTCTTGACCAAACTTGCTTTGTAAATTAAGCTTCCTGTTTAATCAGATTATTGGTAGACTTTCACAGCAAAACCTTAAAACAGTCGAAATTCTATTTGTCTTGAGTCCCAAGTTCTTTCAGTTAAGAATAAAAAATTTTGTTTTATGATGGAATTTAGTTGTTGTTAACAATTGTGTTCTTAACAAATAAGTTTAACTCATTATGCTTGAATATTTTGTTTTTTTTGTTGTCTCCAAAAATTCAATGTTCCTTTCCAAACAACCTAGTGTAATTCATTTTGCATGAAAACAAGAAATTACACAAAAACCACTTATAGATAGTGAAGGTATACACAAACGTACATACAATGTCAATGTTGCACATGTCTATATGTACATATACACTCAATAGCCATGTCTTAGAGACATGCAATATATATTCTATTTGTATTTTTTCTTTTCCTTTTTCTTTTTATCTTATGTGTTTTTGGACCACTCAAAATGTGATTGAGCTGTTAAATTATATATATATATATATATATATATATATATATATATATATTTATTAAGTTTTATAATATTATCTGAATTACTTTTTTGGTCTGGCTTATAACTGCCTGTTTCATGCTCTTTCTAAACACCCCAAAAAGTAATTTAGGTTATATATATATATATATATATATATATATATATATATATATATATATATCATATTATAAAAGATATACAATTCACTGGATCCTGTAGAAAGATTTCTTGGATTTAAAATTGCAGCCATACAGGCACTAGTAGTGATAAGTGAGCAAGAGGCTTGTCTTTAACCTACTGCAACCGTTCTATTTAGTTGGCAAAGGCTTCTATGGAAATTCTGAGATAATATTTTCCATGACACCTTATCTTACTATGTAGCAACATCCAGTGGCTCACTAACTCAGATCTATCCCCTTGTGATTTCTTCCTCTAGGGAAACTTGAAGGCTCAATTCTTTAAACATTGAGTGCAGATAAACTGAAGGATTTTATTTATCATAAAACCACAGCTATACCAGAGCCAATGACAAAGGGAAGTGTTACAAATCTTCAGGGTGAGGTTTCAGGAGAGTATAGCTAATGAAATCAACCGTCTGGATGATATAATCTTTAAAACAAAGTAATGACAAAAACAAAACAAAATTGCAAATATTATTCTTTCTTATAGTGCAATTAAATTTTGGAAAGGATATATGTTGCCTTTTTTTATTTACATTCCAAATCTGAGAAATTATGCAGCCTGACCTTATATTATATTATATCATAGGACAGAAATATATATATATATATATATATATATATATATATATATATATATATGTGTGTGTGTGTGTGTGTGTGTGTGTGTGTGTGTTGAAAAGATAGATTTGTAGTGAATCTGAGAGTATGATAGAAATATGTGGAAAGTTGGATAAATCAAACACTTAACTCAGATTTAGATGTGTGATATTTTGTTCGGGGTTTATTTCTGTCTCGAAGAAGTTCGTGAAGATGAAATAAAACCCAAACAAAATATCACACATCTAAATCTGAATTAAGTGTTTGATTTATCCAACTTTCCACATATTTATATCATATATATATATATATATATATATATATATATATATATATATATATATATATATATATATAAAGTGGTTTCTTTTTTTCTCTTCATTTCAATTTCTTTATAAATCCCCAAAGTATATTAATTAATAATCAGCTTAACCCTAAGAGACCTCTAATTCTAGTGGCTTAGCACCTTAAAATTTTAATTTAATCAGATTAAAGGAATATTAGTTGCAAAACCTTTAAAAAAATCAAGTTGGCATTATCTGAATTCTTTTCATTCTGAATCCCACATTCTTTCATATATTAATTGATAAATCAGTTTTATAATGGGCCTTATTCAATTTTAATTATGATGAATTCTGTTGTTGACAAATAAGATTTTTTTAGATTCTGAATATATATATATATATATATATATATATATATATAAGTTTTAAAAAAAAGGAACACAGTTTTAATAACAATCACAATTGATTAAAACAAATTTTAAAATTTAGGCACATCATAAGTTTTATATTTGTTTTAATCAATTTTAATCAGTATCAAAAACATGTTCCTTTTTTATAATTTATGTTACCATGGTGTTGTACAAGAAATCTCTAGATTTATATATGTATATGTATGTATGTATTTAATTCCATCTCCCAAAACTCAGTGTTACTTTCCGAACAACCTAACAGAGGTGATAGATTTTGCTTGAAAACTTTTTATTTTCCTTTCTGAACACACATACCAGTTTATCACAAAAAATTTATACAACAAACACATATAGATAGTGTATGTATGTATGTATACACACGCATACACACAACCTCAACATCACACATGCCTATATACACATATAGACACAAACTTATTTAGATTCAAAATATTTATATGATGTAGAAACATATAAACAATATACATAACACTTGTAAATGTGTACATTTTCATACAGCTTTTGAATGTCCAGTAAAATATGTCAACTCCCATCACCACAAACATTAAAATCAAATTTTATACTCACAATGAACTGTACATTAATGTACTTATAAAATACTGAATATTTCTTTGTTGCATTATATAAAGAGTTGCTGGGTGAATACACCTTGTTACGTGCCGATTAAAATGTGATTACCCCCCACTTCCACTTCGCACACACATACACATGTACTCACACAAAGTAAATGTTATCTCGTTATGTAAAAATTCATATGTTTTCTTCTGACCTTTACAAGACAATGTTCAAATGATGGTTTGCTGGGGAGATAATATCTAAAAAATTTTTTTTTTTTTTCAAAGAGCAATCTCCTTGGTTTTCAATTCTTCACTATATTATCATTACAGAGTACTTCAAAAAAATGTTTACAATTCTATGGAAATATCTTTCTTACAGAAAGGGAACGGTGTGAAGAATCTTCAGTAAGAATCATTATTATTTAATATTTTAAGTTTTAATTGCTTTTTTTATCACAACTTACTTACCATTGGGCATCAGAAATAATAATAATAATAATAATAATGATAATGATAATTGATAAACTCCCAGTGAGATTTGAACTCATGTCCCCTTTTACCTTGGTGAAACGTAATTAAATGTACTAACTTCTTAACCCGCTGACCTATGAAGAGCCATTGGTTTACAAATGCCCAAATCAAACCTCTAAATTCATTACTTATTCTCTGCCCTATCAACAGGGCTTATAATGCATTGACTGTATCCTCTATTGAGGGTAAGAACCCCTCCTCCACAACAAAAAGGGTGTCCTGGGTATAACATTAAACTGCATCTGATGGTGAAGCTTCAGTTCTGTAGCTCTCAGGATGTGGATACCCTTCATTGTCATTACTCCCAGGTCCACTGTGACCGGGAGAGGTTGCAGCTATTTGAGTCCCATCATTAGGTCAAATAGATGTGTTTAAAAATTAATTAGTATTGAATAAGAATACTTGAAACTACATAATTGTGTGTAAATTATTTATATTAGAAAAAGTTTCTTGAAGATGTAATTATTTCATCATCATCATATCGTGCTGGCAGCACGGATATCCCTGACCCTCTCTCGCCACTCCTCCCTATCGTTCATCGCCCTAGGTAGGTCTTCAGGACTTGAAACCCTACAACTGAGTGAAAATTATTTGTATTGGGTAGGAATGCTTTCTATCACATAACTGTGTGCAAAAAAGAAAACTCTTAAGAAACAACAACACAAAAAATGTAAAGATGAAAGTACAATGAATGCAATTCCCTGAATCATAGGTATGAAATAAGCCTAGACAGGTTGACATGCCATTAAAATCAATCAATCATCTCTTATTCTGTTTCTTTATGTCTTTCTCTCTCTCTCTCTCTCTCTCTCTCTCTCTCAAGACCATGTTTGTTGCAATCATTTTTCACTGATAGCATTAATAGAATCTTTTATTTATTTGATTTTTAGATAAATAAGGCTTTAGTAATATGATCATATAATCTGCATATCATACAAATTTTATCTTATGCAGACAAAAAACTGCTTCTTTTATGGTTATAACATTTTTTCTAGATTTTTCATAATCTAGAATCCATCTCTACCTTAACTGTGAATTTGAAAGGAGATGGAATAGAAGGGGAGGGCCAACACATTCTCCAGACCTTACATTGTGTAGTTTTTGGTTGCAAAGATAGGTAAAAAGCCTATATGATATAAAGCTACATTAACAGGAGTTCTTTGAAAGAGAATTGCAGGTTATATTGCAACAATAACCCCCCCCCCCAAAAAAAAAACGTGCCTAAGAGCTCTGGAGGACACCTTTAAGAATGCATTTAGGGGGATAATGAACAGATGCAGATTTTTTTTAAGATATACTATAATTATTTGTGAGTCATGCACTATTTTTTCAGATTTTTTACCCCCCCCATTAAGGATGCATATTATATACAAGAACTATATAATTAACTTTCTTTCTGACCACATTCAGGAATAGGATTAATGAAAGTAAGTTATATCTATTATCTAATCTAATATGTTTTGTTTCTCTTCATGTGAAGTTATTATCATTGTAAGCTTGTTGCATATTTTGTGTGAACACATTTAAGTGTTTGCTCTAAATACTGTGTAAATTTTGTGTTTTAAGACATAATATAAACTATATGAATTCTTATTTTTAATCAGTACATACTGATAAAAAGTTAAACAAATGCTAAATTTAGGTGCTACAAATTCTAAAAAGTCAGTGAATATTAGAGACGAGAATTTATTTTTCAAGAATATCACAGTCCAAAGTTAGGGCTGCATGTTACACACAAATGATTACAGTAATATCCATTCTTTTTCTCTACCAAAAGTACTTCCATAGAAGCGTTAATTTTATTTTATTTTTTTGAAGCACTCAGTAATGTTTTCTTCTTACATGTCATCAATTTTACAGATAATGCCTGTGTTCACCTGTATTTCTATTATTAAAAGTTCTTTATTTTTGTTATAACCAGTAGCATTACATAGTGACTCTTATAGTCAACATATCCTGTAATATGGTTTCTTTCTTGTTGTTACAATTTTTTTTTGGTGGTATAGTTAAAAAAAAAAAAAATTAACTTACCTTTGGTTATGATTTTTAATTATATTTGTTATCAGCCATGTGTATGATAAACTTATATTTTCATTATTATATCTATATTATCATTAGTGTTACTTATGATTTGATTATTACTGCTTCTCATTATTGTATGAATATTATTAATAGTCTAGGTTTACTACCATTGTTTATGATTATTATTTTATTATTGGCATAACAGTGCTTTGTTATTATTGCTTCTAGCTAACGTCATTTGTTACAGGTCTTTGTTTTTTGTGAGCATATTAACTGCTTTAAGCTTGTATTACCATGACTTCAGAATTTTTATTGCTATTAATTTCTTCTTTTTTTTCAAATTATTATTATTATTATTATTATTATTATTATTATTATCATTATTATTGGTTCATTTTTGTTATTTAACACCGTTAACTTGTTTAATTTTTTAGATTTTTTTTTACAATTCCTCATATTCGTTGATTTATTTTTTTATTTATTGAAATTTATTATTTTTGATATTTAAATCTGAAAAGATTTTTGAATAGAGCAGATGGAGCTTGCTTCTTGAAAATCTTTCTTTCTGTTGAAAATGAACATTCAAGAATTTCTGTTAAGTCCATTCTATTTTTCTTTCCGACATTACTGAATCCACCATTCTAACCATACAAAATGCATTAAAAAAAAAAAAAAAAAATTCATTTACCAGTGAAAAGATTTCAAATATCTACCCCCAACCCAACCCCTATTCATTTCCTGCAATTCCTAAAGATGCACACCCAGTGAATAAATCTTTTTTTTTTTAACTTTTTGAATATCAAAACTGATTTTTTACTTCACATAAATCATTCCTGTTATTGGAATTTTCATTTATTTTTTAAAAATCTTTACAGTTCAGCTTTTTTCTTCTTTAAAAATCAATCTTTACATTAGCCTTTAAAGAATCATACTTCTTCATTTCCTTTTTACTAATTAACTTATGAACTTGAGCTAAATTATCAGATATACATCAAAACAGTGTAAAAGGTACAGTTTATATATATGTATCCAATAAATTCAAAAAAATGATATTCCCTGTATGAACTATTTTTATGATAGTGCCTTTAAAAATAATTTTGTTTTTTTTTTGTTTTTTTAACTTTTTGAATTTTAAAACTGATTTTGTTTCACATAAATCATTTCAGTTATTAGAATTTTATAACCTTTCTTTTTTCATCTCTACAGAATTTTTTCTTTAAAAATCAATCTTTATATTAATCCTTAAAGAATAATATTTCTTAATATTTTTTTTTACTAATTAACTTATGAACTTGTTTATATATCATCAAGACAGTGTAAAAGTTAGAGTTTATATATCCAAGAAATTTATAAAAATGATATTCCCTGTATGAACTTTTTTTGGTTGTAGTGCCTTCAAAAATTATCATTTGGCTTTAAATTTCACCAGTCAAATCTAATAAGAAACTGGGAATATTATTGCCCATGTCATAATCTGTGATTTATCCACATGTACTTAATTTTAAAATACAATGCACAAGTTAATCTCCTTGTTGCCAGCCATTTTAATGTCTCAAGAAAAGATTTCATTTGTAAAAAAAAAAAAAAAATCCCTCCAAGACTCATCTTAACTACTGTGTAAATGATCATCAGAAGGATTGTGTTCTCCTTGCAATTCACAAACACGCAGACAACATCCTGAACCAGAGGAATGGCCCTCCGATGGCCGAAGCCGTGATTTGACTGCATTTCTCTGAGACTGCAAAAGAGCTTTCATGTGCCTACGCAAATTTGTATTGAGTCTTTTGAATACTGGACTATCACTGGACGCTGTGAAGGAGTTGGACTTAGTTGTACGACTTGTCCCTTTGTGCCCGCTATCTTGCGTAATTGTATTAAATGCTTTGTTAACAGCCGATGTGTGCAAGTCTTCAAGGTTCTCAGAGGCAATACTAGAATGGTTTGATGTACAAATAGCTGATTGATCTGCCTCGTTTTCACTCAGGGCCAGGCACCGTGTTTGTAATCTCCTTGGTAGGCGCCTTGAACTTTTAGTGAGTGACTGATTAGTTTTACGCTCCAGTGGCTGGTAACCTTTTTGCCCTGTTGCTGTTTTCTCTTGGTCTGTACTCTGGTAGTGCACTGTGGCACGGCAATCGTCTACAGATATCACGTTGAGCAAACTATTTGAAGAGGAACGCATTGCCATTGTAGTGGCCCCCTTTTCAGTTTTTGATTGTAACAATCCTTCCTCACTCTCATCTGATGGGGGACTAACCCCAACTTTTATGCTTCCAAGCCTGGCATGTTGGCAATCTTTTGAAGACACTGATTTAGACGAGGTCTTTGTATCTAAAAACTTGAACCTGTGCGTATCAATGTGGGTGAACTTACTGCGCTTCTTGCTGGCTTTCCCCTCTAGATTGAAGTCAGCCTGTAGGTTCAGATCAGAGAAACTGCAGGAGAGGCTCTTTGATTGAGCCTTTAATGGAGGGCAAAAGACCTGACTCTTTAAGTCCGCGCTTTTTGCAGGTGTGTGGTGGGCCTTGAGGCGTTCACTCAGATCACTTCTCAGCTTCATAACGCCGCTTAGCTTTGGGCTTGGTGTGGCTTCTGTTGTGTTCTTATTGTTATTGTTGTTGTTGTTGTTGTTATTGTTATTGTTGTTATTGTTTGTTTCTGTTGCCTTTGGGCTAGCATTGTTTTTCTCAGCTGAGACCCGCGTATCAGGGATCTTAAAGAAGGCCTTGTTGACATCCTGTCTCCAGTTCTCAATCCACATGGCTTTCTGGGGTGAAAGGTAGGGTGAGATGGGGGCTGTATTGACGCACATACCGCCACTGCCACTGTTGTTATTGTTGTTATTATTGTTGTTCAGCTGGTTGAATTTATGCAACTCATACCATTCGTGCAACTGCCGATGGTGGTGCAGATTTCGTTCATTCATCTTGCTTACCAAAATGTCCAGAACACCGTGCTAGAACGTATGTGGTCAATGTATACTTTTGAGTGACCATTTCTCGTCTCATTTGCATCAAGGGTAGATATCCCTCTCCCGTTTCGTTTCTGGTTTAGTTTTCGCTTGAATTTGTGGGAGATCCAAGATGTTTACCAGTGTCGACTGGATTTTAAATACTGGCACACCCCTGTCAAAAAAAAAAAAATTTGAATTAATAGAAAGTAAAATGGTTAATTCAGAAAGAAAACCTAACAGGATTTTGTAATGAAGGATATGTACAACATATTTGTCTACCTACAGAAAACATTCTCACCAAGTCAAAATTTTTTAGTTACTGCTCACCATATTTTCTAAAACCATGGTGTCCAGCCACCTATCTATTATACCAATGCTACTAGTTATATGAAAATAAAATAGACTACCTGACACATTTTTTTTCAAGGCCACTAATCACTAGTTTGATCTTTTTTGGTTTTTGCTTTTGTTTTTTTAACTCTGGTTGTACATTTTCTGCCTTTCTGACTGTTGTTAACTGTTTATGTTACCAATTCATTGAATACCCACTCTGTCTGCAGGGCTTAGAATATATTGACTGTATTCCCTCTAGAAGGGTAAAATACTCCCCAACCCATAAAAAGAGGTGTCCTGAGTATGACACTAAACTGCAACTGATGGTTAGGCTCAAGTTCTGGAAATCTAGGTAGTATGGAGTACCCCTTCATTGTCTATACTCTCAGGTCCACCCTGACTCTGTTAGGGTCCCAGCTCTGGGTCAAATAGATGCCTTTAAAAATTATTTATATCAAGACTACATGCAACAAAAAAAAAAACTCTCAAGAAAAAACTACACAAACAATGTAAATATGAATGTACAGTGAATATGAATCTGTAACCTCTCATCATAAAATAACCCTAGACTAGTTGACAGGCTGTTAAGGCAACCAGTATAGGAGAAGAAAAGCTTGGGATTCAAACCAGCTTTATTCTGCTTTAAAATTGATCATGTGTCACATCCTGCCTGTAGCAGAGGGTTTGGGTATATACATACTAAAAGCTATAATAGTTTACAAATGATTATTCTTACTAGTTATTTGAAACCATATAATTGCTCATATAAAAGAAAAAAGACTAACTTCTGCATAAAGTAGGTTTGGTTTGGTTTTATGGTATATCAACCATTGTTGGTTATCTAATGCCAAATCCTTTTTTTACATATATATTAAATATATGATTTGTAAACACATTTTGTAGATGCACAGTTAAATGATCCAATAGTTCTATTTCTAATAATTCAATTTAACATGAGTCAACAAAGGTATATGGTTCCATGTATTACTATGTATCACTGACAATTCAATTAAACCTCAGTCATTTGTTTACACATAGATAAATGATCCAACAGTTCTATTTCTAACAATTCAATTTAGCTTAAGTCAACAAAGTTAAATGGTTCTAAGTATTGCTATGTATCACAAAAATATTCAGTTAAACATCAGTCATTTGTTTACACACAGTTAAATAATCAAAGTGTTCTACCTCTAACTGTTAAATTTAGCATGTCAATTATTTGGACACAGTTTAAATATCAAACAGTTCTATTTGACCCATAGATGGGACCCTATCAGGTGCTACCACCCTGGGTCAGAGTGGACCTGGGAACAATGACAATGAAGGGGTACTCCACATTCCCCAACATTCTACCACTACTAGAGTCTCACCATCAGATGGTTTAATATCATATCCAGGACACTCGTTGGGGAGCGAGAGGGATTATCCTTCTGTGAAGATGCAGTTGATGTATTCCACAGCCCCAGTTGACTGGGCTATCCAAGATGGATAAAATGGTTATAATAATTATTCATGTATAACTCAAGAACTTCAATATAGAAAATCCAAGTTGAGATTAAAGTGTAGCATCATACACAGGCATTAAAAAAAATCATTTTTCCTATATTATGATAACAAACCAACAAACATAAAAAGAAACTGATTTTATCTTTTTCCTCCCTCCTCTCACCCAATAAAAAATCCAATGGAGACTGTCTGAACATTTTATGTAGTAGGCATCAGGAGTAGAAAAGTAAAGTCTAATGTAAGAGATAAAGGTACAGTGAGTGGGGTAGTAGATGCAGAAGGTTGGAAAGCAGATGTGCTGTTTGGCCTCCTTCTTTCCTTCAGCTTCTAGAAAAAATGCATCATGATATATAAATATCTTTCTCCCCTTTCCCTGTGACTGACTGACAAACCAACAATAAAGTTGGTCAAAGCTTTTATGCTATGTGTTATAAAATTTGATTCACGATTTCACTGGTTTCTTAAAAAATGTGAACAACTATGTCTGTTCACAGAAGTTGCTTTTAATGTATAAGAGGATAAAATATATTGCTGATTTTTAGATACAAAAAGACTCATTTTATCTTCAATATTGTATTGTATTGTACTTGTGTAATTAAGAATATATCTACTACTGTACACAATGTGCAAGTACCCAAAAGTTTTGTTAATGTTTATTACCAGGCTCTGACCATTGGCCTAATGAGTAGAGTATTCGTCAATGGTCTGGGAGACTGAGGTTCAATCCCAGGTCAAGTCATACCAAAGACTCAAAAAATTGTACTTGATACTGCCTTGCTTAACACTCAGCATTATAAGGTAAGGATCAAGAGTAAAGCGGAGCAATCCAAGGAATGGATTAGCACCCTCCCCTACACCTCGGTGTAGTAGCTATTGAAAAAGGAGCCATCTGTTCCCCCTTGACTAAGGTCATCAACAACTTTTTATTACCAGGCTATTGAAAAAGAAGCCATCAGTTCCCCCTTGACTAAAGTCATCAACAACTTTTTATTACCAGGCTCTACTGCATATCATAGAATATTATACTCAGGCCTAGGCTTCAGTGTCTAGACATGGAAATTGGAGTGTAATATTAAAATTGGAGGATATACAAAGAAGGAGGACAAAAATAATAAAAAGAGTATAAGATTATAGTTACAAGAAGAGATTGAAGAAATTAAGATTAATTACTTTTTGTCTAGAGGGTAGAGTGTTCACCAATGGCCTGGGAGACTGGGGTTCAATCACTGGTCGAGTCATACCAAAGACTCAAAAAGGGGGACTTGACATCACCTTGATTAACACACAGCATTATAAGTTACTGATCAAGGGTAAAGTGAAGCAATCCAGGGAAAAGAATTGCACCCTCCCCTACACCTCAATGTGGTAGCTAATGAAAAGAGAGCCTTCAGGTCACCCTCGACTACAGTTGTCAACTTAATTTACTAGAAAGAAGAATGAGAAGTGATCTAATTGAAACTTTCAAAATAATTAATGGAATTTCTAATTATGGTAAACATTTTTTTCAATATTTCTCTTCAAACTGGAAATTTACTGTCAAGGCAGATTTTAAAAACTAAGTCAACTAACCGATTGAATAATATATTTTTGAAACAAACTGCCTTATTAGATCAAAAATAGCAATAGTGTTTAAGATTCAATTAGATGATTTCAGAAATAATGGTAAGAAAAAGAATTTAAGAGGGTATTTTTGGGAACTATCAGATGAATTACTTTACAGAATTTAATCTGTATATAGATAGTGTATTAACAGTTTATATATTCTGTGCAAAGATTCATTTTTTCTTTATAAGGTTGGTGTGAGAAGATAGTTAATAGGGGGAGATCCCTAAGGCGGTATTGCAAATAAACAAATAGTTATCAGAATAATTCTCTTAGCAGAAATGATATTGCAACAACAACAACTGTAACCAAAAATAAAACTGCTTATATATATATATATATATATATATATATATATATACTTATTTTTGAACTGCTACATATTCATATTTTTGTTTACAATGCTTAAGTACTGCAGAGTTTAGTTATAAATTAAACCTAATAATATCTGCTTTGTATAATGTTTCACTAGAAATAAGAAAATCTTTGGTTTAGATGAAAATTAAATTTAAAAAAAAAAAAAAAAATCATTAAGGCAGTATTTAGGACCAGGACTGTATCTAAAAGTAATGTAAATGTCTCCTGCCCTTGATGAGATATGACCACAGCCACACTATTCAACACCACACTACATCTGTGACTATACTACAAATTTTGTTACAAATAGGTTTTTAGGGAATGAAATTGCTAGCTCCATGACCTCTGGGGAGAGTTCCCATGATGTAATGGTTAAAGTGCTAAATTGTAGCCTCAAAGTAAGCAAGTTTGAACTTTAGTTGTACTATTATGTTCACTTTTGGACTAATACCCTTAGGAAAAGTATGAAACCCTTTATCAACCCAGCTATGGGTTAAATAGTACCACTAATGTTCTTCTACAAGGATGGCTTTGGCATTAAATAACCCACAGAAGTTGATCTACAATCAAAGAAAGAAACCAAACCAAACCATGAGCTCTGATTTTAAATTCAGGATTTTTTCCTTCTCCCCAGGCAGTTGCCATGCCAAGGCTGAAAAGCCTAATTAGCCCTTCATCCATAAAGTAAAGGATTCATGCTTTTACCAAGAGCATTACCCATTCTTTTCTTGTTAAAAATGAAAAGTCCACTTGGCTGAAGCTGTAGAATATGCCAACTGCATCTCTCCAAAGAAGTAAGACCCCCACCAATGAGTGTCCTGATATGACACTAAGCCGTCTGATAATGTGGCTCTTGTCCTGTAGCTTTGGGGTATGTGGGGTATCCATTCATTGACATTACTCTCAGGTCCCCTCTGACCTGGAATGGTTGTGCATGTTAAGGTCCCATCTATGGGTCTTATAGAACTATTTAATCATTTACTATACTTGAAACCATTTGTGTGCAAACAAATGGTTAACATTAAATAGAATTATCAGTTTTCAATCACAGTACTTGAAACTTTAATTTGTGTGCAAATTATTGAGCTCTGACTCATTCAAAAATGATGTCACCAACAAACTATTCCCACACAAATTATATTTATATAAGCATAAACAGGATTTGCCATTAAATAACCCTCAAGAGTTGGTATGTCATAAAAACCCACCAAACCAAATCAATTAAAATTGAAAAACAGCATACCAAAAACTATATACCATACTCATAGACTGCATTAACTCCAACCATACTCAGGAAAAATTTTATAAAAATATAAAAAACTATGAATGAACTCTTCAAACAAACCAACCCAAATAACATCCTTTATAAAAACAGCTGAGGCTTTATACAAAGATAAAATCTCATATTTAAAAAAAACAAAAAAAACAATCTTCTTTACTACCTCTTTAACCAAAAACTCAGTTGCAACAATCTTACCAAGAAACCAATACATCTACAAATTATGTGTATGCTAATCAAAAGATTCAGCACTTAGATAGCCCACAGGCAATGTGTTGCCTTTGAACAAAAAAATAATGACAAATCATTAAATGACCTAATAAGAATTAATATGTCATTAAACCATTGAACACACTCCAGTTCTACATATACTTCATCTTACAATGAAACAACAAAGTTTGACATTAAATGACCTAATAAGCATTGATATACCATCAAACCATTCAATCTAATCCAATCTATTTCTTAAGACAATAGTCATTATGCTTTGCACCTCTGACATTGTATATAAGTGACTCACAAAATGCTTTCTTCATAGCATTTCAAAAAGTTCAGAAAGTAACAAGTCTCTTTATCTTGATTATGCAATGGTCACACAAGACATATTCATTCCTTTAAACTCAAACAAGATGAACAACCAGTGTAGAGCAAATCAAACATCTTACACTGTTAGACATTTTCCCAGAGAATATGGAGATTTAGCTTTTTGGACAACCTTTTTTTTCCAATGTAAACAATATGAAGAACCTATTTAAAAATCTTGACATTGACGACATTTTGTCTTTCTTGAGAGAAATAAAATTATACCAAAAAAATAAATGATCAATATCATAATTAGAAAAGAATTTCAGAGGATTTTGACTTATCATTAAAACAAAATAAAAAATAGATTAAAAATTATCTCTGAAGAAACAACTAGACAAAAAATATAAAAAATAAATATACAATGTATGTGATTCCCTAACCTCTAAGCATAAAATAACCTCAGAAAGGTTGTCAACCAATCCTAAAATATCTGTGTGTATTGCAGTTAAAATAGCAGTTAAAATATCTGTGTGTATTGCAGTTAAAATTGCAGTTAAAATATCTGTGTGTATTGCAGTTAAAATATTCAAAGTGAATAAAAATACTAGGTAGCCCTTTTGCAGGCATAGTGACATTTTTGTCATTGCTTAACATAAAGTCATTCTCCTATCAGCTGCTCATTGACCAATTTAATGTTAATGTATTAAATATAATTTGCCCACTCGATAAGGATTAAAAAATTATCTGCCTGCAAAAAGGTTAAAATTAATCATAATAAGAATTGATAATCTTCAGTTAAAAAAAGAAAATAGAATGTTATTAAGAACTTCTAAAGTTTAACCGGCTCATTAGCCTAGTGAGTAGAGTGTTCGCCAATGGTCTAGGGTTCACTCCCAGGTTGAGTCATACCAAAGACCAAATGGTACTTGATACCTCCTTGCTTAACACTCAGCATTATAAGGTATGTATCAAGAGTAAAGTGAAGTAATTTAGGGAAAGGAGTAGCGCCCTCCCTTACACCTCGGTGTTGTAGCTATTGAAAAAGGAGTCTTTGGCTCGCCCTCAACTACAGTCACCAACTTCACTTCATTTCAAAGTTAACAAATATAGCTGACCTAAAGCCTGTATATTGTCAGTCACTCAAAATATATCAATCAAATATGATATCATTGACATGTTAGGAAGCAAGGACTGGAGAAATTTCACATTAAATTCATCTCTATATATTTGTTAAAGGAGCTACAACAGACAAGGAGTTCACTCGTCTGGATAATTCTTTAAAACTTATGACCATTTCAACAATAACAATAAAAAGGAAGATAGTACTAGATTGAGTCAAAAGTTTTGCCATATTTTGGGGTGTGCTTGTTTGTGGCATGTATTATCATGTGACTGAAACCATTCACGCAATTGAAGGTACATGTTGTAATTGATAGTATTGTGATAGTTGGTGTGCAGACACATTATGCATTGCTTCACTCCATGTATGATTTGAAAGCTGCACAGATGAATGTGCAATGTGGCCTAATTCAGAAACTTATGCTTTACGAGATCAAACTGAGCCATAACATCATGGAAACAACCAAAATCATTTGTTGTGCAAAAGGTGAAGGAGCAGTTGATCACAGTACAGTAACCATATTTACCCAATCCCTCTGCTCGGGCAGGATATGACACAAGGTCAATTTTTAAGCAGAGTTTAACAGGTTTGAATTCAGAGGTTTCCTTCTCCTAGACTAGTTGCCTCACCAAGGCTGAAGTACCTAGTCTGCCCTACTATTTACCCATAGCTGGAGGGAGAATAATTGGATTCATATCTTTCCCAAGAGTATTAGCACTATATGAAATGCAATCAGTGTCATCCAGGATTTGAACTTGTGTCGCCATGTCCATTTCCTATGACAATAACCATTACACCACGGGCACCTCCATCACAGTACAGTAACCAGATGGTTGAAGAAATCTTGCTTGGGTTGCAAGAACCTTGATGATCAGGCAAGGTTGGCTTGACCTAAAACCGTTGATTCTGAGGCTGTTCTCCAAGTATTAGAGATAAATCTGGCAAATAACACTTGGACTCAGCTTCTCACATTCCAGTATGGTTTGTCACCTTCATGACTTTAGAAAAAAAACATTTGGCACTGCTGAATTGTGCTTCATGTTACCAAAATATTGCAAAACTTTTGATTCATGTTTGTAATAAAAAAAATATTCATTGTGTATTGATCACCCATTGTAAAGTCTCGGCAAAACCGGATAATCAATTACTTAATCATCATTGCTAAAAGTGATTAAAATTATTGACAAATTCATTAACAAACATGTACAGCTTGAATAATCTCTATGGACTAAAAGTTACAATTTTGTTACCACTTTTCACTCCCCCACCGTCTGCATATAACCCGAAAACAACTTATTACCCATTATCAGTTTTGACAGCATGGATGGAAAGGGGCCAAAATTCCAAAGGTGTTAATAGTTCCTCTCCCCACTTTCCATAAACTTCCTTTATACTGACTGTCCTGGGTTGAACATTCTTCCTTGATGATTATATATGTAAGTATGCTTTATAAATCAATAATGTTAATAAAACTGTAAAAAAAATGCCTGCCATATAGTGATGATTAATTTGCTATTATTAATAAGTTCACTCTTTAGTGAATTGTTCAGTCATGTTCTTTATATCAGATTAAGCTAAATTTGGTAAATACAGTGTCTCAAAAAATGTCCACCCTGTTGACTGAGGCTGTAGAATATGCCAACTGTACCTCTGCAGAGTGGGGGAGGGGCTTGTGATGTAATGGTTAAAGAACTGGACTGCAGGATCATAGTGAGCAAGTTCAAACTCCAGTCTTGCTATTATGTTCACTTTCTGACAAATACCCTTGGGAAAGGTATGAACCCCCTTATCCTCCCAGCTATGGGTTAAATAGCATCACTGCTGTTCTTCTACAAGAATGTCTTTGGCATTAAATAACCCACAAAAGTTGATATGCCATTAAACAAAGAAACCAAACCTCCTCAGAGGGGTAAGACCCCCCTCTCAACAAGACCACCATTGGTGGCGACCCATGCTTAAGGATTGGATCCTGATGGTTAAGCAGTACTTGGCTCAGTTACCGAGTGGTCAAGTAACTTGCAACAGACCACTTTGGCCCTTCCTGGGCTAGACGTGCAGTTGGATAGGATTGATAGGATCAATTGGCTGGTTGTGTCAAGCTCTAGCTACTATATGTTTTGTCCTGACCATATTTTTCAATCTGCACCTGCAGCCAGCTTCCAACCCTTATCTTTTAGGTGCTAGAAGGTGGTGACTGAGGGTCAATTGTATTGAGAGAATAGGAATTTGATCACTGCTAAATTACATGGTATTTAGTAACATTTGAAAACCTGCAATTGGCAAGAGCCTGAAAACCTACTCCCAGTTCGAGTATACTGGTCATGTATCCCCATGTAGATCAAGGTGAATGTGTTTCCCCCTTTGTACATTCACTATTCAAGTTGGACTCTATGGTGGATGATGGAGTGCAGGACCTGTGAAAAATAAATATCACGAATGGTATCTTCTAACAAAAAAAGCAAATGAAATTTATCCAAATTAAACTCAGAGAATGAGGCAGCTGACTTCCCCAGATTCATTGTCATTGAATCTTTGGAGGAGGTCTGCTTGGCTAAATTCTCTTTTTTCTTAATAGAAAAGGTTATTGCAACAAGAACTATCCACCAAAATTTTTAGAATTTTGAAATGGAAATGTGCTTGTTAAGGTGGACAGTCGGAGACTGGCTGAAAACATCATCAAGATGAAAAGCTTCCACCTGACTAAATGCAGAGCATATCCCCATGAAAGACTGAACACTTCTAAAGGAGTTAGCAAAAGTAGGGAGTTGGCCTTGGCTACAGTCGAGGAGATGACAGCATCTCTGGGAAAACAGGGAGTGACAAACATCAGAAGAATCACCATGAAAAAGGGCATAGAGCAAATCCCGACCAACACCTACATCCTGATATTTAATCAGCCCCATATTCCTAAAGATGTGAAAATCAGCTGTTGTCTTGAGTGGGTTGAACAATATATCCCAGGTCCCCTGAGGTACTTCAAACATAAAAAATATAGACACCACAGGGAAGCTTGCAGAAGATGAGAGACATGTGCCAAGTGTGTTGAAAAGGACCTGGACCACACAGGAGAAGATTGCTTAAATATAATGTCCAAACTGCTAACAAGACAAGGTAATGTCCAAACTGTTCAAACAAGATCATCTGGTTTACTCAAGATTGAGTCACATCTGTTGTATACCGTGATGAGATAAATCACAACTGTAATACAATACATACACAGGCGGACTCTGTTGTTTTAGATATGAATGGTTTATTAGTTTCTGGCTTCAGTCCATAGTGACACGAGGAGAGAGACACAATTCTTAAAAGTCTTTGCTAACCATACTATGCTGACCCCACCCCATTGCACGACACACCTTGTGATGTTTAAGATCTCTGTCGGTAGAGATCCGAAAAACCCAACTACATCTTTCAACGGTCAAAATCCAACTCCCGCCTCAATGGTCCAATCTCAACTTGGCTTTTTTTTTTAAATCTTCAAATTCTCAGGTCCATCTCTTCCGGGCATGATGTCATCCACATTCCAGCCTCATTTCCTGTCTGGGGTTTATTATGACAAATGGTGATTGTCATATACTTTGCGCCCAAGCGTAACTGCACCAAATGATTATACACCTGTACTAAGAGACCAAATAGTTCAAACCCCTACTAAACTGAATGATAAAATATGATTAACGAAAAATATCATTCCTTAATTATATAACACATCTATAAAAAAGTAAAGGAAATATCAGAAGTAAAACACAAGTGGAATGAAATCTTCCTGGAACTTAGGAAAATAGTTGGGTCCTACATGGGAGAAAAATCTCACACATCTGTTACACGGAAGGTGGGATCCAATCAATCAAGACAGCAAATATAGCACTCTTGTAGAGAGACTGATCCAATTGAAATCAAATATTTTGCCAAAGTTTCAGGAGCACCTGAAAAAGCTACACTTGGATGAATTTCAGCAATTACTAAATCAATGAAAGGAAGTCACAAGTAAAGAGAAATCTAATGAGGTAGTTTAAGAAAAAACACACATAGAATCTACCACTCAAGCACTAACCACTCCTCTTAAAAATAGAAAATCTTCTCTCTCAAAACACCTCTTATATTGGTCTCCAATCCATCCACCAAAAACCGTCAAAGACAGACTAAAAAAAAACTTGTCTCCCAAAAAGTCAGAACAACTCTAATAAAAACCACAAGCATTGAACAACCTGGAAAAATACATATGAAGACCAAAGTGAACAATGAAAGAGCAAGAAGCGCATTCAAACTGCCCTCATCCAAATTCAATACAGACCACTCAATATCAAGAACAAGATTACCTATAAGAATAATTAAACAATGCAATGCTCAGGGATCGACAAAATCCCTAAATCGATCCTATAATATAGAAAGTATGGATAGTGACACTGACCGTGTAGTTGCCAACCTCAATCCAGAAGATATAATAAATAACTACAATACTTGAAACATTTAACTTGGTACAAACCAATGAGTTAAAAGTTACCTAAATCCCATCCACTTAAAGAGTATGTATAAACAAAATTTGGCACTAAATAACCGCCAAGGTTTGGTATGCCATTACATCAAATAACCTAATAAATCACATATATATATTCAAGACATGAATGTTTATAAACAGGATTTGGCGTTAATTTACCTACAAGGGTTGATATGCCATAAATACTAATTATTGTAACTGTGAGTAAATAAAACTATTGGTAAATGCTTGAAACCATTTAACTGTGTGCAAAAAAAAATGAGCACTAACTTGTTTAAAATGTTGCCTAGAAAGTATTCTCTTACAAGTCATATGAACTCAGTATATATGTATAAAGAGAACTGTAGCATTAAATAACCCGCAAGGGTTGATATGATATAAAACCAAATCAAAACAATCAAAAATGTATACATACTTTGACTAGTGACTGTTTTTAAAAAAAGAATCGTCCACCGAACTTCAATTATCCACACCATACAGTAGCCATTGATGTGATGTTCAACCATAACATCTGGGTTTTGAGGTGCCCTGTAGTTACAATTGTGGCATTTAATTGAGCCATTTAACTTTATAGGACAAAACCTGCATCAGTCAATGAGTTGAGTGCAGAAAGTGAATGCACCTAATTACCAATTGAAATGATTTGTAAAGTTTGCAATTCCATTTGTTCACATTATCAGCAGTGCCTTAAACAGAATGATCATCAGTTTTGAACATCACCTATAATTCAGTGATGTTTGCAATTCCATCTGTTCACATTATCAGCAGTGCCTTAAACAGAATGATCATCAGTTTTGAACATCACCTATAATTCAGTGATGTTTGCAATTCCATCTGTTCACATTATCATCTGTCAAAGTAAGTGTTTTCAAACTCCAGTTGCACTATTACATTATGAAACAGTATGAACCTCTTTATCCCCCCCCAGCTATAGATTAAATAGTATCACTGCTTTTCTACAATGATGTATTGGCATTAAATAGCCCATGAAGGTTGATATACCATTAACCAAAGAAACCAAACCAAACCAAACTTTTATCAGCAGTACCTGGACTGAAATGATCAGCAGTTCAAATATTTACAATATCTCAAAATATTCTCGACCATATCTTCTATAATTTCGATTATAAAACTTAAATATATCTTAATAATATATTTATAAAAATCAAAGTGTGTGTATATTTTTGGGGACCCCCTGTGTATGTATATATATATATATATATATATATATATATATACATTTATGAGATGCTTGGCGACAACATCCCACAAAACAACAACTGTACAGCCATCTACTACCCATCATGAAAACCATCCAAATTAAACGAACCAGACATCTAGGACACTACTGGAGAAGTAAGGATGAAAAAAAAAACATTATCTATAGCATTTTTTCAAAGAAAATCAAAACAAAAGACAGATAACTCGTATACCTGACATAAATTCAGGGATCATTTCATTATTGTATTTATGTAGTAAACAGAACTCCTTTTTTCAGACCATATAAAATGAATTAATTTTAAAATTGGCTAATTTTCTAAGTAAAGGAAGTTTTTTAAATGGAAAACATCCAAAATTATTCCCCCACAAAAAAATTTTAATTTCAGTTGAAAAATTTTTTAATTTGGGACTCCAAATGTGGTTCATTCAATAAGTTTCCAGACTTTTTGTACAGGCATTTAAAATTGTTGTAGACTCTTGAAAATTCAGTATGTTATTGCTATACATCTTATGAGATGACTGACCAATTTTTATGATTTCAGCTTCAAATGAACAGCTACAGCAGTAATTGGAATACACCCTACTAAATCCTGATTGTCACAGCTGGTGAATTTCAAAAATGCAATCTGGACATGAGGACACTTTAGAAGAATGATATGCAATAAAATTCTGTTTTAAACTTGGAAAAAATGCCACAGAAATGTATAGAATGCTTCAGACTACTTTTCAACCATCTTTCATGAATTGAGCATCAGTTTTTGAGTGACATAAGAGATTCAAGGAAAGCAGGGAGTCAGTGAGGGATGACGAGAGGTGTGGGAGGAGTAAGGAAGTCAATACACCAGAGTTGATTGGCCAAAGGGTTTGGGTTAGGGTTACTATGTTGAGGTTTTAAGGGAGTTCAGGAAGAGATTCCTTGGGAAGAGGCCAGCACTCTTCAAATCGGGTCAGTGGCATTTCCACCAGGACAATGTACCAGTCCACAACTCCATCCTTGTCACAGACTATTTGAGTAAGATGGGCATCAAGACAGTTCTTCAACCTCCCTATAGTCCAGACCTTGCTCCCTGTGACTTTTGGTTATTTCTTATGCTCAGAAGCTATCGTTATTAGATAATTCAGGAGATGAAAGAAGCTGTGATGAAGGTCATTGACACGCTCACTCAAGAGGACTTCGATGGGGCATTCCAGAAGTTGTTAGAATGGTACAAGTGCATTGCAGCCGGAGGAGATTACTTTGAAGGGGACTAGAGTTTTATGTGTGTACTATCAATAAAAGTGCTCATACGAAAAAAATATGAAAACTTATTTAATGATCCTCATAAATTTAATAATAGATTTTAAAAATTTGTTCATCTTTATTGAACTGTTTTTTTTTTTTTTTTGTTACGGGTAATGTCGAGAACGTCTGTTAGTTTGAATCTATTCTCTACTCATAATGTTGGCTGGGTTATTACAGACTTGTAAAAACAATAAAATGAGCTTTAATACTAATAATATGTTTAGATTTATCTCTCTATGTCCAGTTTTACACCTTGATAGTGGGACTTAGAATATAACCACTGAATTTTCTATAGAGGAGTAAAACAGTTGTCTTAGGTATGATATTAAACTGAATCCAATTGATCAGTTCTGGACCTCAGGGAGGGGGGTATGGAGTCACTTCTTCAATACCATTATTCCCAGGGACACTCAGATTTTAACTAGTTGTAGTGCCTGTTAGGGTCCCATCTATAGATCAAAGATATCCATTCAAGATGATGTTTAAAATTATTTTCAACTGCTCTTAAAACATTGATATTGCAATTCATGTATGAAGTTTTTACCTGTTTAAAGTGATTGTGAATTACAGAAATACCCAATCACTTAAAACATTAATATTGCTACTGCAAATGAAATATTTACCTATTCAAAATGATTGTGAACTACATTAATACATTGGCTCTTAAGACATTTATTTTACAACTAAGTATGACATTTAAAATGTTTAAAAAGAAATATTTTGTACTATATATAATTAATGACCATAAAACTGACTTTGACATGATATAACCAAACAATCATTTTCAAATGCTTATAAATATTATTTGTTATCATATATACTTAACATTACTGTTCCATATTTCTTTCAACTGTGTCGATGTGCCCAGACAAATGTTGTTTATTATTTCAAGGAAATAAACTTGTTTTATTTCTGTTGCAACCAAAGTAGTTTACAGTATTATTGATATGATTTCATTTTTACTGCGTAATTTGGCTGTGCTTGTTAACCCTTTACATAGCAACTCTCCCTCTTCTACTCATTTCATACAGAAAGTTCAGAACTCTTCTATGTTACGATATTGCATTACTTTCAGAATAGCAATTTATCACACCTTATAAATTTCGTCATGGCTTGCCTTCATGAATGAAGATTTAAGATGCAAATTTCATGTCTGTTGATGCCCTATCAGCTGGAGCTGTAGAATATGCCCACTGCATCTCTGCAGAGAGGTAAAAAAAACCCTCAACAAGTATTCTGAATATGACACTGAACTATCTGATGGTGAGGCTCCAGTCCTGGATCTTCAGGGAATGTGGACTACCCCTTCATTGTCTTCCAGGTCCACTCTGACCTGGAGTGGTGGTGCCTTTTAGGGTTTCATCTATGGGTCAGATAGAACTATTTAATTATTTACTATACTTGAAACCATTTAACTGTGTGCAAACAAATGATTAATATTAAATTGAATTACTCATATTAGATAGCAGTACTTAAAATCATTCAACATTATGGAAATAGAATTATTAGTGTTTGATGGCAATAATTAAAACCATTTAACTGTATGCGAATGAATGATTAACATTAAATAGAATTATTAATGTTAGATAGCAATACTTGAAACATTTAACTGTGTGCAAACAAATGATTAATATTAAATTGAATTACTCATATTAGATAGCAGTACTTAAAATCATTCAACATTATGGAAATAGAATTATTAGTGTTTGATGGCAATAATTAAAACCATTTAACTGTATGCGAATGAATGATTAACATTAAATAGAATTATTAATTTTAGATAGCAATACTTGAAACATTTAACTGTGTGCAAGTAGAATTGTTTTTGTTAGATATCAATACTTGAAACCATTTAAATGAATGCAAACAAATGATTTGTGTTGGATCACAGTATTCAAATTCATTTAACTGTGTGCAAATAAATGAGCTCTGACTCATTTAAAAATAATTTTACCAATGAACATTTTGCTTACAAATCATATATATGTATAACACTATAGAAAAAAGGCCAGGATTATATAAAATTTCACCTTACTTAGCCAAAATTATGTTCAAGGATTTTAACTTACACTAATATCAATAACTAAATAGACATTTCTATTTTCCCTTTTCTTCAGGCTTCCCCCTTTCTTTTCTTCTTTCTTTCCTCTTCCCCTCATTTCTTCTTTCATTCTCCATTCTCCACTTATACAAATCAACTTTTTATAGATGCTATGTTTCTCCTTAATTTGTTTAAAAAATTTGTTTCATGATGTAACTTTTTCAAGTATTTTTCTGTATTCATTTCAAAATGCTATTTTAAATTCATAACTCCCACCCTGAAGACGACAAAAACATTTTCTACCTGAAATTTTCATAATTTCATATCTTAAATAACCCATGTCGAAACACATTGGTGGAAGTAATTAATAATTTTTTTCTCATACATTTATATGTATTTTTCTTTCCATTTTCTTTATACAACATATCTGTCTGATTAAACCTTATACCTTAGTCAAATATATATATATATATATATATATATATATATATATGTAACAGGATTTGGTATTAAATAATCCACAAGGGTTGATATACCATAAAACACAACCAAATTAATCATGTCTGTTGCTATTTAGCAGTTCTACTATTTCCTCATCTGAAACAAATTTTACACAAGGTTCCTTTATTTTTCATATTGATAACCACTCTGTTGTCAGGATTTAGAATACTTTGACTGAATCTTTTGTATTGGAGTAAGACCCCCTCCAAAAAAAGCATGTCCTGAGTATGACTCTTAACTGTCTAATGATGAGGCTCCAGTTCTGGAGATCCAGGAAATGAGGAGTACTTCATTGCCATTACTCTGATCCTGTCTATGGGTCAAATAGATTTGTTTGCTGTGTTCACATTCATATCTGATTGCAAAGATGGTCAACTGGTCAATTGTAATGCTGATAGAGACTGCACCCCATTTAAACAAAAAGAGCTCATTGACAGCTTTTGAACTTAATCACAGAGGGAAACAAGAGGAAATTTGCAACCTCCATGTTTGCATTATTTGGCTGTACTTATATATGCAAGTCAGACTTTTCCCAGATGAAGAATATTAAGTCCAAGTACTGTTTCACCATGACTGATGATCATTTGAAAGCCTGCTTGAGGCTGGCTATCTGCAGTTACTGTTTGAACTATGAAACCCCAGGTTGATTCCATCTGGTGCAAGTCATTAGAGTAAGGTCATGACCATAAATGTATTCAATTGTAAAGGTTCATGCAGTGATGCAAAATACATGAACAAATATTGTATGGATAAAGTATACTCATTATATATATATATATATATATATATATATATATATATATATATGAATAGATACATTGAACATTTTTTAATCCAGGTAGATCATTTTAACCTTGTCATCTTAAAAAGTAACTTGCAAATTTAAAAAGTGTGCCAGGAGGCTAGGAATATGAAGGCATTCTGTCCAAAATCCACAGAAGAAGCTTTCTGATGTTCGGAGCATTTTGGATTAGAAAATGACTTGTAGACCTTTGGAATTAGAAAAAAAAAAGGGATTGAAGTTTTGTTTTGTTTTGTTTTGTTTTGTTTTATGGCAAATCCTTTTTGTCCATATATATTAAATATATGATTTCTAAACACATTTTGTAGTTAACATTTTTAAATGAGCCTGCGCTCATTTTTTTTAGCACATAGTTAAATGGTTTCACTTATTTCTATCTAATACAAAAGATTTTATTTACTATTAATCATTTGCTTGAAAAAAAGTTCCAAGTATTGCTATGTATCACTAACAATTCAATCAAACATCAGTCATTTGTTTACACACAGATAAATGATTAAACAGTTCTATTTCAAGCATTTCAGTTTAGCATAAGTTATTCACTTGCACTTAGCTTAAATGTCAAAGTACACAGTTTAAATATTAAACAGTTGTGTGTGACTCATAGATAGGACCCTATCAGGTGCTATCACTCCCAGTCAGAGTGGACCTGGGAGCAATGGCAATGAAAAGTACTCTACATTCCCCAAAGCTCCAGTATTACTGGAGGCTCACAATCAGATTGTTTAGAGTCATATTCAAGACACTCATTGAGGAAGCCTTACCCCTCTGCAGAGATGCAGTCGGTGTATTCTACAGCCCCAGCCAACTGTTCCTGGGATTAAAAAAAAGCTACTTAAGATTATCAGTATCCAAACCAAATTAACCAATCAAGAAATGAATGAAAGTGAATCGTCAGTGTAATGTAACACATCATCAAATACAGAATCTGATAGCAAGATTTGTCCCCCAAGTATAACACCTGTGGAAGTGGCGACTTGAAAGCTGAGAGATCAAAAGTTTTGAGCTAGTAAATGAACCAAAAGAAATAGGAAAATAGACAATTTGAAAATGTGCTAATTGATTGGTTAAAGGAAGCCACACGTCCAGAAAGAGGAAAAAGAAAAAAAAATTTTTTTTCTTAGATTGTTTTTATTTAATTGAAGTTTTTGTAAATAGCAGACACAGACATGTTTTGAGGCTTTTAACATTTTCAAGACCCTTTTGTTGGGTTTCAACAGGAATGCAGAAGATGCAAAGAGTTTTTTCCTCCCTATGAATTCATGAAATGATGGTTTGGAAACTCACTAAAAAGGCTAGCCTGATCAAATAAAAACATCAAGTATGAAATGTGGGAACTAAACAGTAAATTCATGTTTTTCAACTTCATTTGTTGCCTAAATGCAAATACAAATTAGTGAATTTTGAATCCTGTCTAAGTTCCAGCAAGACAATCCTTCGATGTTCTATCAGTTCATAAAATGAAAAAGATACAAATATACTATGTAAAAAGTAATGAATGAAAGCCTCATTATTTGCAGACCATCAATGTAACATGACACATCATCAAGTACAGAATCTTGTAATAAGGTTACTCCCCAAAGTCAGTGGTGACCAACAGCTGAGAGATCAAAAGTTTTGAGCCAGTATGTGAATTGAATGAAATAGCTACAAAGATGCTCTGTAGAAATAATCTAATTATTTAGGTTATTTAAACAGTCTTGTTCATTAAAGTAAAAAAGTGCCTGTGGTGTAATGGTTATCATCGTAGGATATGAACACAGCGATACGAGTTCAAATCCTGGACCTGACTGATTGCATTTCACATAGCTCTAATACCCTTGGGAAAGGTATGAATCCAAATATTCTCCCTGCAGCTATGGGTAAATAGTAGGGCAGACTAGGTTCTTCAGCCTTGGTGAGACAACTAGTCTAGGAAAAGGAAAACTCTGAATTCAAACCTGTTAAACTCCGCTTAAAAATTGACCTTGTGTCATATCCTGCCCGAGTGGATGGGTTGGTAAATATGATTAAAGTAAAAAAGTTATTGATAACCAAAATGCATTTTAACAAGGTGAAAGCACTGTACCAAAAAACATTCGATATTCTATTCACATTTACATCATTCAAATGGGATGCGTATTTGAATGCATGGTGATGCTGAGAATAGGGCATACAAAAGTTATGAGCCACTTACAACTTGCCAATTGTAAACATCTTCACAATTTATGATATATATGTGAATTTCTCATTCAGTAGATGAAGCATAAATTGCATAAACTTTGGAGCTTCCAGCTTCACTTTTTAGTGTAGGGAGCAAGCATGGATGGCTTAATAGTTATCACTACAGGAAATGAATTCAGCAAACCAGGTTCTAATCCTGGTTGAGGTTGTTTGTGTTTCACTTCACAAAGTGAAGGCATAAATCCATCTTTTTTTCCTTTGTAAATGGGTAAATGATAGAGCAGACTAGGTTCTTTACCTTTTCTATGACAAACAATCTAGGGGAAGGAAAACTGTAACACTATGTAGGTGGTCCGCCAAGCAGACGATTCCTTTGTCTGTTTTGGCGCGAAACCAGACCAAGGGTTTTGGACTGGAGATCTCGGGTGACCAGATGTAGGAAGGGAACGCCGGTCAGAGAGTTGGACAAAGGAGCTTGAGGAAGGAGTTGGCAAAGGGTGATGTGAGAGACCAGTCGACACCGGACAACAGAGAGACGAGTCGGATGAAATGAGGTCCAAAGTAGTGAGGGAAGATGAGTCTGCATATCAGTAGCTTTGTAGAAGTTTCGCTAGAATCCACACTAGCATTAGTCTACATATGCACAATGTTACATAACTTCCCTTCTGCACTTGAGTTAGCCCAAGTATATTGTTCGTTTTTCTCCCACTCCCTCGATTGTATTTCTTGTAGTGGTAAAAAAATGTGCGATGCCCCTATCGGAACCACTAGTTGATCACCGGCCGTAAAGAGAAATGGTTCGAAGAAGTTGATGTATTCATGGGGGCTGAGGGGGTAACATCACAAACTCTGAATTCAGACTTCCAAACAAAGTGGCAAGATAACTTGGAGGAGTGGCAAAAACTGAGAGCTAGATTCTTTAAGTCAGTTCTTCCTCAAGCTATGGGTAAATGGTTGGGTAGATTGGGCTCTGTAGTCTTGGTAAAGGCAACCTGTAGAGGAGCAGGAAAACTCCAAATTCAAACCAGCTGTACTCCACTTTGTCACCTCCTGTCCATTGCTGAGGGGTTGACAAAATACAAAATATAAAGAGAATTGGACATTAAATAACCTACAGTGGTTGATATGTCATAAAACCAAACCAAACCAAACCATATATATTTAATATACATGTATAAAGAGGATTTGGTATTAAATAACCTACAAGGGTTGATATGCCATAAACCCAAACCAAACCAAATCATATATATTTAATATATGGATTAACAGGATTTGTTATTAAATAACCTACAATGATTGATATGCCATAAAACCAAACCAAAGAGAATATGCTATAAAACTGAACCATAGTGAGTTCAAACTCTAATCACATGATAACATACATTTTGTAGAGCATTCACCAAAACTCCAGAACAAAGGCTTCACCACAAAATGCAATTTAATGTCATAATCAGGATATTCCTTTTGTGGGGTCTTACCTCCCTGCAGGGGATACTATCAACATATTCTAAACACTGCTTTTGTTTCTTTGTTTTCATGGCATATTAACCTTCTTGGGTTATTTAATGTCAAAGCTATCCTTCTAGAAAATCAGAAACGGTACTATTTCAACTAAGATCACTTAAATTAAAAAGCAATTCTAATGATGATGATGATACACAGATGAAAAGCAAGTGTAGAGGTTATATAGTAACAAAGACGAAACGGTTTATCACATAATAAGTGAATACTGCAAAGGAGCATAAAAAGAAATAGACATGACTGGGGAGGGGGGTGATCCACTGGGAATTGTGCAAGAGATTAAAATTTGATCATACTGACAGATGCTGTATGCACAAACCAGAATCTGTCCTAGAATATGAGGCACATAAAATTCTCTGGGACTTTAAAATACAAATGGATCACCAATCTCAGCCAGAAGACCAAACCTAGTGTACCTTAGTATCTTATTTCGCATTTTTTTGCTTGTGCTCTTCTCATGTGACTTAACCCTCAACCTGTGCACACCTTAAATTTGTAAACAACAGCAAATGCTTGAAAGAAAATGAATTCCCGCTTCAATCTAATGCAATGTTTGGGAAATTCAGAATTGCCCAGAGAATCAAAAACCTCAGTAGATTCCTCAGAGCCAAGTACAATACATAATCAATATCAACAATCTGTCATTCATGAGTTGGAATTCTGGCCTGATGCCAGAAAATATTGAAATTATCCAGAAATTTTATTTCATGGTTTTCAACTGAAGAGATAACATTAAAGTGTTCAAAAAGTACTGAGACTGAGACTGTAGTTATCAAGACTGAAATGAACAATGAATTAAATATCTAATTTTCCTCAAAATAAGACCCAGCACATTCTGGTGAGTTTCCTATTGGTTGAAGCACCTCTGAAGCTCCTGTTTTGATATGGTGTCAAGGAGCACTGTCATATTTCTTTTAATGTCATCTATATCTTCATATTTTACTCAGTAAATGTATTTTCTGGTTAGAAAAGAAGAAAGTTGCACAGAGCTTGGTCTGATCAGTATGGAGGGTGCTGCACTTGTATATCTCTGTTTTATGTCAATATTTTAAATACAGAGAGAAACTGTCTATGAAGAATGTTCAAAAAGTAATAAGACTGAAGCTATATTTACCAAGTCAGAAATGAAAAATGAATGAAATGTTTAGTTTTCTTCAACAATCATCCCCTTGGCATTCAGCACATATTCCAATGAGTTTTTCTATTGGTTCAAGAACTTCTGGAATTCCTCTGTCTCAATGTGAATGAGACAACTTGCACTACAGTCTTTAATCCAGAAAGTGTATTGTCAACACTTAAAAGCTCTTGATAAATATTAAGCAAACTGATTTTAGTTTTCAGCTCACAAATGTAAAATGGTTTCTTCCTACCTAATCATATCCTTATTGATTCTGGCCCTGTTGGCTTGGGCAGCAGAATATGCCAGCTGCACCTCAGAGGGTAAGACCCTTCCCAGTTCTGAAGTGTTAGGGAATGTGGAATACCCCTTCTTTACTATTACTCCCAGGTGGTAGTACCTGTTAGGGCCCATCTATCGGTCAAATAGAACTGCTCAATCTTTTACTAGGGATTATAATATAATCTTTTACTAGGGATTATAATAGCAATACTTGAAACCATTTAACTGTATGCAAGCAAATGAACTCTAACTCATTTTAAAATAAAGTTACCTACAAACTATTCACTTTAAGTTCATACACATATATATATATATATATATTTTTTTTTTTTTAATTTATTTGCTCTGTGAATATTCTATTTTTGAAAATTTTATTTGTCCTGATTGGAATTATTCCCTATTCCAGATTTACTGGGTTGAATAATATCTTTTATATATATATGTGATTTAGCATTAAATAACTATTAACAGTCTATATAACATTAAACCAAATAACTTAACCTAACCTTATTGATTCTGTATAAGATTTTTTTAGAAAAAGGAAGTAAACTTTTTGCAAGTAAAGCAGATTATGAGATAAACATTAGGAAAGTACTGAGTTACATTGATACTCCAAATGAAGGTCATTGTTGTATTATTCTTATTTTAATTGATAGACATCTTCCTTATAGAATTTCAAGAAATTAGACATAGCTTTATGTATCAATATATTTACACTATTTACTCATGTGATATAGCCCAGTCGGCTGCGGCTATAGAATACAATGACTGCATCTCTGCAGAGAGATAATACCTTGCAATAGATGTTCTAGATATGACACTAAACAATCTGATGGTGAGGTTCCAGTATTGCTGGAGCTTTGGGGAATGTGGAGTACACCTTCATTTCCATTACTCCCAGGTCCACTCTGGCCCGGAGTGGTAGCACTTGATAGGGTCTTATTTATGGGTCAAATAGAACTGTTTGACATTTAAACTGAGTACAAACAAATGACTTATGCTAAATTGAATTGTTTGAAGTAGAACTGTTCAATCATTTAACTATGTGTAAACAAATGACTGATGTTTAATTGAATTGTTAGTGATACATAATAATACTTGGCGAACCACTAGGCAAAATCGGTGTAGTAGCTATTGAAAAAGGAGCCTTCTGGTTGCCCTCAACTACGGTCGCCAACTAATACTAATTATTTCTACAATGTTTTCTTTTGCAATAAGTGGATTTGTTATAAGCATTCTGCTCAAGTACAATTAGTTATTTACTATTCTTAGCTTAGTTGTGACACAAGGCCAGAAGTATGAGGCACCCAGTGAGAATCGAACTCACAAACAATGGTCTGCTAATTGAGCTTACGAATTTTACACCACATAAGGTGCCCCACTTGAGTGCAATTAGCCATTTTTAAAATAAATATAAAATTTTAAAAAATTTCTGTCTTCTTTCAAGTTTTGTAGAAGATGACAAAGTAATATTTGTTTTTCTTATTATTCAAGATGAATTGCAGTAGGTGTCTATCATATTGTATCACTTGGTATTGTAAATCTGACTATTCTTATTGTTGTATTAAGTTGTAGCATGTGAAGTGTCAGAGTCATAGTGATTCATGGTTTGGTGCTACCAAGATAGATTTGAAGTAGGTGTATATATTATTATATTGCACAATTGACTATTGTAAATCTGGCTATTCAACTTTTATATCTGACTGAAACACATCAAATGTTAGATTTACAATGATTTAATGCTGATGTATTGAAGTTGATTTGTCTTTTATTTTCCATGGAAAAGTTCACATATACGTTTAGTGTCCTGGGTATGACGTTAAACTGCATCTAGTGGTGAGGCAACAGTTCTGAAGATTGAGGGTTGTGCGGAGTCTCATTTTTCATTTCTATTACTGCCAGATCAGCACTGATTTACAGTTCCTGTTATAGCCCCATCTCTGAATCAAATAGATCTCTTTGAAAATTATTGGTATTAGATAGTAATACTTGAAACAATATACTTGTGTAAAAACTATTAGTATTATTAGCCTCCCACTACTAGATACAGATTAGTGTCATACCCAGGGCACAGTTTTCAAAGTATTTGGTTCGGTACAATGGATGCTAAAAAGTTTCTCAAGTTTCTTTATTATCTAAAAAAAATCATTATTCATAAAATTATTAGAAAAATTTTAAAAAGAAAAGAAAATCTTTAAAAAAGGAAAAATTATTCCATTCTTGAATTTATTAAACTTTCCTTATTCTAAAACCGCAGCCTTTCATTGCTTATGGTACCTATTATTCCAATATAAGTTGGCGACCATAGTTGAGGGTGACCTGAAGGCTTCCTTTTCGATAGCTACTACACCAAGGTGTAGGGGAGGGTGCTACTCCTTTCCCTGGATTGCTTCACTTTACCCTTGATCCATACCTTATAATGCTGAGTGTTAAGCAAGGCAGCATCAAGTACCATTTTTTGAGTCTTTGGTATACATATTTACCAACCCCTCCACTCGGGCAGGATATGACACAAGGTCAATTTTTTTAAGTGGAGTTTAACAGGTTTGAATTCAGAGTTTTCCTTCTCCTAGACTAGTTGCCTCACCAAGGCTGAAGAACCCAGTCTGCCCTACTATTTACCCATAGCTGAAGGGAGAATAATTGGATTCATACCTTTCCCAAGGGTATTAGTGCTATGTGAAATGCAATCAGTCTCGTCTAGGATTTGAACTTGTGTATCCGTGTCCATTTCCTACAACGATAACCATTACACCACGGACACCTTGAGTCTTTGGTATAACTCGACCTGGGATTGAACCCAGGTCTCCCAGGCCATTGGTGAACACTCTAATCATTTTGCCAATGTCCAGTATTCCAATATGATAAACCCACCAAATCACTGAGTTGATTTAGATCTATTTGAGATATTTATCATAATTTTCAACTATATTAATACATTGGCTTTTAAAACATTGATATTGTAACTAAGTATGATGTATTTAGCTGCTTAAAATGATTGTGAACTTTATTAATACATTGGCTCTTAAAACATTGATATTCTAACTAAGTATGAAGTATTTACCTGTTTAAAATGATTGTGATCATGATTTTGGTACCATATATAATTGGATAGTATAATTGTTCAATAAATGTTAGCATAAAATAACCTAATACGGATTGATATGTAGTATAACAACCAACCAACCAGCTAACTATTCAGTATGTTTGAATTTTAATGAGAATTCTTTTTTTCAAAAATAATCTAAATAAGATAGGATAGATATTTTTTAGTTGTTTTAGGGTAAAAATGGAGGGGTTTTATATTCTACCAAATATATTAGGTTATATAATCGATTTGGATTTATGATTTGGTGTTGTCAAAATGAATTGAAGTTGGAGTGTGTTACATTATTATTCATGAAAAAATTCAATGAGATGATTTTTTTAAACTAAAATAAATCAAATAGTATATATATTTATTCATATTCATATATATTTAGTGTAGGAATTCCTTTAATTACCACTTTTTTGTTGTTATGGTAACATGACAAATGTTCCCTTCGAGTGATGCCATGTATGTCATGTTACCATACCAACACATTTTCTCATTACGCAGTTCATCCATCTCTGTAATAGAATATTCTGGAAATGCAAAGAAGTCCTACACATATCTATCTATCTATCTATCTATCTATCTCTCTCTCTATATATAATGTTATCTTTCTCTCTGTCTCTCTCTCTCTATATATATATGTATTCATATAATGAGAGAGAACAAATGAAATTGATAAAAAAAGGAATAAAATAAAACAGGGGTTTCTTACAAGCTGTGTCAATACTGCTATATGGATGCACCACATGACACTAACAAAATGCATTGAGAAAAAAGCTTGGTGGAACTATACAAGAATGCTACATGCTGTTTTGAACAAATCCTGAAAGCAACACCTATCAAAACAGCAGCTGTATGGCCACTTACCTCCCATCTCATAAACCATCTAAGTAAGACAAAACGTGTGGGGCACTGCTGGAGAATTAAGGACAAACTCATAAGCAACATTCTTCTATGAACCCTAAGCATGAATGTGTCAGTGTAGGACAACCAGCAAGGACTTACTTACATCAGTTCAGCATGGATACTGGATATGGTTTAGAGGACCTCTCAAGAACAATGGATGATAGGGAAGAATGGAGACAGTCAGAGAAATCCGTACCATCAGTGCGACTTGGGGACGATGATATATAATGAGCTTAGATTAAGTACAAGTACTAGTAATCTACATTATCTGGATAAACATTCACTTGTTCAATACCTCAGCCTTGCATATAACTCCTGGTAGTTTTTTAATCCTTTATTTTGGAGGAAAAAAAAGATGTTACATGTTATCAAATTATTGGTTATAGCATATGGAAGTGTCAGATTTCCAATGATCCATGATTTTGAGCTATCAAGATGGATTCATTAAATTTTTTATTTATTTAATAGCATATCAACACCTTATGAGTTATTTAATGCCAAAATTTGATTCATTTGTAAAAGATTGCATATATAATCATATTTTCAATATTTCATTGCATCATTTTTTTTGCCAAAAATTTGTGTGCATGCAGATATATCAAGTATTTCTATCTAATATAAATAATTTATTTAAGATTTCTAGTGTTTCTAAGACTAATAATTTCTGCACAATTATATGGTTTCAAGTAACAATTCTTATTTTAATTATCATTTGTTTGTACTCATATAGTGTCAAGTGTTCCTATCTTATACAAATAATGTACACTTATATACTTTCAAGCATTCCTATCTAATTCTAATAATTTCTAAATAGTTCATAATAGATGTATAAACACTTAAACGAATTAGTTTTTATATGTGGTATTAAGTATTCCCATCTAATACTAATAATTTTCAAACAGTTCTACTTGATCCATATATGAAACCCTATTAGGTACAACTACTCTTGATCAGTGTTGAAGCATTTAATTAGTTACATATCCCATATATAATTAGGGTTGTAGAATGTAATTTATATATATATATATAAACTCCAGTCATGCTATTACATTTACTTTTGGACTAATACCCTTGAGAAAAGTATGAACCCCATTATTCTCCCAGCTATGAGTTAAATAGTACCCCTACTGTTCTTCTACAAAGATGGCTTTAGCAGTAAATAATCCACAAAGATTGATATGCCATTAAAGAAAGAAACCAAAAACTCTTTTTTTTATTCATAGCTTAAATAACAATCATAAGCCTAATTTTTAACATTATCTTGTTTCTAAATTTTTTAAATTTCATAACAATCAGTTTTCCGAATTACAGTCTCCAAGGCAGCTGTAATGGTCTCCAATATTTTCATTAATTTTTTTTTTCCTCCAAAATCCTAATCTGATGAAATTCGTACAGAGTGAAATGTCATGAATATATAATCACTCAAATTAGTTTTCATGTATGGTTTTAAGTATTCTCATCTAAAACTAATCATTTTCAAACAGATCTATTTGACCCTTACATGGGACTCTAACAGGTCCTGCCACTCTTGGTCAAAGTGAATGTTGGAGTAATTGCAATGAAGGGGTACTCCACACTTCACAAATCTCCAAAACTGGAGCCTCACCACCAAACGCAGTTTTGTGTTATACCCAGGATATCATTTTTGGAGAGGTCTTACTCTTCGACTGGAGATACAGTCAGGATATTCTAAGCTTTGACAACAGAATTGAAATTAGAAAAAATACTTTTAACAACATAACTAAGATTTTTATGGAAATCATAGCAGTGGCAAGAAAAATTAAATAGGGATATAGAAGTATTTTAGTTTGCCTTATTTTTTTATTGGCATATCAAGCCCTTATTGGCTATTTAATGCCAAAATTTTGTCATTGTAAATCTTGTATTAGGCTGTACCACAAATGGAATCCATGGTGATTCATGTTTTAGTGCTGTCAACATGAAACTGAATAGGTGTAAATTATGCTGCATCAATTCCTACTGATAGCATGTAACTCAGTATTATCTGTCACATGATTAAATGGTTAGTGACTTGCCCAGTCGGCTGGGACGGCAGAATACACTGACTGTTTCACTGCAGAGGGATAAGACCTCCTCTCCTCAACAAGTATCCTGATATGACACTAAACAATCTGATAGTGAGGTTCTAGTAATGCTAGAGTTTTGGGGAATGCAGAGTACCCCTTCATTACCATCGCTCCCAGGTTCTCTCTTACCCAAAATGGTAGCACCTAATAGGGTCCTATCTAAGAGTCAAATAGAATTAAACTGTGTACTTTTGTTAAACTGAATTGCTTGAAATAGAACTGTTTTTGTCATTGAAACTGTACTTTTGTTAAACTGAATTGTTTGAAATAGAACTGTTTTGACATCTAACTATGTGTAAACAAAAAACTATACTGATACTAAACTGAATTGTTTGAAATAGAACTGTTTATATGTATAAAAATGGATTTGGCATTAATAACCTACAATGATTGATATGCCATAAAACCAAACCTAACCAAATGGTTGGTGACTAAAGCAGCTCTCTTCCCATTTTAACTGATGAACATGATGACTACACACCTGGCAAGGATGAAAAAAAAGATTCGTTAAACGATGGATGATTTATATGTAATGCATATGAATAATATATTCCATTCTTAAATGAAAAATAATATTACTTATCATCTAGTGACACTAGTCTAAACCTGCATATTTTCTTGGGGGTGGGGACAGAATGTGGGAAAGACTCCAGAAAAAATAATATTACCCCTGGGGAATCAGAAATCTGATTAACTCAGTGCAGAAAACACTTATGTCCGTATAGATCTTTGCACAACAATTGTAATTGATACAATCAATCAAAATTATAAAGTGATCAATAAAAATACATTGAAATAAGCTGATTGGTGTCAGGGTATTGAACTTCTACCCCCAATATAAATACACACACACACACACACCATGAGGTGCGCTCAGCATAATGGTTATCATCTCATCTATTGTTTTGATAGATCTATTTGAAATATTGCCCTGTTGGCTGGGGCTGTAGAATACACCGACTGCTTCTCTGCAATCTTGGATATGACACTAGACAGTTTGATGATGAGGTTCCAGTAATGCTGGAGCTTTGGGGAATGTGGAGTACCCCTTCATTGCCATCACTCCAGGGTCCATTCTAGATTGGAGTGGTAGTACCTGATGGGGTCCTGTCTATGGGTCAAATAGAACTAGACTATGTACTTAGGCTAAACTGAATTGTTTGAAATAGAGCTGTTTATATGTATAAAAATGGATTTGGCATCAATAACCTACAATGGTTGATGTGCCATAAAACCAAACCAAACCTATTTGAGATAATGTTTAAAATGATTTTGAACTATTAAAAAAATGTCTTCTCTTGCAACCTGGTTTGGACATAGGGACACAACTCATGTTGCATGTCTTGGGCAGTAATAACCTGGTAGAGTCCATACCTCTCCAGGTCTGATTTGAATTCAGAGTTTTTCTTCTCTTTGACTGGTTGCCATACCAAAATTAAAAAGTGCCATCATCTATAGGTGAAGGGAGAATAGTTGGATTCTTACCTTTCCCTAGAGTATTAGTGCTGTTAATCACATAGCCAGGTACTAGATTTTCTGGTTGTGGGAGGCCGCCACTACATTACAAATAGAGAAAGAAGACCTGCTGCATGGGCAACTATTATTACCTTATACTATCTTGCCCAATGAAGATCAACATTCTTTCCAGAATAACAGATGCCACATCCACAATTTTGAGACATTTTTCAGTGAAAATTAAATGTTTTAATAGAAAATATAATGTACACATTTCGATGAATCAAATGCGGAAATGAGTTTAAGGGAAACTGATACTTACAACGTTATAGTTTTAAAAAAGATCACATCTTTTATATCAGTGAAAAGGATCAAAATGGCTGACTGGCAAATATTACGGAATTTATATAAAGACGCATGTGTAAGCTGTCTGAGGCCTGTGTGCCAGACTAAGCTAAAGCATGTCAGTGAGATACAATTGCCAACAGGTTAATCTTATCAGCCAATTACTCCTGGGGAGAGATTTAAAACTCACTAAGTGCCCCATACTTGTAGTCATGTAACAAATCTAAGCACCACATAGTTTTTTAAAGAGCAGCTTATTGTAAATTGAACCATCTATTGCAAAAGTTAAATAAATTTTTCAGAAAAATACGTTAAATAGGGTTCCTTTGTTTAATAGCATATCAACCTTCATGAGTTATTCAATGTCAAAATCATTCTTATAGAAGAACAGCTGAGGGGATAAGAGGATTCATGCCTTTCTCACAGATGTTAGGCTGAATGTGAACATAATAATGTGGCTGGAGTTCAAACTTGTTTACCTCAAGGCTGCTGTCTAGCACTTTAGCCATAACATCACAAAGACTTCCCTAAGTTAATTATATTTACTTATATATCTGGAGTCTTTTGTGGTTATCATCATAGGAAATGGATTTGGCAACCTATGTTCAAATCCTGGATGAGGCTGTTTGGATTTCACATAGCAGTAATACCTTTGGGAAAGTTATGCATCCACTTATTCTCTTTCCAGCTATGGGTAAAATAGTTGGGCAGACTGAACTTTTTAACCTTGGTATGGCAACCGATCTAGGAGAAGAAAAACTCTGAATCTAAACTAGTTAAATTCTGCTTAAAATTGACGTAGTGTCACATTCTGCTTGTGCAGAGAAATTGAGTAAATATACATATTTATGTAAATATCTTAGTTGAATATCTGACCTTGAAACAATCTGGAATAGTATATCTCTTAGAAAATTATCCTGTTCTTAAAAAGCAGATATCTCACAAATATGATATTACTGTTGATACTGATATCATGTAGATATATGTAAATTTGGAATATAATTTTGCCTTTCCAACTGAGATAACATGAATAGGATCTTGTAATCTGGCTAGTTAATTTAAAAACAGTTTAGATTCAACATTTTTTTTTGAGGAAAATATTGATGAGGCACACCAACATAAGCTGGAAAAGTACAAAGATCTGTGAGAGCAATATGTAAGAAATGACTCAATGAAAAATATATATTTACCACTAAGAAGATACTTATGGTTACCATAGTATAAAAATGGACATGGCGACTCAAGTTCAAATCCTGGAGGAGACTGCTTGCATTTCGCAGTATGCTAATATCCTTGGGAAAGATACAAATCCAACTATTTCCCCTCCAGCTCTGGGTAAATAGTAAGGCAGACTGGGTTTTTTTAACCTCAGTATGGTAACTGGTCTAGGAGAAGGAAAGCTCTGAATTCAAACCTGTTAAACTCCGCTTAAAATTAATCTTGTATTGCATCCTGTTAATGTGGAAGGGTTGGGTAAATATATATGGTTTGGTTTGGTTTGGTTTGGTTTGGTTTCTTTGTTTAATGGCATATCAACCTTTGTAGGTTATTTAATGCCAAAGCCATTCTCCTAGAAGAACAGTAGTGGTACTATTTAACCCATAGCTGGGAGGATAACGAGGTTCATACCTTTCCCAAGGGTGCCCGAAAGGGAATGTAATAGCGCGACTGGAGTACAAACTCGCTTACTACAATTCCGCAGTCCATTGTGTTAACCATTACACCACAAGGACACCCCCGTAAATATATATATATATATTTTGCACTCAGGTAAAATGCTGAGGATTTATTATTAGTTTAACTTCTGCATATCTGATTAAACTAAAAAGGAAATCCATTAAGAAGCTCCAAGATCAGTGTTACCAACAAAACCTTCATCAGATAGTGATCTCTGGGTCAGGCATGGTTTCAGGGGCCAAGTAGCTGCATCTCTATATTTCATAGCTAGTAGATTTTTATGAGACAATGTTGGAAGCCCCACATTTTTTAATCAACAACTTTTTTTTTTACTAAACGGTTGCTTTACTAAGCTAGAAAGTCCAGTTTGCTCTGCCACTTATCCTTAGCTAAGAAGGGGGAATAGAAAGAAAAGAAGGATTCATGCCCTTCTCAAAGGCATTAGCACACAACTGAAGCGCAAACAGGATTTGAACTTGGCTCATCAAGTCCATTTACTAAAATGATAACCATTGCAACATGTGCCTCAGACACATATAGCTTCTAATGTCAGATATATAAACCTACACAAGTGAGCTTCTTTAAAACCTGATCAGTACTTGAAAATCTGCTTGAGAACACCAGGTACTGTAAGAAAAAGTAAAGTCTCTTTGCGTGATGTGATGGTTAACAAGCTAGATTAGCAAACTGTTGTTAGTGAATTTGATACTCACTGAGTGCCCCATACTTCTGACCTCCTGGTGCTAGACGAAAGTAAACTAAGCTAAGCTTAGTAAATGACTATGTGTACAAAGACTCAGATATAGGAGAAAATAAGTTTCATGCTAAGAGCTAATTTTTTTTCTAGCCAATTAGGATCAACATTGAAAAATTGTTTGATACTCCACTCTTCACATGATATATAAGAAGACGATTGGAAACCCAGGAGTGACTGAGAGAAAGAAGAGAAGATTTTCACAAGCTGTCTAAGGAGTTATGACACTTGACACTTCTTGGCCTCAAAAATGTCTACAACCTTAGAGATGACTGCAGCCACTTCATAACACTGCACACTGATTCATTTTTACTAAGATTCAACAATTTGAAGTCTATCACAATTAAAAAAACTAAAGAGTCTAATTTTCACTCTAATTCAATCTCCTATTTTACTATGCTTACAAACTTATCTCTTTCAATTCTTATATCTGGCCTGTCATCTGTGACTGAATACTACACCAACTGCACCTCTGCAGAGGAGTAAGACACCCACCCCCTTAAAAAGATCACCTGTTGACTGTGGGTGGTGACCTGTAAGGCTTGTGGATGGGATCCTGGCGGCCAAGCAGTCCATGGTCTGGTAACAGAAGTTGTCCCATGACTTGCAACTCTCCTCTTTGGCCCTTACTGGGCTAAATGGGAGGTCAGAAAGGTCCGATTTGATTAACCCCTAGCACCTATATGACTGGAATAGGCAACAAGCAGTACCCCTAACTTTGGATTGCAAAACAAAATTCTTGTGTAGAATATGGACTGACTTTTCAAAATTTGTAGCAGCTAAATTTATTCTAAATTTAGCATTTGTGGAAGTTTTTATCAGTTCTTAGTGGGTAGAGTGTTCACCAATGGTCCAAAATAATAGTTCTTTTTAACAAAAACCATCTTGGCTTTAGTGGATTCTTAAGAAAAAGTGATGATTGATAGATAGTTTTGTCAACATAGATAAAGTTTTGATGAAGATTGGGGGTAAGGTTAAATTATAAAGAAATCCTCATTTTCATCCTAGTTTTCATTTATTTTTCTGAAGATTTTTTTTTTTACCAATAGAATTCAAAATACTTCCATCCTATTGTCTGTGGCTGCACCTCTGCTGAGGAGTAAAACGCCTCCTCTAATGAGTGTTGTGGGGGAGGAAACTAAACTGCATCTGATGATGAGGCCTGGAGGGGAATGTGGACTACTCCTTTATTGCCATTACTCCCTGGTCCAATCTGACTCAAAGTTGTAGTGGGGGTGTCCTCGTGGTGTAATGGTTAAAGCAACGGGCTGCGGAATTGTAGTACGCGAGTTTGTACTCCAGTCGCACTATTACATTCACTTTTGGGCAAATACCCTTGGGAAAGGTATGAACCCCCTTATCCTCCTAGCTATGGGTTAAATAGTACCACTACTGTTCTTCTAGCTTTGGCATTAAATAACCTACCAAGGTTGATATGCCATTAAACAAAGAAACCAAACCAAACCATCAAAGTAGTAGTATCTGTTGGGATGTCATCTATAGCCAAATAGAACTTTTTAATCATTTACTAAAGATTCTTATTATTTGAAATCATGCATCTGTGTTTATATTACATAAGAATACCTGATAAATAGAATTACTAATGCCAAATAACAATACTTGAAACCCTTTAACTATGTGCAAACAAATGAGCTGTAAAAATTTATTTAAAAATAAAGTTACCTATAAAATATTCACTCACAAATCATATATATAAAAACAGGATTTAGCATTAAATAACCCACAAGAGTTCATATGCTGTAAAACACCAACTAAGTCAATTAATTTAGGATGTTTTTTATTGTTTTAAATCAACAAAAAATGAGATGTTAATCCCTCAAACCACTTAAATTTCAATAACATCTTAAAAGGTGTTAATGCTGACAAGTGCTTTTTCGATTTAATCGAACATTAATCAAATGTGCTTGCGTGATGGATTTTATTGTTTATTTTTCTTGGGTTTTTTTTTGTTTGTTCTTCTCTGTTTTCTTTTTCTTTGTCTCAAAACTGTATCTATTTAAAGAGAAATTAAAGCAACACAGTCATTCACTGAATCTGTTGTCAATATTTCTCTAAAAATGCCTCTGAATTTATCATGCTTAATAATATAACATCTTTACAACCCAGGGCTCCTCAAACTTTTTATAGCCCTTTCGTAGAAGGGCAGTTGAAGGGCTTAGAATTTGCTGACTGTATCCTCTGCAAAGAGGTAAGAACCTCCCTTCCTAAAAATTGTCCTGGGTATGACACTGAACATCATCTGTGAGGTTCCTGTTCTGGAGCTCAAGGGAGTGTGGATTACAACTTCATTGTCATTAAACTGGAGTGCACTAGACTGAATATGATGGTGAGGCTCCAGTCTTTGAGATTTGGGGAATGTGGAGTACCCTCTTCATCCCCATTACTTCCATGTCTACTTTGACTCTGAATGATAGTACATATTAAAGTCTCATCTATCAGCCAAATAGATCTGTTTAAAAAATGTTTGTATTAGAAATACTTAATATGATAAAGGTGTTTAAAAATCTCTTAAGAAACTACATAAAAATGTAAACATAAGTATACATTGTATGCAATTCCCTTACCTCTAGTCATGAAATAATCTCAGTCAGCTTGACAAACGATTAAAATTAAGCAATCAATCATATATTTTGGGTGTGTCACTCCAGGGAGAGGGAAGAATAATATTCATATATCCATAAAAGGAGAGAAAGAAAGACAACCCTCCTGTCTTTCCCAATTTGATCTGTTTGTTTGTTGTTTAATGGCATATCAACTTTCTCAGGTTATTAAATGCCAAATCCATCCTTTTAGAAGGACAGTAGTGGTACTATTCAACCTATAGATGAGAGGATAAAGGGGTTCATACCTTTCCCAAGAGTATTTGTCCGAAAGTGAACGTAATAGCATGACTGGAGTTCAAACTTGCGTACTATGATTCCGCAGTTCATTGCTTTAACCATCACGCCACTGGGACATCCCCTTCCTAATTTGAATGAAAAAAAAGATGGTGAATGTAATAAAAATTTAAAATGAATCAACTCATTAGTCATTAATTGTATTCAATAGAACCATGTGAAAAAATCCTCTTAAGAAACAATGACACAAAAAAAATGAAAGATTTGAATTAGTATTTTATAATTAAGTTTATTATATTGGTTTGGTTTGGTTTGGTTTTATGGCATATCAACCATTGTAGGTTATTTAATGCCAAATCCAGTTTATTCATATATATTAGATATATATGTTTTGTAAATTTAAGTTAACTAATCTAAATAGTTCCAAGTATTGCTATGTATCATTTACAATTCAATCAAACATCAGTCATTTGTTTACATAGTTAAATGATTGAACAGTTCTATTTCAAACAATTCAATTTAGCATAAGTCATTTGTTTGCACTCAGTTTAAATGTCAAACAGTTCTATTTAACCCATTGATAGGACCCTATCAGGTTCTACCACTCCAGGCCAAAGTGGACCTGGAAGCAATAGTAATGAAGGGGTACTCCACATTCCCCAAAGTTCCAGCATTACTGGTGCCTCAGCATCAGATTGCTTAATGTCATATTCAGGACACTCGTTGGGAGGAAGGTCTGACTCCTCCGCAGAGATGCAGTTGGTGTATTCTACAGCCCCAGCCGACTGGGCCATTTGTTATATCGTGAATTTGGATAATAAAAAAAATGACAATCAGCACATACACAAACTTTACAGAATTATCATTCAGTTGAAAATTTGACTGGAAATTGCTTTATTCGTTAAGTTAGGAATTTTAAGTATATTGCTCTAATAACAATATTGCTATGATGTGTTATGTTTTTCTGGGTTATGGCACCATACATACATACACAAATAGTAAGAATTTTAATAACATATCAGTAGATTTACAGAATTTTTATTATTATTAATTGAAAACAAATAAATAAATAAGAAGTATTCTGTAATCAGCATTTAATAATTATCTCCCTTGTTGAATTTTGATAATTGATGGACACCCCACATTATTATCATTAAATTGCAAATTGAACTGGAAATGCTTTATTCTCCAAAAGTAACAAAAATTGCACTACTATGTGCTAATTTTTCCATGTTGTTAGACGAACCAGACATGCAGGACACTGCTGGAAAAGCAGGGATGAGCTCATAAGTGATGTACCCCTATGGACCCCCACATATGGCCGGGCAAAAGTAGGACGACCAGCACAAACATACATTCAGCAGCTATGTGAGGATACGGGATGTAGCCCTGAAGACCTGCCAGAGACTATGAACGATAGGGAAAAGTGGCGAGAGAGGGCCAGGGATATCCGTACTAGTGGCACGACATGATGATGATGATGATGATGATTATAATATAAAATAAGTTCTTCTCTATATTTTATGGGATGCTTCCCGACCCTAAAAAGAAAAACATAATTCAAATGTGGTTCATGAACAGGACATAGTTGCACATCACATCACGCCACGAAAGACTAGAATACTGTAATGTAGTTAAACATGTCTTATAGTTTTAGACTTTGTTTATTCCAAACTTGAAGTCCAGTGCACATGGTCAGTGTCTGAGCTTGTAGCCTATATATGCGTATGATTACACTGTCTCAGTGACTGCTGATAAGTGAGAGATTTAGATAAACATATTCACATATCAGGAAAGATATTAGTATTTGCACGTGCATAGACAAGTGCTATTACTCCTCATAGCTTAGAAAATACCATTGCAGAAGCTGAACCAATACCAGATTTTAATACCAGGATGAAAGTCGGAGAAAATTAGCTGAATGTTCTGATGTCTGTAATTCCAAACTATTGTCTCTTTATTTTAGAAACAAATCACCTCTAAAAATAAATCATTGGTCATCCTGAATATATTCAACTTGACAAGGATTTTTGTTTTTGGTTCTAAAACATTAATTTCTATTAAAAGCAATCTCATGCATAATTTTATGTAGAAATCAATTAAAATAAAATAAGAATAAGTGTAATTTTTTTAATTAAATTCTTAGATCTGTTTGTTTTAATTTAAACCATTATACCCCAAATCTTTTATTTTCCAGTTTATAATGAAATGATATTTCCTTATAATAAGAAAACACATAAAAATAGTTAGTAAGCATACTGAGGCATCCATTTAACCTTTATTACTGTAAATATAAATATAAATTTTATTAATGCAAAGTATACATTAAATTAACCAAAATATAAATACTTAATGAGATTTTTATATTTATTTTCACTGTCCCCAAATGAGAACATAATGTATATGGTTATAATGGGTTAATATAATATTTTGATAATTGCACTCAGCAGAGGGCTCGTATTTATGCTAGTATATTAGATATTTGATGAGATGTAAAATTCTGAATTGGACTTTGAAGAAGTTCCTGTGTCTTTATTGAATCCTTCTGTTTATAATCAACATTTAAGATGTTCAAATCGCTCAACATGTTTAGTTGCCTTTGTTATTGAATGACTCAACTTGACATGTAAGTGCTGAAAAACAAGAGGGTTGTATTTGCATATCCAGGAGAAATTTAAATTTGCACACACATAGACAATTGCTATAACTCCTTATAGTTTAGAGCAAAATAGATACATTTGAAGAAGATGAACTGCTACCAGATTGAAACACCAGGATGAAAGCCAGAGAAAATGGGTCGAATGTTCAGATGCCTGTAATTCCAAACTATTGTCTCTTTATTTTAGAAACAAATCACCCCTAAAAATGACTTAATCGTCATCTTGAAAATAGTTGACTAGACAAAGATTTTTTTTTTTTTTTTCAAATGTATTTGGTTCTAAAATCATCCTAGTCATCATCTGATGAACATTCTATTGAGTAGTACAACTATTGTTTTGTTTTTTTTTTTTAAGGGGTGGGGGTCAGTAGTATATATATCTAAATTAGTCAGAGAACTTGTTTTGCAACAGAAAAACTCTATTATTGTTGAAGTGGAATGGTATTTTTCTTAGTATGCTTTTTGTTTTGTTTTTTATATCACATTTGGTTCAATAATTTTCCTTCAAGTTTTTTTTTGTTTTAATAGCATATCAACCTTCATGGGTTATTTAATTCCAAAGAAGAACAGTAGTGGTACTATTAAACCCATAACTGGGGGAATAAGGCTGTTTCATATCTTTCCCAAGGGTATTAGTGCAAAAGTGAATGTAATAGCATGACTGGAGTTTGAACTCACTTACTACAATGTTACAGTCCAGCATGTTAACCACTATACCACAGAAACTCCTTGTGCTTCTAGTTAATTTTAAATGTGTCTTTTATAGATAAGGATCCTTTGTGTGAATGTGAGATGAGGATGGATAAAAGTGAGTTGAGTGGTTTGCATTTATTTCATTATCTTTGACTGAAATATAAGTGTAGTACAAGACGAATGGAGACGATAAGAGGTTGGTTGGTTGTTATGTTTTACAGCATATCAACCCTTTTTGGGTCATTTGACTCTGAATCAAGTCATTTTAGTTTGGTTTGGATTTATGGCATATAAACCATTATAGGTTTTTAATGCCAAATCCATTTTTATACATATAAACAGTTCTATTTCAACCAGTTCAGTCTAGCATAAGTACACTGTTTAGTTCTATTTAACCCATTGATAGAACCCTATCAGGTGCTACCACTCCAGGCCAGAGTGGACCTGGGAGCGTTGGCAATAAAGGGGTACTCCATATTCCCCAAACCTCTAGCATTACTGGAACTACACCTTCAGATTGTTTCATGTCATATGCAGGACTCTCGTTGGGGGATCCTTACCTCTCTGCAGAGATGCAGTCAGTGTGTTCTACAGCCCCAGCCAATTAAGCCAGAGATGGTAAGAGATATAAAATATTTGAATAAGTCTTGTCAAAATTTTATCAGATGAGATGCTTTTATGATTATGTGTAGTTGACTTGGACTAACTTTTATTGATTTTAATTCTTTTCGTTAAAGAATTACTTGGTGAGTCAAAAGTTTGTAAATATTTTGATACATGCTAGTTTGTGGTACACATATCACATGATCAAAGTAGTTCAAGCCATGGAAGATACCCACTATTGCTGGTAGTATCATGGTATTTAGTTTACTGTCACATTGTAGATTGCTTCACTTCATGTATGATTTGAAAGCTGCACAAACAAATGTACAACATAGTCTAATTTAAGAACTTATACTTTGCAAGTTCAAACTGAGCCATAATGCCATAAAGCAACCAAAAACATTTGTTGTGCAAAAGTTGAAGGCGTAGATTATTACAGTACAGTAACAAGATAGTTGAAGAAATTTTTACTCAGGTTACAAGAACCTTGACGATCTGGCAAAATCAGATAGGCCTAAAATCATGGATTTTGAGACCATGCTCCAACCTATGAAAGCAGTAAGTAGCAGTTAGCAAGTATAAGGTGAAGTCAGCATCTCACAGTCCAGTGTGGTTCATCACCTTCATGACCTTGGCAAAAGCTGCCAAATTGTACATCACATACAACCAAGATATTGCAAAACTTTTGACTCATCTTAATATTATTTCCTTTCATCTTTTTTTATTCTAGTTTCTTTTTATTGCAGTGACCTTTGGTCATTATTCCTACAAAATTCAGAAACAGCATTTATCATAGTAAAGAATAAGCATTTTTTTCCATAAAGAAACTTATCTGAAGCAGCCATGTTACTACAAGTGCAATTGCATTGCTAGAAGTCTAAATCACACTTATTAACCCATTCAATATTCACGTCTACTATCTACCAGCACCATATTTGTTGATTGATTTGAAGGCATGTCTGGGTTATTTTATGTCTAAAGATTAGGGAATTGCATTCATTTTACGTTCATATTTACATTTTTTGTGTAGTTGTTTCTTAAGATTGATTGTTTGATTTTAATGGCATGTCAACCCGTCTAGGATTAGTTTATGTGTAGAAGTTTGGGAATTGCATTCATTGTATGTTTATATTTACATTTTTTGTGTAGTTGTTTAAGATTGATTGATTTTAATGGCATGTCAACCTGTCTAGGGTTATTTTATGTCTAGAGGTTAGGGAATTGCATTCATTGTATATTTATATTTACATTTTTTGTGTAGTTGTTTAAGATTGATTGATTTTAATGGCATGTCAACCCATCTAGGGTTATTTTATGTCTAGAGGTTAGAGATTTGCATTCATTGTACATTTAGATATACATTTTTTGTGTAGCTGTTTAAGTTTTTTTGTACACAGTTATATTTTATCAAGTATTCCTATCTCATACAAATAATTTGCAAACAGATCTATTCAACCCATAAATGGGTTGGTTGGTTCGTTGGTTGGTTATGTTTTATGGCATATCAACCCTTGTAGATTATTTCATGCCAAATCCTGTTTATACATGTATATTGAATATATATGTGAATGAATTGTTTGCAGGTAACAATATTTTTTTAAAGCTATAGCTCATTTGTTTGTACACAGTTTAATAGTTTCAAGTATTGCTAATTGATACAAATAATTTTATTTAATATGATTCATACCTGGATATTATATGAAATTATATTTTATGATTGAGGCTCCAGTTGTGGAGATCTGGGAAATGTGTTGAGTACCTCTTCATTGCTGTTGCTCTGATCTGGTAATGGTAGTACCTGCTGGAGTTCTATCAATGGATCAAATAGATCTGTTTAAAAATTATTTGTATTCAATAGGATTATAGGAAGAAAAAAACTCTTAAATAACTACATAAAAAATGTAAATGTGGATGTATATTGAATATGATTCCCTAACCTCGAGGCATAAAATAATCCTTGGCTGGTTGGTATGCTGTTAAAAGAAAAAAAAACATACTGTAAATCCTCAGAGAGATGTCAGTCTTGTGCATAGATCAACTCTTGATTTAATGTCTCAAAATCATTATTTTATGGATTTAACTTGTAAATTAATTTTGGATAGCTTTGTCATTTAAGATTTTGTTACTTCTTATCATATCTCTAAGGTTTTTAGGCCTATGATATTTATATTCCTTTATATTTAGACCTATGATATTTATTTATATTTAGGCCTATGATATTTATATTTATTTATATTTAGGCCTATGATATTTATATTTATTCATATTTAGACCTACGATATTCATATTCATTTATATTTAGGCCTATGATATTCATATTCATTTATATTTAGGCCTATGATATTTATTCATATTTAGACCTATGATATTCATATTTAGACCAATGATATATTTATTTATATTTGGCCTATGATATTTATATTTATTTATATTTAAGCCTATGATATTTATATTTATTTATATTTAAGCCTATGATATTTATATTTATTTATATCTAGGTCTATATCATTTATCTATATTTAGGCCTATGTTTTCTATATTTATGTATATTTTGGCGTATGATATTTATATTTATTTATATTTAGGCCTATGATATTTATTCATATTTAGGCCTATGACATGAAAGCAGCTTCAAATCTAGATTTATATTTCTTAATTTGGATTTGATTTTAAGGATTTCTCAGTGATTCTTGATAATTTATGCTCATGGGGAAGGGTAATATTGAATGTTGTTACTAACAGTATATGGCTTGATTTATATTTTTTGTTGATATATAATAGCTTCAATATATATATAGAAAGAGACAGACAGACAGAGCGGGGAGAGTCTCTGTGGCTTAGGGGTTAATGTACTGAACTGTGACATCATAGTAAGCAAATTCAAATTCCAGTCATACTATTACATTCACTTTCAAACTAATACCCTTGGAAAAATATGACCCCCCATCCCTCCAGCTATGGGTTAAATAGTAACACTACTATTCTTCTTCAAGAATGTCTTTGGCATGAAGGTTTATATGCTATCATTATTACTATTTCACTCGTGAGTTTTTCACACCAGCTTTGGCTGATGGTGTTTCACTGGAGTCTGAGTGACAGCAAGTCTCTTCAGGTCTTCAGGACTCTTCTCAATATTCTGGCTGATCTCAACAATACTGTAGTCTGGATGGTCTTGATTCTTCCTTTGATTTCCAGTTCTTCTTGTGTCCTTTCCAAGCGTTTGGGGATTATTCCAAGTGCACCAATTACTATTAGTATAACTGTCACCCTCAAGTTTCTTATTTCTCTGGCAAGGTCCAAGTATATATCTATCTTTTTGCTTTCTTTTATTTTCACTCTATGGTCAGTTTAAATGGGAAAATAAACTCATCAGCAAGTCCTTTTTTTCTTGTTTATTAACACTAGGTCTTGTCTTTTGGCTGAGATTTGGTGATCTGTTTCTATCTCAATGTCCCAGTTGTTGTTATTGTTTTACTCCTTTAGAGTTTTTCAAATCAGTGTTAGCTGATGGTTTTTCACTGGAGTTTGAGTGACAGCAAGTCTCCTCAAGTTTTTCAAATCAGTATTAGCTGATGGTTTTTCACTGGAGTTTGAGTGACAGCAAGTCTCCTCAAGTCTCCACGACTCTTCTTAATGTTCTGATCGATCTCAACCATGCTGTAGTTTGGATGGTCTCCACTCGTCCTCTTATTTCCAATTCCTTGAGTTCTTGTACCAATCCTTTGGTGACTGTACCGAGTGCACCAATTACATTTGGTATCATTGACACTGTCCTTATCATTATTATTTACTCCTTTAGAGTTTTTCACATCTGTGTTAGCTGATGGTTTTTCACTGGAGTTTGAGTGACAGCAAGTCTCCTCAAGTCTCCAGGACTCGTCTCAGGATTCTGGCTGTTCTCAGCAATGCTGTCATTTGGATAGTCTCTACCCATCTGCCAACACCCCACAAGACACCAACTGTACGGCCACCTGCCCCCTATCATGAAAACTATTCAAGTTAGACGAGCCAGACATGCAGGACACTGCTGGAGAAGCAGGGACGAACTCATAAGAGATGTACTCTTATGGATCCCCACACATGGCCGTGCAAAAGCAGGTCGACCAGCACGAACATACATTCAGCAGCTATGTGAGGATACGGGATGTTGTCCTGAAGACCTACCTAGGGCGATGAACGATAGGGAGGAGTGGCGAGAGAGGGTCAGGGATATCCGTGCTACCAGCGCGATATAATGATGATGATTATTAAATAGGAATAGCTACTTGAAACAATGCTTGCAAAAAACATTTTGGCATTAAATAACCCAAGGGTTGACATGCAACAAAATCAACCACACACACACATTTATATACATAAAGCATCCAACAGAATGGAAAATTTGGTTTTGTTTGATTTCTTTGTTTAATGGCATATCAACCTTTGTTGATTATTTAATGTCAAAGCCATCCTTGTAAAAAAAAAACAGCAGTGATACTATTTAACCTATAGCTGGGTGGGGAATAAGGGGGTCAATGCCTTTCCCAATGGTATTTGTCTGAAAATGAATGTAATTGCACGACTGGAGTTCAAACTTGCTTACTTCCAGGCTGCTGTCCTGCACTTTAGCCATTACACCACAAGGACATCCCACACAGAATGGAAGAGAAATAAGTCCAGAAAACTAATTTGGTAGAGTAGATTTATGATATTTCACTCTGTACAAGCTTCATCAGATAAGGATTTGGGAAAAAAAAAATTAATTCTAATAAAAATATTGGAGTGCATTGCAGTTGCTGAGGAGATTCTCATGGCAATATAATTAAGAACACTGATCAGTATGAAATGTGAAAAATTCAGAAACAAAGAAAATATTAAATATCAGGCATATGATTGTTGTTTAAGCTATGAATTAATTAAAGGATTTTTGGTTTCTTTCTTTGATGGCATATCAACTTTCATTGGTTATTCAATGCCAAAGCCATCCTTGTAGAAGAACAGCAGTGATACTATTCAACCCATAACTGGAAGATAAGGGGGTTCATACCTTTCCCAAGGGTATATATCTGAAAATTAATGTAATAGTGTGACTGGAGTTTGAACTAACTTACTATGATGTCACAGTCCAACATGTTAGCCCTTCCACCATGGGGACTTCCCCAATTAAAGGATTTGAAGCTATTACTGTTCTTTGTAAAATATACATATATATAACTAATTGCATTCTTCAACACTAATTATATATAGGATATGTAACTAATTACATTCTTCACCAAAGAAACACTTGATATCTTTATTAGGTAATAATTATTAGTAAAGTTATTATAAAAATTACCTACAAAAAGTAATACAAATATTAATTTTTTTTAAGTAAATATGTTGTCAGTAAAATCTATCTTACAGTTCTGTCTCAGCAGAAAAAATGTATTTACTAATTCTGTTTATTTTGTAGTGCTTTGGTAAACATTGGTATTTGGTTCATCAGGGAGTCATCAAACTTTTTAGATCATTGACTCCTTCATAAAATCCTTCATCTCTCATCAACTCATGAACTATATATAAATTAAATAGGTTAGGTACTATTTACCAACCCTTCCGCTCGGGCAGGATATGACACAAGGTCAATTTTTAAGCGGAGTTTAACAGGTTTGAATTCAGAGTTTTCCTTCTCCTAGACTAGTTGCCTAACCAAGGCTGAAGAACCTAGTCTGTCCTACTATTTACCCATAGCTGGAGGGAGAATAATTGGATTCATACCTTTCCCAAGGGTATTAGTGCTATGTGAAATGCAATCAGTATCGTCCAGGATTTGAACTTGTATCGCCGTGTTCATTTCCTACGGCGATAACGACTACACCACGGGCACCTCCCAAAATAAATAGGTTAGGTAGACATGCAATTCCTATATGCATCAATGAGGAACACTAAATACCAACCCTTGCAAGATTGTTCATCTGTATGTATTTACCCAACCCCTCCTCCATGAGCAGGATGTGACACAAGGTCAATTTTTGAGCTAGAAACTCAGTCTGCCCTACTATTTACTCACAGCTGGGATGAGAGGAGAACAGATGGATTCACACCAATGGGGCACCCTGTGAGAATCAAACTCTCAAACAATAGTTTGTTAATCTAGATTGCACCATATTACACCACATGAGGTGCCTACAGTATATTTATTTAGCTAATCCCTCCACCATATGCAGAATCTAGAATAAGGTCAGTTTTTAAGTGGAGTACAGATGTTTTGCATCTGAAATTTTCCTTCTCCTAGACTGGTTACTGTACCAGCTTATTATCCATAGCTGGACATGTGGGTAGGAGAGATTGATTTATGTCTTTCTTGAGAGCATTAACACGAAAGGAAATGCGAACAGTCTCATCTAGGACAAGGTTGTTAGTATTTCCTATAGGACAATGGTTTCCCAACTTTTCCCTATGGCAAACACATTGTATATTTGACACACTAGTATAGATCAGTATTATTTATGTAAAGATAAACTCTCCTCCCAGGAACCTAAGTGTAGTATTTATGAACCCTATCAAACAGGCTTGTCCAGAATTCCTGCCCTATCAGTTGGAGCTGTAGAATATTCAGACTTCACTTCTGCAAAGGGGTAAGTCCCCCATCAATGACTGTCCTGAGTGTGATCCTAAACTACTTCTAATAGTGAGGCTCCAGTCTTGGAACTTTGGGGATTGTTGGGTATCCCTTTATTGCTGTTACTCTCAGATCAACTCTAACCCAGAGTGGTAGTACCTGTTAGGGTCCCATCAATGGGACAAATAGAACTGTTTAATTTTATACTTGGGATTATCATTATTATCAATTATTTGAGTCCCTACAGCTGTGTGCAAATTATTTGTATTAGATAGGAATATTTGACAAATAGAATTACTAATGTTAGATAGCAATACTTGAAACAATTTAACTGTGTGCAAACAAATGAGTTCTAACAACTCCGTTACAAATAGTTACTTACAAATCACACACACACACACACATATATATATATATATATATATATATATATATATATAAACAAGATTCAGCATTAAATAACTCAGCCCAACCATCTTTAGGATATACTGACTACATCTCTGCAGAGGAGTAAAATAAGTGTCCTGGATGTGATACTAAACCATCTGATGGCAAGGCTGCAATAATGTAGCTTTGGGAAATTGGTTTGGTTTGGGTTTTATGGCATATCAACCGTTGTTCATTATTTAATGCCAAATTCTGTTTTTACACATATGTTTGATATATGATTTATAAACACATTTTGTAGATACAGACAGTTAAATGTCAAACAATTCTATTTCTAATAATTCAATTTAGCATAAGTTTGCACTCAGTTTAAATGTCAAACAGTTCTATTTGGCTCATAGATAGTACCCAAACAGGTGCTACACCTCTGGGCCATTTTAAAAAATGAGTTCAAACTCTAATCACGCTATTACGTTCAATTTTGAACTAATACCCTTGGGAAAGGTTTAAACTTCCTTATTACCTCAAGGTATGGTTTAAATAGTAGCACTAGTGATCTTCTTGGAAACAAAATAACAAACAAAACCAAACTTATTTGACCCATAGATAAGACCCTAACAGATACTCCAACTCAGGGCCTGAGTGGACCTGGGAGTAATGGCAATGAAGTGAGTACTTAACACTTCCTAGGACTCCAGAATTTGAGCCTCACCAGTTTTACCCAAGACACCCCTACCCTTATATCACTTTTGAAATATAGGGGTACAAAATAGACTCAGTGTTTTCTGTTATTGTGGAAATCATAAGAAATGTATAAGGAATTGAACATGTTTCTTGAATTCAACATAAGAATATTCAATTTTATAATAAAACTATAGAAATATTCAATTTTATAATAAAACTATAGAAATACAGCATGTTAAAAGAATATGTTGTCTGAAATTTCAAGAAATATGCAGAGTGTAAAATCTGTTTACTGTCATTTTTGGCACAGGCAGAGTAATCAGTTTTTATTTCTTAATCTCCATATTCAGTTCTAGATACCCATCTGACACCTCGAAGACATTATGCACCCCTTAGATAAACAAATTGACTCTCCCTGTTGGTAGGACTCAGAATACACATCCTTTTCAGAATGTTATAATACCCTAAAAAGAGTGTGCTAAGCTAAGTAGGACTCTAAACTACAT